>QOCX01000109.1:0-151947 GCA_005959815.1 Sarcophaga bullata
GATAGCTGCATAACTGGATACCCAGCTATAAAACTAGCCACCTATGCAACTAGCCAGCTACACAGCTATTGAGCTACACAGTTAGCCAGCTACGAGCTAACGAGCTACACAGCTAGCCAGCTACCCATCTAGTCAGTTACGCAGCCAGTTACGCAGCTAGCAAGCCATGCAGTTAATCAGCTAGCCAGCCAGCTATCCTGCTATGCAAGCAATCTACGGGGGAAGTGCTGGTCACCTATGAAGCTAGCCACCTGTGCATCTACCTATCTATCTGCATAGCTGCCTAGCTCCATAGCTGCCAGCTACACAGCTAGCCAGCTACCAGCGAGTTAGGTAGCTAGCCAGCTCTGCAGCCAGCCAGCTATCCAGCTAGCCAGCTATCCAGCTAGCCAGTTACGCAACTAGCAAGCCATGCAGTTATCCAGCTAGCTAGCCAGCTATCCTGCTATGCAGCTAGCAATCTACGTAGCTGGTCACCTATGAAGCTAGCCACCTGTGCATCTACCTATCTATCTGCATAGGTGGGTAGCTTACGTAGCTGGCTAGCTGTGTAGCTCGATAGCTCCGTAGCTGGATAGCTGCGTATCTAACTAGCTGGCTGCATTTCTGGACAGCTGAATAGCTGGCTGCTGCGTGCTAGCTAGCTGCATAGGTGCTAGCTACGTAGCTGCTAGCTGCCTAGCTGCGTAGCTGGCTAGCTGTTTAGCTCTATAGCTGCCTAGCTGCATTAATCAGCTACCCAGCTACTAGCTGGATAGTTGCGTAGCTGGCTAGCTGTGTAGCTGGCTAGCTGCGTAGCTGGCTAGTTGCGTATCTAGCTAGCTGCATAGGTGGATAGCTGCATACGCTGGCTGACTGGGTAGCTGGCTAGCTGCGTAGCGAGGAGCTGTGTAGCTGGCTAGCTGGATGGCTGGCTAGCTGCATAGGTGCATAGCGGATAGCTGCAATAGTGGATAGCTGGCTTAGCTGTGTAGCTGGCTAGATGGTAACGGCTGTGTAGCTGGCTAGTTGCACAGTTGGATAGCTACGTAGATGGATAGCTGCGCAGCTGGATAGCTGCATAGCTGGATAGCTGGATAGCTGCATAACTGGCTAGCTGTGTAGCTGGCCAGCTGCGTAGCTCGATAGCTGCGTAGCTGCATGGCCGGATAGATGGCTGGCTATATAGCTGGCTAGCTGCAAAGCTGGCTAGCTATATAGCTGGCTAGTTGCACAGTTGGATAGCTGCATAACTGGATAAAATACTAGCCCACCTATGCAACTAGCCAGCTACACAGCTATTGAGCTAACAGTTAGCCAGCTACGAGCTAACGAGCTACACAGCTAGCCAGCTACCCATCTAGTCAGTTACGCAGCCAGTTACGCAGCTAGCAAGCCATGCAGTTAATCAGCTAGCCAGCCAGCTATCCTGCTATGCAGCTAGCAATATACGTAGCTGGTCACCTATGAAGCTAGCCACCTGTGCATCTACCTATCTATCTGCATAGTTGGCTAGCTACGTAGCTGGCTAGCTGTGTAGCTCGATAGCTCCGTAGCTGGATAGCTGCGTAGATGGATAGCTGCGTATCTAACTAGCTGGTTGCATTGCTGGACAGCTGAATAGCTGGCTAGCTGCGTAGCTGGCTAGCTGCATAGGTGGCTAGCTACGTAGCTGGTTACGTAGCTGCCTAGCTGCGTAGCTGGCTGGCTGGCTTGTTTAGCTCGATAGCTGCCTAGCTGCATTAATCAGCTACCCAGCTACTAGCTGGATAGTTGCGTAGCTGCGTAGCGGACGAGCTGTGTAGCTGGATAGCTGGCTAGCTGGATAGCTGGCTAGCTGGGTAGCTGGCTAGCTGCGTAGCTGACGAGCTGTGTAGCTGGATAGCTGGCGAGCTGGATAGCTGGCTAGCTGGATAGCTGGCTAGCTCCATAGCTGCCAGCTACACAGCTAGCCAGCTACCAGCGAGTTACGTAGCTAGCCAGCTATGCAGCCAGCCAGCTATCCAGCTAGCCAGCTACGGAGCTAGCCAGCTACACATCTAGCCAGCTACACAGCTAGCCAGCTACCCAGCTAGTCAGTTACTCAGCCAGTTACGCAGCTAGCAAGCCATGCAGTTATCCAGCTAGCCAGCCAGCTAGCAATCTACGTAGCTGGTCACCTATGAAGCTAGCCACCTGTGCATCTACCTATCTATCTGCATAGGTGGCTAGCTACGTAGCTGGCTAGCTGTGTAGCTCGATAGCTCCATAGATGGATAGCTGCGTAGATGGATAGCTGCGTAGCTGGCTAGCTGCGTATCTAACTAGCTGGCTGCACTGCTGGACAGCTGAATAGCTGGCTAGCTGCGTAGCTAGCTAGCTGCATAGGTGGCTAGCTACGTAGCTGGCTAGCTGTGTAGCTCGATAGCTCCGTAGCTGGATAGCTGCGTAGATGGATAGCTACGTATCTAACTAGCTGGCTGCATTGCTGGACAGCTGAATAGCTGGCTAGCTGCGTAGCTAGCTAGCTGCAGAGGTGGCTAGCTACGTAGCTGGTTACGTAGCTGCCTAGCTGCGTAGCTGGGTGGCTGGCTAGCTGTTTAGCTCGATAGCTGCCTAGCTGCATTAATCAGCTACCCAGCTACTAGCTGGATAGTTGCGTAGCTGGCTAGCTCCGTAGCTGGCTAGTTGCACAGTTGGATAGCTACGTAGATGGATAGCTGCGTATCTAGCTAGCTGCATAGGTGGATAGCTGGCTAGCTGGATAGCTGGCTAGCTGCATAGCTGGATAGCTGGCTAGCTGTGTAGCTGGCTAGCTGTGTAGCTGGCTAGCTGTGTAGCTGGCTAGCTGTGTAGCTGGCTGGCTGCATTGCTGGATAGCTGGCTAGCCGCATAGGTGGCTAGCTGCTTAGGTTGCTAGCTGCATAGGTGGCTAGCTGCATAGGTGACTAGCTGCATAGCTGGATTGCTGCATAACTGGCTAGATGCATAGCTGCCTAGTTTTATAGCTGGTTGGCTTCATAGCTGAATAGTTGCGTATTTGACTAGCCGCATAGGAGACTATGTAGCTAGCCATCTATGCAGTTAGCCAGTTATGCAGCTATCAAGCTACGTAGCTATCCAGCTACTCAGCTAGTTAGCTGCGCACCTAGCAAGCCATGCAGTTATCCAGATACCCAGCTAGCCGGCTATGCAGCTAGCGAGCTATCTAGCTATGCAGCTAGCCATCTAAGTAGCTGGTCACCTATGCAGCTAGCCAGCTACGTAGCTAGCCACCTGTGCATCTACCTATCTAACTGCATAGCTGGCTAGCTGGCTGCGTGGCCGGATAGCTGCATAGCGGGATAGCTGTGTAGCTGGCTAGCTGCATGAGTGGCTAGCTCCATAGCTGGCGTAGCTGCGTAGCTGAGAAGCTGGTTACATGGGTAGCTGAGGAGCTGGTTACATTGGTAGTAGCCATCTATGCAGCTACCCAGCTACGTAGCTAGCCACCTGGCCAGCTAGCCAGTTATCCAGCTACCTAGCTACGTAGCTATCCAGCTATGTAGCTCGCCAGCTACGCAGCTATCCAGCTAGTCAGCTAGCCAGTTATGCAGCTACGCAGATACCAATATAACCAGCTCCTCAGCTACCCATGTAACCAGCTTCCCAGCTACGCAGCTACCTAGCTATGGAGCTAACCAGCTACGTAGCAGCTAACCAGCTATGCAACTAGGCAGATACCAATATAACCAGCTCCTCAGCTACCAATATAACCAGCTTCCCAGCTAGGCAACTATGGAGCCAACCAGCTAGCCACATATGCAGCTAGCCAGCTACGCAACTATCCAGATACGTAGCTGGGTAGCTTATTAATGCAGCTATGCAGCTAGCCAGCTATGCAGCTAGCCATCTATGTAGCTATCCAGCTACACAGCTAGCCAGCTACGCAGCCAGCTATCCAGCTATGCAGCTAGCCATATACGCAGCTTGCCCGCTATGCAGATAGATAGGTAGATGCACAGGTGGCTAGCTGGTTAGCTCCATATCTGGTTACATTGGTATCTGCGTAGCTGCATAGCTGACTAGCTGAGTAGCTGGATAGCTGCATAGGTGGTTAGCTGCATAGCTGGATAGCTGCTTAGCTGGTTACATGGGTTGGATAGTTGCGTAGCTGGATAGTTCGCTAGCTGTGTAGCTGGATAGCTGCTTAGCTGGTTACATGGGTAGCTGGTTACATTGGTAGCCGGCTAGTTGCATAGCTGGCTAGCTGCATAGCTGGATAGCTGGTTGGTTGCATAGCTGGCTAGCTGGATAACTGCATAGCAGGGTAGCTGGCTAGCTGTGTAGCTGGATAGCTGGCTCAGCTACATAGCTGGGTAAATGCACAGGTGGGTAGCTGCGTAGCTGGATAGCTGACTAGCTGTGTAGCTGGATAGCTGGCTAGCTGTGTGGCTGGATAGCTGCATAGCTCGCTCAGCTGCATAGCTGGCTCAGCTGCATAGGTGGTTAGCTGCGTAGGTGGATAGCTGCGTAGGTGGATAGCTGCGTAGGTGAATAGCTGCGTAGCTGGATAACTGCATAGCTGGGTAGCTGCGTAGCTGGATAGCTGGCTAGCTGTGTAGCTGGCTAGCTGTGTAGCTGGATAGCTGGCTAGCTGTGTAGCTGGATAGCTGGCTAGCTGTGTAGCTGGATAGCTGCATAGCTGGGTAGATGCACAGGTGGCTAGTTGCATAGCTGTATAGCTGCGTAGCGTAATAGCTGCGTAGCTGGATAGCTGAATAGGCTAGCTGCGTAGCTGGATAACTGCATAGCTGTCTAGCTCCATAGCTGGGTAGATGTACAGGTGGCTAGCTACGTAGCTGGATAGCTTAATAGGCTAGCTGCGTAGCTGGATAGCTGAATAGACTAGCTGCGTAGCTGGATAACTGCATAGCCGGGTAACTGGCTAGCTCCATAGGTGGCTAGCTACGTAGCTGGCTAGCTGCATACCTGGGAAGCTGGTTACATTTGTAGCTGCATAGCTTGCTAGCTGGCTAGCTGTGTAGCTGGATAAATGGGGTGTGATAAATGTATTCGCCACGTAAACGATAAACTTTTGTACGCCTTTTTGTAGATTTTTTGGGGCTAACCTGTTATAATTAGTTATTACGGATAGTTATCGCTGCTCGATCTCCAAATAACCTAATGGTAGAATAGAGTCGTTACTTTGCACGAACAATTCAAAAAGTGGTGTTAGAAAATTAGTTCAGCATAAGCCCATATCTTTTAGTTTATTTTATAGTTCCTAAAAAATAATTTGAGGAAGAGTTTTAATGTTATTATTTATTAATTAATCATATGCTTACCTTCATTTTATTTCACAGAGAGCTGGACAAATTGATATGAATATGCAAAGTGATTTAATGGCAGCATTCGAAGAAACGCTTTAATATTTGGCTAAATAACTTTCATGTGGAAATATGTTTAAATATCTCTTGTCATTATAAACACAGATATAATATTATTATGGATCTAAAACTTAATTTATTTAAAAGAACAAAAAACAAACAAAAAAAAAATACAAAAAAAAGAAGAAAAAAGAAAACAAAAAATTATAATAAAACAACAACATCTTATTGTAATAAGTTTATAAATAAATAGAAGAAAAGGAAAAAAGCAGTAACAATTTAAGAACAATTTACACAAAGTAAACTATTTATAAATAAAATTAATAATAATGTAAAAAATAAAAAACACAAAAAATTATTATTTAAGAAGAAAACTAAATAAAAAAAAAACAATTATTCAATGCCTCAAAATTAAGGCTTGGCGCATGACGGTGAAAAACAATCAACACTAAAATTACAATTAAAAATTTAAGAAATAAAACAAAAGTCACAGACAAGAGACATTTAACAAAAAACAAAACATTTTAAATAATACACAATAATAGGTCAACGAAAAACAAAAAAAAAATTAAAAATAAAAGCAAACTTTGTTATATTAAATGAGAGCAGATGATATGCAGAAGTGAAAAGCGCGAAGTAATAGCTCTTATATGGGAGTGGAGTAATAGTTTCATTTATCCATTACAGAAAAACAAAACAAATTACACCCTACACTATTTAGTTTTTAAAAATATATTTTTATTATCAATAATCGTTATTTAATTGTAAAATCATTAATAATGAATAATATTTATAAAATAAAATAAACAATATATAATAATAAATTAATTTAAGTGGCGTAAATTTCCTTTCTATTATTATTATTACTTTTATTATTATTATTATTATATTATTATTAATTATTATTATTATTATTTCACCCTTTTTTCTTAAGCATAAATAATAAATAAACTTGATAAATTTCGTTTTAGTTTTTAGTTTAAATAAATTATCTTATCTTTTATACATAAAATATTAATAAAAAAAAGCAACAGCATCAATAAAAATAATTATATGTAATAGTAGTAGTAAACTACTTTTATTGTAATATTATTAAATTTATAAATATAAAAACAACAAAACAAAAACAAAAAGAACTCTTGTAATTATTATTATTTTCTTAATTAATATTAAAGATGAAGAAAACAAAAAAAAAAACAAAAACAAACCATAATGATAAAAGTAATGTATCTACTTCTACTATATATATATATATAATATACAAACACAACATGAACATACAAACATACACATATATTTAACAAACTTACATATACACATACATAAACATATAATAGCGTCTCGTAACTATATATATATATATAGATAAAAAAACCAACACAATTTACTCTGAGGTAAATATGATCGTTTTCTTTATACATATTTTTTTTAATTAATTTATTATCATTATTATTATTATTATTATTATTATTATTACTCTTTTTTACTATTACTTTTGCATCGATAAATATATTTCATTAAATATAAATCAATATGTTAAAGTTTCTTATGTGAAAGCAAACAAAATATAATGTGTAGTGTAAAGAATTTAATATTTTCTTTTTTTTTTAATATAATATAAACTAATTACAATAATATAAAATAATTAACCACCAAGTAAATAAAAAAATAAAATAAAATAAAAATAATAATAAAGAAAAAGAAAGTAAATATTTAACAACATTTTAGAGAAAAGTGTAAACATATGCAAACTTACAAAAACAAAAAAATCGTGAAAATCCATCTAATCTAACAAGTATTTTCTCTTTATATAAAATATAATTAAAAAACAAAAACAAAGATGAAAAGAAATGAAATGTGAAACAAAACAAACCTTCCCATAGTTGAATGAAAATAAAAAATCATGTTGTATTTAAAAACAAAAATAATTTAAATAAAACAAAAAAATAAAAAATAAAACAAAAAAAAAAATACAATAAAAATAACTTATCTATATCTATAACCATCCATAATTATAGTAAAACACTCAATAAGAAGAACAAAACAAAAATATATATTTAAAATTTGAATTAAAAACAAAATCTATAATCTTTTAATTCAAATCCAAACTATAAATCGAGCATTAGTGTATGCCCACACGTTGGTTTTGTCGTTCTCTAATGTCATTGTGCTTTATAACAAGGCATGGCTTCAAACAGCATCGGCGATTATGTTTTATTTTGTCTATGCGGCCCTCTACACGTTCTGACTGTCTCTACGGCTTAATTATTTTGTACAAACAATTATTTTGTTCAATGGCTGGTTGGTTGGTTGAAGATCAAAAAATTTTGATTTTCATTTCAACCAACGACCAATACGATGCTTCAATAATAACGTATAAGTAAATTTGGTTGAAAAATCGAAACATGTGAAAAAGGCTACTAACCGCTGATTCAACTTGTTGTACAACTAATTGTAACGTGTAGGGGCCCCGCAACATTATAAAGCAATTTTATATTTGAATCCTTGTCTCTGAGAACATAATGATTAAAACCTTTACTACAGCTTCATTATAATTTAAAATCTTTACAACATGATTCCTAATTCTAATGGGTATTTAAATATTCAAAAAACGAGAGAACCAGCGATTCTTGCAGCAACCTTCATTTCTATTTAAAGCCGGGTTGTTTGAACCAAACTTTAATGAGTTTAAGTTGCTGTTGTCATGCCGATTACATCTATTCCCTGAATTCCAATCAAAATCGATTTCCATTTCTGATAAATGACAATTTCTTAGCAACCCAAACTGTTGTCGATTAGTAGTTTTATCAGAACATGGATTTTATTCAAATCACGTTTGTCTCGGCACATTATTTTAATATATTCCAAGTGCCCAAGAATCCCCTGTCTCAGGTTCCCAAGTTTCGAACAATAACAGAAGATTTTCTGTATCGTTTGTCCTCTTCTCTCTTGTTATTACAGCTGGCCAGCCCCTAGGCGTATATTCTCAAGGACCAATAATACTGTTATAAGTGATTAGGCTTAATTTATTTGAAATTTCTGTAGTACCAACATTTGAATTGTTGTAACTTTTTATGTCTCGTCTTAAAAAACCCTCGAATGTCTGGCTACCTCCTCCATCGACATCTGATATTTTTGATCAATTTTAGATGTGCTGTTTCCACTCTCAAGGGATATAATGTCCGCTTTATAATAACTATACTTATATCATTACTATATGTTCTCTGGTACTGATACAATGTTCACACAATGGTTGTCTTTTTAGCCATTATTTCAGTCTGAATATAACTACAGTACACGCGTAGTTTTGTGGTCAGTCTAAGATTAAACTGCTCCGATAATCGATCCAATAATTACTTACAGGATAATAATTACTTGAGATATCGTTGACCGGTGACAAAATGCGCTTGTGTTTCATTAAAACAGCTTTTGCTTATGTATTACGAGGCCACCATGTACAAATAACCTTTAGTTACTAAATGTGTAATATTGTAATATATTGAAATGAAGGCGTTATTGAAAAGTTATTGAAGTAAATGTTCTTAAGAGTTCAGCTGTTTTTCGGATTCACATTTTTTAAGCTACACCGGATTTTTTTTTTGCGTGTTGTTCATATATTGTGTATATTTTAAGCTTCCAAAGCATTCAATCTATTATTAAGATAACGTGAGGTGTCTTCCAAATATCCCTTAATAGATTGGCAATGACTGCATGTCTCCTGTTGATCCTCGTTTTGCTAAATAGCTTACAATATTCAGTTTTTTTTTAATTGTGTAACATTCTGATTTATTTTCAATATCCAACGTGGTTTCAAAATGTAAAATACTGTTATATTTTCTATAAATATCGATAACGCCAACAGCGTTGTCAAATTCTTAATTTGTATATAGTTTTCAAAGAAGAAGGACAGCGCAAATAAAGACATTATATCTGCCATATTTATCCATCTATCTGCCATATCTATCCATCTGTCAGCTTAGTATGATACTTAAAGTCCTCGTTTTAGAGAGGTTATATTCTCAGGCAAAACTAATTTCTTCGTTCTAGTATCACGTTATCACAGAATGGAAAAACACATACAAACTTAAAAAAGTAAACATTTTAAGCAGAGGACTGCATAGTTCGGTTTATCAAAGAGAATCTCAAAAAGGTTTTTAACAAAGAGGAGTATAGCTCAGTTTACAGAAAAGATTCTGAAAACCTTAGCAGTAGTTATCGCTAAGGGGCCCGGCCCAAAAGCGAAAACTCTTGATATCAATGTGTTTTCCCACAAACAATTCAAAGAGGCACAAACATAATACTGTTATCTGAGGAGCATAATACCCACAATTGAAGGATCGAAAATTTCGCGGTCCGGGTATTCTGACAAACAATCCTTATTGATGAGGTTAAGGAGCCGCAAATTGCTTTGGATAAGATATACCCTTACAAGGGACCCATGCGACATCACCAGAATTACCATAAAGGGAAACCCCAAGAAAACAATTTGTTTACTTGGAAAAAACAACTAGCTGCTGAAGTGAACCCGTGAGACAAAATAGAGATTTCTTTAAAAAAAAATTGGTGAGGCCCTATGCTGCTTATAGAATCCACAGGGGCTTATTTATCATGAAGTGGTTGGAAGTTGTTGTGTTATACTTTTTTATGTATTTTATTAATTTGAGCAGAAGTCACTGTAGGTTAGTAGGTAGTGTGTTGGCTTATTAGATGTGAGACCATGGCTTAAACACCAGAACAGAAACGAAATATGAACAAATATTTCCTACGGCGACTTCCTCTCAGCAGATTTCGGGCAAAAACTCTGAGAGCAAATAAAATTGCAATGAAAAATTTCTCAAAAATCTGTCGTTCGGTGTCAATCTTAAACTGTAAGTGCCGCCACTTAAATGGATAAAATTAACACACACAAAATAAGGGATGTGAGAAGCTAAATGGTCATCTTGACTGAAAGGTTGCACTTAAGCTACCAAGTAGGTTTGTTGTGTGCTCTCCATTAAAGGCACCAACCATACTTTTTATAGGACGGCATGAGTTATATCAGGTATAGTAGCTTTCCTAAAATTTTGGAATCTTGAGCTTACAAAAGCAGCGTAATGACATCACTTTAAAAATTGAACAATTATTTCAAAAATTTTTTTTGCTTATGACTTTGTAATATATAGAATAGAATTATATAGAATGATATAGAATTTTAAAAAGTATCAAACCTATCATATTCCCTTTTATGATTTCGTCAGGGTTTAATATAATTTTTTTTTTAATTTAATTTCTTCTGTAAAATAAATTTTTATATTTTTTTATATATAAAATAATTTTTAACATTCATAAAGTTTTGTTTAAATATGAGTTTAAAAAATGAATAAAAATCAATATGCTTTATAAAATTAATCGAAACATTTGTAATTACATAACCAACTTTTTTTTCTTAGTATGTAATGTTAAAAAAAAACTAAAAATAGTCTTAATTTAAAAACAACAAAAAGAAAATAATATCTTAAATGAAAATAAAAATATGAAAAAAAATGCAATGACATAAATTTAGTAATAAAAATAAAAAGAAATTAAATTAAAAATAAACCGAATAAATCTTTTAAATTTAATATTTTTAAAATTAATTTAATTGTTTTCACATGCAATGGCAGCACTTTACAAAGGAACAACGTTATAATTGTTAAAACTTGTTACAAAAATTTGGAAGGTTCGGTTGAGACCGCACACTAGCTACGAAGAATTTTCAGTCAAGAAAGTGTACCTAATACGTCCAGAGTGGCCAAAAGACTTCCAAGAGCTGTAAAAGAATTTTTACGAAACTGGCTCGTTTATGGACTATTGAGCTTCAATGTACCGACCGGTCTTTTGAAAACATTGTTTACTTTTCTAAAGATAAGTTCAAAGTAGCAGGGTCTGTGAAAAGGTATGCGGTTTAATGCCTTGTGAAAAAAAACAAGAACCAATTCTTGCAATACTAGGCGGTTCCATGCTAATATATGATTGCGAAGAAAAGAGTGTTTGACAAAATACGGAGACTATCGAGAGTTGGTATAACCAAGGGCACTGAAAACCTGCTCTGTATCGGTGTTGGAAGATCTGTGCAATTTAATTCTGCTTCACCTGATTAAAAATAATGAGAGACAAGCCTAACATCAAAATTTATTTTAGAGGCTTTCGTGATCTTAGGAAGAAAGTAGCGACATCTCGTTCATTAATAGTCCCCTAGACAGAACCAGTAAGTTCTATGATTTTGGTGAATGCTTTGCAACGAGACTTAGTAGCAGAGGTGAGTGAATATTTTAAACGAGGAACCATTTTGTAGTTTGCGGATGGACCAAGAACGGATCATATTCTGTTCTAAAATATTCTGATCTAATGGAGGAACTCGCGGATATATTCCAGAGGCTATAGTTTAGAAGTCTATACCATCAGAGGATGGTATCACCTTGGACATAAGGTACAAAGGAAAGGACATAGCAATACTAATTGGCGATTAGATCGCCATCCGAGCACTCGACTCTTATGAGATTAAATCGAAGATAGTATCGGACTGCCTATGAAAGCTAAATCAGCTCGAAAAAAAATCGAAAAATTATAGTTTAACTCTACTTAATTCCAGGTTATTTGTGAATCCGCGGTAATAAGAAGGCTAACAATCTTGGGAGGAGGGGCACTTAACGCAGTTGATGGGGTCAAAGCCTTTCTGCGAAGTGGGGACAGATTTTGGAAAGGTGTACTCAATCAGAGGAAAAATAAAAGAGGCCAACAAAATAGGTTTAGGCAATCAAAACTTTTGTTGGAAAATTACTATAAGAGGAGACTTGATTCATGTATCTGACTAACTAGGAATATCTTGAGATTAGTAACCGCTCATTTGATAGGATACTGTAGTCCCAAAATACACTTGTTTAGAATGAGATGTTATTTGGGAATCCGCGGTAATAAGCAGACTAATAATCTTGGGAGGAGGGACACTTAACGCAGTTGATGGGGCCAAAGCCTTAATGCGGAGTGGGGACAGATGTTTGGAAAGGTGTAGTCAAATCAGAGGAAAAATAAAAGAGGGCAACCAAATAGGTTTGAGGCAATCAAAACTTTTGTTGGAAAATTACTATAAGAGGAGACTTGATTCATGCATCTAACTAGGAATAGCTTGAGATTAGTAACCGCTCATTTGATAGGATACTGTAGAAAGAAAGAAAGACAACTTTCATAAAATGAACCAAGACTTAGTTTTACCACGTTTTCTTATAAGCCGTAAGAAATAATTAGGTGGGTAGGTTCAAGGGAGGACACCATTATCCTAACAAATTGCCCCATGAGTAAGGTAAAGTGCGTAAGGTAAAGTGTAAATTTCAGACAATTCGTATATAGAGAAATCATGTACAAACTTCTTCCATTTCATAAAAACCACACTTCTTAGACGACTAATAAGCTGGGCATTACTCAGAAAGTGATTACTCTTTCGACGTCCTTCCTACATGTCTTACATTCCCCTGAAATTATTATTTTCACAATAAATACATCGTGAGTTGCCCTGTATTTATTAAGATTTCAATTTAAATTCATAATAACCGTCCTATCATTCCAAATGTGTTTTTCGAATTAATCTGGTAACACCAAACAATCTATTACAATTTTTAATTATCTTCATTCTCTTTCCCTTTAGACAGCTGTTGCATATTTTGGGTTTTTTCTGTTCGTTTTTGTTTACAAATAAACATTTCGAAAAATTAGAATAAAATTTATAGTTATTCCAGTAAAAAAAGTACAATTTGAAATTAAAATCAAATAAAAACAACAAAATAACTAAATAATTGCTATAATATTAAAGAACAAAAAGAATATTTATTTTAAATTATTAAACCCTTTCTCTCTATCTCACTCTCTCAGTTTCTTTAACAACTATAAACAGAGAGCAGAGCATTGGCACAGAAATTCTCAACAGAAAGTAGTTTCGTAGAGAAAAAAAAAATGGTGTTTAAAGGATAACATTTCGTTTTTTAATCGATTTTTTTTGTTTGTTTGTTGTTTGTTTATTAAGTAAACAAAATACAAAATGCATGATTTGGAAGTGCACAAAGATAGTGTTAATTATCTTATTAACAGATTGTGTTTATGTATTCTGCAAGAAAATGATACACTTAACCCAGACCAAATTCAAGCAGCTGTGCCAAAACTAAAGGCGTTGTCCTATGAAATCTTATTGAAGAAGTCACCAAGGCCACAAAATGTTAATAAATTGGATGAAAATAATGATTTTGAACCACAACGTGCTTTGGATATACAGATTTTTGCCGCTAAATTAAATTCTCGCGCCAATCCAGAAGTTTGTTCAAAATTTGCTGCATTTGAGGAACAATTGGAAGCCATAAAAAATGAAGAATATTTTAGCGAAGGCGCCGGCAAGGGAATATTACAGTTGCTATTGGCATTGCAAGGCAATGTACATGAAGAATATGAGGTGGTAAGTAGGAGACAAATGAGCAATGCTAAACGGTGCTGCATTCGAATATGAATTGTGAAAGGGCACCATATGTTATTTTAAAGATATATGAATATAGGTCGACAAACAATGTATAGAAAAATTGTATTGTCTGCAACAAAACTAAATCTATTACGCCCAGCTAAGCTAAAGTCATTGAAATCTGTTTAAAGCAGTTAAAAACTTCGTATGAAACTAATATGAAAAACTTATGGCAAGTAGAGTAAATAGAAAATCTAGGACAAAATCCAAAATCCATGTAATGAAATACGCAAACCATTGCTTATATAGTTTTCATAACCTCTACAGTTTTTATCCCAATCCTTCGAATGGATAACAAAATTTTATTCATATTTTTATATTGGAGGTCTAAGTCCTTTTAATAAATATGAAGACAACTATTACTCATCATAATGCGCAACTGGTTAAGGTCTCCACTGTGCTACAGCTTTAGCAGATCTTTTTTAAATGAATTGAAAATAGGTAACTCAACAAGGATTTGAACTTTGACACGAGTCCTATTAAATTTCTGATAATTTTACTATAATTATACTTTCTGATAATTTTAGGACGCAATTACTACATATTAGTTTAGAATTTGCTTGAGGCGGTAAAACCAGAACTACTGTTTTTCGTTCCTAAATATTTATCGCTCCCGGCCATTGAACAAAATCTATGTCCTATACATATATACGTATTTGGCCATTACAACCCTTCCTAGTTTCTTACACCACTTATGTTGTGTGCGTTAATTTTATATATGAGTAGCGGGACCTATAGTTTAAAAGTCGACTCCGAACGACAGACTTCTGAGAAACTTTTCATCATGGAAATTTTATTTATTCTCAGAGTTTTTGCCAAAAATCTGCTGAGAAGTCAGAGTTTTTCCAAGAAACCTGCTGAGAGCTAGTCGTTGAAGAAATGATTTTTCATATTTCGTTTCAGTTGCCTCGAGTCTAATAAGTCAATACATTATCTACTAAACTACGACGAATTCAGACTTTTCTACCAATGCCAAAAAATGCACAATATCAACGTTGAAAGTGCCATTAACAACTACACTCTAAACTGAGTCCTAAATCTCAAAAATATGAATTTTCGACAGTATACATAGCTCCCAATGCAGGTAGTAGAAATTCTATCTCAGCTCTAATCAGGATTTAGTACAACACTGAACACAAATCTGTCTAGAAAAGTTTCTCGTTCTGCAGACCAATAACAGGTATGTCAATACACATCTCTTGACTCTCTGACCACTTCTGTATCTCTTGAGGACCAACTGAGTTTACAAATTTCATACAATTATGTACAAAATGACAACGACACACCAACACAGAATACCTCAAATTTGACTAATTCAATCATTATTTATTCCTTGTACCGATTTAACTAAAACGAAAAGACAATGCCAGCATTCTACAAGAGTGACAACGTTCTCAAAAGATTTTAATTGTAAACGATGGCTGATTACTTAATTAAGTTAAAAACGCGTTATTATATCTTATATATTATATTGGTTATTATTAATATCAGTTTCAAAATATTCAAACTGATTTGTTCAGATATATCAAAAAAGTAATCTGAATAAAAATACTCACTTTGATTCCAGATTTTGTCAGATATCCATCGAATGTAATGGGATCATTTGTAACGTGATTAAAAGAATTCGATTATATTTTTAAGGTTAGTTTCAGTCAAGTGTAGCTCTATTTTCAGGTAGGTTGGCCGCTGGGGTAACGTATGAATTCAATTTAATTTAAAGTTCTTCAAAATTCTGTTTAGGATTGTGTTAGTGAACCATTATGAACCTATGTTTTAAATTCCAGATTCAGACAAGTTGATTTTGCATTTGAGTTAAAAAATGCGATCGTGGTCTGTCTTAAAACAGACATGGCTTAGTATTTCATATGTGTGCCTGTCATTTTTTATTCAGTGACAACGTTCGTTTCTTGCTAACAATGATGATTCTACCTAAAAATATATCGGTCTATATTAACATGCGGTTTTTTGTTTTCTATTAAAAAAAACAACTTAAAATAACGAAATCACTATTAAAAATAATAAAATACAACATATTTTTTAGTATTAAATACAAATAATGTTTTAATATTTTATTTAGCCTAATATGTGTCCACCGGAACTGATGGTACCTGGACCCTTTACCTTACATGCCAACTATGAAGACAATCGGCATTATCCTACTTTTAATAATTACGATATTATGAATCCAGCACCAAAATATTTTAAATGCACAAAACCTTTAAAATCCACCGACAATCCATATTTACCAAAATTTTTATTTGAAGGCGAAACAAATCACTTACTGGCCATAGAAAATAAATTTTCACCGCAAACTATTGAAAAAGATTATGAAGAAGAATTTACATTTACTGGCTTAACCAGACGCTTGCTGGGAGCATCTATGCGTATAAATATTAATGCTTTAAGATTATTTCCCGAAACATTTAAACAGTCTGCGACAGCTTTTAAAACGCCTACAACAAGTTTACGAAAATCATTAGTTGGAAAAAATCAAACGAAAATGCAGAAAACCATGATAAATGAAGGGAAGAAAGTTTTCTCTTGGAATTGGGAAAGTTTAGGCTGTTTCGGTATAACGTGTACGAAACCATTTGCTGGTGAAGCCAATGTTACTTTACATCTACAAAGTCATATAAATGAAGCACGTAAGAAAAATTTCGAAGCGAAAATTTTAAAGCAAGCGGATTTTCTGACAGATCTAAAGTCATTAACAGGTATTATTAAAAAAAACAGTAAACATTTTCGAAAATATTTATTAATATATGTTTCCCCATGTCATATATTTAGTTGGCATACAATCGGATACATTCTATCACGATGAATTCATTGTGTTCTTTATGAAACCTAATATAACTATAGAAGGCGTATTACCAGGAACAATAGAATATTTTGTAGAAGATTTTTTAGAGTGCGGTACTTGCTATAAGCGTATGCAGACTATGATTATGAAAAAAGATTACAAGCTTATGTTTGAAGGTTTTATGTTTAAGGTAAGTCAGTGAAATAATTAATGGCTATAATTTAAAGCGAATATAATTAATTCTATACTTGAAACCCTCTACGAAACTGCCCAACAAAATCTGAAATAATAAATACAATTATGTAAGGATCTCGGTTGAGTGACGACTGTGGCGTCTTTCAGGCAGACATTTTTGCCATTTTAAAGGTTCTTAAGGTCTTAGCTGGCACGGGCACTTCAAATTCAGGATCTCATGGGATCTTTGTTCAGAAACAGGATGTCCTAAGGACTGCTTTGGTCTGGCGTATATTACAATTGGTTCATGATTGAGACGAGTCTTTAAAAATCCTAATAATATTTGAACATGAAATTTCTGGACTTGTTCGGAGATGGATTAGGAAAAAAGGCCAGAGATATTGGAGGGATGGATTGGGTTGTTATGTCTATTGGAATTTGATACATTTGTATAAACTCGGCGTAAGTGTGATTACTGGGTTAATTAGCTAGTTAGATGGTTGACAAGGATCTAGAAGTGTTCCCAGATATATTGCAACGGGAAGTAGTTGAAACATCTCCGCTGTAACTGCTGTCTGAAACTTTGATCAAACATAAATGGTCTTGAGAACGCACCTGTTCGTATTTTCGTGTATTCGATCACAAACCACATGAATCCTAATCATAGTCTTCGACATAAGTGTCCCTGACCTCGAGGAGTAGATAATTAGGGAGGTGGAGCCTTTGAAGGGCGGCATAGCTCTGCAGCCTGGCCTTTCTCTTATGCAGGCGATCTTTATAAATAACGAAAGACGATCATCACAGAAGTTAAGGATTCATGACAGAGACATATGGCAGTATCTATCTGGATTGGAATTTTTATTGTTTAAAATCCGCTCAATCATTTGCGTGACCTGATCATACTCCTATATTCAGTAAAAGTATCCTTTCTGGGGTTGGTATTTAGAGATTCAGTACATATTCAACATATCCATAATCTTTCTATGTTTAGTTTTGTCAGTCCTTAGATGATTGCAAATACGATATCCAGAGTATTTTCAATGCTCTTTGGTAGGTTAGAATATTGAAGCCATTCAAGTTTTTTTTATCCCTACTATTCCCGACCCTACACAGTGTTGTTATATATCACTTATATAAATATATATCATGAGATAGAAATGTGGATTTAAGATCATCTTCTGTCATCCAATTTGTTTAACACAGGAATGTCGTGATTTTCTTTGAAATTTCGCTAGAGATGAACTAGGGAATAGAGCTACCCATATTCCTCCATTTCTTATGTAGTTTTAGTTTACTTCATTCTTTATTTTCTTTTAAGGCTTTGTGCAGTGCTATCGATGAATATTTATTAACATTTCGACAATATGTATTCGCCAAGAAAGACATAAACTTAATGAGCTTTTATAAACGTATGAAAAAGATGATGAAACAAATTACAAATCTATCATATACTTTGGCAATACATCCAAAAGGTGATTGTTGAATTTGTTACACGAATTTTAAATTATGTAAACATTGTTGTTTAATGTAGTTGATGCTAATGTTAAACCGCCTATGGGGTCACAATTTTTGGGCTATTTATACCGTGAAATTATGCGTTTAACGGAAAAGGATTATATAACGTTATTAATATTCATTTTAAAACGTTGCTGTCATGTATATTTTAAGTGAGTTGTAAAACGATGCTTGTTTTTAATGGGTAAATAATGTTTAAAACTTTTTATTAGGCATTTACAAAAATGGATTTATTATGGCTTATTAGATGATCCCTGTAATGAATTGTTTGTGGGTTTTGTTGATCATTATAGAGAAAATACTAAATACTATTACGATAAAGCATACTTTGTACGTAAGGAATCTGTACCGGGTTTCTTTCAAAATTTCGAAGATCAAATACTTCAATGTGGCAAATATACCATGCTGTTGAAGGCCTATAAACCCAATGTAAGTTAGGATTTTTAGATAAATAATATTAGAAAATTGTTAAATTGTTTTTAAATTTTAGCATCCTTTGTTCGACTTGAATTATCCATCTATATCTGTATGTCTTTCGTTTGAGGATATTGAAAAACTTGATACAGCTTGCCTTAGTTATTATGAAAACGCCCAAAAGGTATGCGTTAAACCCATTACCATACGCGAAGTTTTTGAAACCAGATCTGAAGAAAAACGCCAGTTTTTCCAACGCATGGTAGAAAGATCACGTGCTAATTTAGAGCGTTGGACATTTGAACAGCATGAGCTGGCTCTCATAGCTGCCGAACAAAAGAAAAAACGTTTAGAAGAACTGGCTTTACAGCTTAAGGATGCTAAAGAACGTAAAATAAGGGAACGTAAAGCAAATGTTGAAATGGAATTGAAATATCTAAGAGAAGCTGAAAAGTTAGAAGAACAACGCATGCTAAACGATAATATAAATTTAAGAAAACGCATTGAATATTATCAGGAACTAAGTGATATGATTAATGAAAATGAAAGAGTTAAAAATAAAGATAAAGATCTCAGAAAAAAGTTAGCTTTGGATTTACCAGCAACACCAACTTCAGCTACATCTAACTGTGGACTGTCAGCACAACAGCAAACTCCTGCTAGTACAGTTGGCACTGATTTCGAGTCATGTTTTGGTGATGAAGAAGATCAAGCTTCTGACTATGAAGAATGTATATCTGATGATTTTATAGAGAAATTCGCAGAAAATGAACAAGATTTAAAAGCCATCTATGACTCTAGAAATGATACTGAAACGAAACAATCTATACCAAATGAAGCTTTAAGTGGAGCACTGAAAAATATTGCTATAGAGAACGAAGAAAATGCAAACGTTATAAAGAATCCAATAAAACGCAGTGATTCCGATTATCTAAACTCAAATGAGTCTCATAACATGAATACTTTACAAGAAAATCGAAGAAAAGCCATGTCAAGTTCGAATATGGATCAGTGTGTGAGAAGTTTCGAAGCAGCAGATAAAAATATGAAAACTAATGCAAATCACAATGAGATTAATAATGCTTCAACAATGTATACAAAACAGGAAATTCAAGGTAAAGGTGAAAACGAAATATTCTTATTTATTTCCATATTATTTATATTCTCATATCAACTTTTAATACTAAAAAACCCTAACTATCGTATTATTTTCAGGAAATTATGAAAACCTGTTAGCCGAAGCTAAACGTAATAGAATGAAAGTTTTGAATGTAGAGTTTAATTTTCAAACCGATAAATCCCTTACCAAATCAATGCCTGATATAAATCTTAATGTATTGCCAGACGCTGAATTAACCGATTTGCAACGTAATCGTAAACGTATGATGCAAAACGATTTGTTTAGCGAATACAATAAGGATCCAATGGCAGCAAGACAAAATCTTTATCTAAATTTGGATTCAGAACGTGCACGTAATCGTCATAAAGTATTAGAAAGTGAATTCAATATAATAACCGGTAAAATAGTTCCAAAGAAACCACTGGATATTACACCTGTAACACCTATGTCTACAACATCGGATAATACACCTCTAACCGAAACTACCAACAACAAGCAAGATGATAAAAATAATGGCAATGATCTCTTAGAATCTGTTAACCATGAAACTAACGAAACTAAAAAAGATATACAAAACGAATTAAAGCTCAATGTATCTTTGGCTGGACAACTATGTAAACAATCGAGTGTTGCTACAGCTGCCACTACCACTTTGGTTGAAGCAACACCACTCTGTGCTCTAAACACAGCCGGAATAATGGCGAAACAAGGTTTTCCATTTCCCAATAATGAAAAACTAAAAAAGCATCAACAAGATGCTTCCACTGAAGCGCCTATAGATAATGAAAGCTTACTACCAGAAGAAGCATGTCCTCAACCCGATTATAGTAATCCCTATAAACGTTGTTGTGAACTTATAGAAACGAATTTCAATTGCAACACTAACAGTCCCTATATACGCCTTAATAATCCACAAAAAAGTTCAAGTGGTAATGAAGTAACGAAAAAAATTGATATAAACGTTATGAGTGTCATCACTCTAACGGAATTTCTACAAAAATCTGTTATTATACCAATGAGTACCCATTTGGAATTGGTTAATAGCGAGGTAATGCGTATGTTTTTACAACATTTAAAAATTCTGGATCATTTTCGTAGTCTACGTAATTACTATTTTATGATGGACGGTGAATTTGGTTCTATAATATGTGATGGCATTATTGGCAAATTAGAAGATGGTGCTTCACCAGAAAAACTACTTAACTATCAGATGCTTCATTCGATTTTGGATAATGCCTTGGGTTCGAGTATAACTGGTAAGTTTCTAACAAAAAAACAGGATGCTATAAATTACATGTACTGTAAGGAGAACGGCTCTCAAAGTGTTATCAATTTTTATTTTTTATTTAAAAACTCCAGAAAGCGGGGCTTGAACTTGATTCGTATAGTCTATTTAATCTTTCAGTTGTGTTAAGTTTAATTCCATTTCATTATAGTGTATTTGTATTTCGATTTTATAGCTCTCATAATGATAAAAAATGAAGTGCTATTGCGGATGGAATTGATAACCCTTTAATCGCCGATCATTATGTATTTAGCTTCTGTTTAAGTTGTAATATTTTCCATTTGAAAATTCTCCTTTAAGGTAAAGATAAAAATGCCGAAAATCTTTCATTTATTGTCAACGATGTACCCGAAAAATTCGATCTTCATTCACCCGATGTGCTTAATAATCTCAGCCTTAGTTATCGCATTAACTGGCCACTTAATCTCATACTAAATCCCGAAACACTTGAACAATATGCCAACATATTCAAATATCTTATACGTGTAAGACGTATAAGTTGGATTTTGGAGCGGGCATATCAAATTCTAAAAGAAGCTGTTAAAAAACATGGCAGCTGTATACTAAAGTCACCACAATACAGACATGTACAATTGATACGTCATAAGTTTTATCATTTTGTACATGCCTTACAAAATCACATAACGGCAAATGCATTGCAAGCTTCCTGGAAAACATTCAAAGATGAACTGATGACAGCAAACACCATAGAGGATATATATAGGAAGCATGCTAACTATATAAAACGTATATTGTTTTTGTGTATGCTTAATAAGAGAAGTGCCGAATTTTATAATACCATAGAGAATGTATTTAAAATATCGTTACGTTTTTACAAGTGAGTGTCACCTATTATCTAATTGTGTGTCTTTATTTATGCATGTATTTATATAGGATTTAAATTATATCATGGCTAATTTTATTTATTTGTAAATATATATATGATTATTGTTCTCTTTGTTTCTTTTTGTAGCAATTTAAAATCACGAGAATTTAAATTAAAACTTGGCAATGATCACTATACACATTCTCGCTACGAAAAGTTGGTCAATGATGAATTAGAGTTTGATAAATTTATCAAATACACCATATATCTGGGCAATAAAATTGTGCGTCACGGTTATCAAGCAGAAATTGGCGAATTTATTAGTTTGATTAATTACAATCAATACTATATGCAAAACACATTTTAATCGTAATAAGTTATTAACTTGTTTGAAGTGCGATAGCGCGAAGAAAGCAAAGAAACTTTCGTTTGTTGTAAATTGCTTAAAAAACAATATATAACATTACATAATTTAATGATGGCCTTTATAGTTTTATTGTGTTTTGTTTTTAATAAAATAAATAATTATTTCCTTGAAATGTTAACCATAAATAGTCTTTAGTTTGAATAGCAATATACTGCATAGCCCAGTTAAGTATTTCGATGGCATGGCATCTTTTGGAACTGCATAACAGATAAATGTAATTTTAAAAAGGATATATATTTTACAAGTTTTCTTAATTAAAAATACTACAGTGACCTATGTATAGTGATGTTAAAATCAATTATTCCTTATACTTTCCATAAGATATTTTTAATGTCTCGATTACGTATGACAACCAAACTTTATTTGAGTTTTCAGTTGCCAAAAATGGCATAAATGGGCATTACAGAAAGCTACTGACAACTAAGTTATATAAGGTTAGGTCAGAAGATTGCGATTCTCTATATCTTCGGCTTTCTACGCCTTCAACCAGAGAATCGATGGTCTATTGTCACCCGTCAAAAAAGAAATAAATGGAGAGCGAGAAATGGAAAATAAGAAGAGAGAGTGGTACAAAATCAAGAAAACAAAAGAAAGAGAAGCGTAAATCACAATTAGCCATTATACCACCCATGGATAAATTAACCTTCTAAAGATAAAAACCCTTCTTACAACCTCACGTTTGTAGTACTTTAGATTAGTTAGGATTGATCATAAAGTCAATTCTATATCTCCACGCCAGGTTCTTGAGTGAATCGAACTTTTCCTTAATAATTCCAAAGAATAAGCTCTTTTCTGTTGTAACTTCCAAAGCCGCAACTTCATTGCCATTAACACCAGAATGACTAAGTACTCGGCATAATCTATTGTGGTCACCTGACAAAAGATCGGTTAGTAGCCAGACTAGATGCGATATGAAAGCATGGCCTCTCAATAATTTTGTCCATATAAATGGAGCTCTTTAGTATATGTTTTGAAAAAATGCTTGAAGACCACTATATTTCGCCGGAAACCTATACGAATTCCGGACATTTGTCTTAGGAATCAAGAGCTGCAATGGAATAGTTTAACCCAGCTATAGAATTGTTCAACTGATTCTATCCAGAATTTCCTATTAGGTATTATTACCAATCCGCTTCCCTACGCAAGTATTCCTCGCTTAATACAACTCCTGCCTATAAATTCCCTAAAAAAGATTTCAAACAGTGTTAGTAGAGTTTCTATAAGGCCTCCTTTTTGCTCTGGTAAAGTCAATATTAAACTCAATCGAAGCAAGAACAATTTTAAACGTTTTTAGAAGTTCAAATTACAAAAAAAAACGATCTATTAATAGATCTTCACATATGACGTTTCGTTAAGTTAATTAATTTTATTCTAAATCTATAAACAAAATAAAATTCTAAATAAATTTGTTTTTAAACGAAATCACATTAAATGTATGTGTGGGTATGTTATACGAATGTGTGCTATTATTTGTTTTCATAACAAAAAATAAATTTGTATGTTATGTGATATATAATAAGTCTGTTATGCTATATACTACATCCACTTATCAATAATTTGTTTTGCTTATGAAATTACTTCTAGCTAGATTTGTTTATAAATACAATAGTACATAACAAACAAGGTCATTTAACTTGGGTTTTATATAGTGTACGAATTTAAAAACAAATTATATACGCTCTAGATTTTTGTCGCTTTTAAATTGGTTCTTTTGCTCAGTTTTGTTTCCATTTTTTTTTGTTCATTTCATTTGAAGATTATGTAGTATTAAGTAAAACTTTGTTATTATTTTTCTAATCTCAATACAAGAAATTGGCTTATTTTTATCGAATACAGGCCTATTTAACTTATATTTTATTTAAGACTCCAATAAAGCTTATTCAAAATGTAGGAATATTTTCGTAACCTTTACCGCCTTAAAAAGCTAACTAAAAACTAAATTGAACCTATTACTGGGTTTTACTGGTATGCCCACTTTCATATCCTCATACCGGATGTAGACTCAATATTGTTTTCGATGTATTATTGGTAGGACAACATTCCGGTTTGTTTTCTATTCTCAGTCCAACTTTGTTTTGACTTTAAATAAAATCTGGTATCTAAGATTTTCAATAAATTGAACCTATTCCTGGCAGATAACAAATGGGTTGTTTTTTTAATTGTATACTAGCATATTTAGTTAAATTTCCGTTCCTAAAATTTAATGGCGTTCTACCACCGAACTCGAGAAGTACCCGTTTTATACACCGAAAGACTTGTTGAGCTCGATAACGTTTTTCGACTTTGTTTCCTTTACAGGAATGTTGATAAGATGGCAAAAATTGTTCAGTTTTAATCCGAATAGCTTAGGAATGAAATTTTTTGCCCCTATGAACAAAATTCCAATTTAATCTGTCTTTCCTGTCTCTTATAATGTAAGCAAACTCGAATCTAGAGTCCATAGACATTACTGTATGAGGAGAAACCATCGCCCAGGGTATTGGAGATCGTAAAAGTTTACCACTGGACGTTTAAATTTGAAAATTTATTTTTTTATAAACAAATAATCAATTGCTAAATTGTAAGTATAAACATTATATTAATCAATTGGAAAAAAATATTGCATACGTATGTGTATACTGTTTAATCAGTATTATTTGAACAACGCAGATTATATGTATACATGTATATAGGAATACATCCCTACATATATATTTTTTTTACTAAGCTATTGTGTGATTATGGAACGTGTTTGTCCGCACGAAGAAATAAAGGAAAGCAATAATTTTTTGCTTTGTTAAAAAGGTCATTCGAGAGTAAAATTAAAAAACTAAAGTCGGTGAACTTTGTTCAAGTAAAACAAACAAGCAAATAAAATTACTGCCAATGCAAAGATTTTCATTTTCAACAGATTCTCAAGTTATTTTATAATTAGACTGTGATACTGAATAACTTATTAACAGGTTCACCATTGCACAGCTTAAAAATAGTGGACTTTAAATCATTTCCTAAAGAATAAAGGGGATGAAAATAGGAGAAGAAAATAAACAATGGTTAACGATGAATCTGTCTTGAGCGGTAGCAATTAGTAATAGTCTACCGTTTGGAAATCGATTGGGTAAGGTTGGATATTGCCTAGCTTTGTCAGAGCATCTCACTTTTTGCAAAGTTAAGTGGACCCTATTGCAACAAAATTTACCCATAGATTCCAATACCATCTGTTGATAACTATCAACAACATGTCAAAAACGGCAGAAATGCCATCTGTTGTTATCAGGGTTGTTGCGGATGTGTGGAAAGCAGTGAGCAAGAGAAAGACTTCTAAAACCTTTGCTTTGGTATAAGCCTTCTCCCTATCGTATATACGGATCTTACGAGCGTATTGTTTGAACGACTTTAATCACTTGTACAGCACTGATTGGATCTTATCAGTGAAAGTTCAGACCAGGTTAATCCACTATTGACCAGATCTTCACATTGCGTCAAATTCTTTTGATATCGCGCGAGGTTTCAGACAAGGCGACCACTTTTCATGCAATCCCATGAAAAGTATTATGCAGAAAGCGACCATGTCGTTCAGATGGATGAGGATGCACCGGCGAGACAAATATTTGATGAGGGCATTGTCAGAGGCCGACGTAGAGGATGACCTTATCTGAGTTGGAAGAAACTAACTGAAGAAAGCCCTGTCATCAAAGGTGAAGGTGTGCAAAAACCAGAACAGCCTGGATGGACATGCTAAGAAAGACCGAAATTCGTTAATCGAGTTGCTAATGGCCAATTAAGTAAGAGAGAGAGAGAGAGAGAGAGAGAGAGAGAGAGAAGACACGGCAAGAACTAAAGTAAGAGGGATGATATCAAGGGTTTCTTTTTTTTTAAACAGGAGTAATTTCAAAAATATATAGAAAAATATATGTAAAGTTTGTTTCGAAGCAGGTAGAACATTTAAAAGGTAATTCTTAGAATTGTTTAAAAGCAAAATATACATTTGATATGCTTTGTTTAAATTATTATTTGTAATTATCTTAAATTATGAGACCAGGTACAAGTAAAAATAGATTTTGTTTTCGAAATACAATGTCTGTATTACACAAAATTTGTGTCTCAAATTTAATAAACGTATTTAATTTAATTTTATGCAAATTATAAACATTTCCTTACTTGATTTACAGACATATAAAAATATTGGACTTTTAAATTCGATCGATCTTTGACTACATTATGTTAATTTCTATTTAACTTAGAGAATATTTAGAATATTCTTTAGAAAAAATACAATAAATGATTATAAAAACATGAAAGAAATCAGTTAATAACTACAATAAATTTTAATTGATTGCTCTTTACTCAATACTCAAAATAATAAATAACTATGCCTATAAATTTTAGGAGTAATTATTAAGTTAAATACTTGTTAATAACATTTGCCCATGACATTGCGAAATATCGTTTAAAGTACAAGTGTTAGAAAAAATAAAATAATCGATAGTCCACGATTAACAAACAAAAAAGTACTTACATACATACATACATACGTACATACAAATGTAGTATGTACATTCATATTCTAAATATAAAACTACAAACATATTGAGACTCAAGCACATTTTTGTAACATGTGAGCTTTGAAAGCGAAAAATTAATATCTGGTTAGAATATAAGAAAATGTAATTTATAACACGCAGTTGTAGGAAATTTTTTATTTGTGCGTAGGAGTTAGGACCCTTTGTGTTCGTCCTAGAGCAGCACAAGTAGTTGGACTGAATATAGGCTTTCTTCAGAGAAACCTTCAATGAAAAATTTCTATCAAATCTCTGAACCCCACAGAGATGTTCTATTATGTCCAACTCTTTTTTTCCACATACTCTACAGACTTCCGGCTAGGACCACTGGTCCTCATTAGCAACTTGATGCCTTGAAACTAGTTCCACCAAAGAATTTTAGTCAGACATACACAACGTGAGACACACTGACACACATATTGGCTGTATTAAGACACTGTTTTCAATTCGTTTGGGTAGCAGCGTCGCTAGAAATCATCTTAATACAAAAAAAAAATCCAAGCTTTCGATTTTCCACTTGTCTTCAATTTATCTCGGAGGTTTTGATGAAATAAAACCATAGACCATGACCATAGACAAATCTTTAGTATGTTTTCGTTTTAATTCCAATTTCACTTTGAACCCAAACATTCGCTTGCATTAGAAGATCATGTCTATATGATTTACTATCCATCATCGATCAGTATGGAACTGGGTAATATTTTGGTCATTCTACAACACCACAAAGCTTGTGATGATATACATCTCTAATTATGGGATATTACAGTGTCCAATATTTTTAAGAGTAATCTGATATTAGTCTCATAGTTAAATAGCTTCATTTACACCCTGGACTCCTTGTTATTACAACCGATAACTTTAAATGGTAAAGAGAATGATCTTTATATACACATAATCGTAAAGAATGAAACTGCGATATTCTTGCCGGCAGAGCCCCTTTCATATATACACTGAAGGCTTATTCAAAGATCATAACCAAAAGCAGGTAACTCGTAAATAAAAAACTTTTCCCAGGTTAGAAAGACAGGCGTTCTTATTTATCTCGCAATGGCCACGCTTTATAAATGGTCTAGACTCCTTAGTTGCCATTGGTGTACATATGTTTGTATGTATATATAGTATGTATGCATGTACGTATGTTTATAGTATATATGTATGTATGTGTATAAGAAATATATATGTAAATAAATAAAATAAATACCTTGAAATTGAATCCTCCTCCAAAAGTTGGCTTGATATTCACTTTTGTTCCATGGAAGTTAGAATAGAGTGATTGGGTGTTACAGGAAATCTTGCAATTCATTTTAACTAACTAACTTGCTTTTTCTTCATTTTTTACACATTTATTGGTTTTGCACATTTTTATAATTGAATAAAACTTTAAAATGCCTTTCTTAGAAAACTGAGTTTAATAACCTTTTAACTGAGGATCTTTTGTTACTTGTATAATCTTCTAACCAAATGCTATGTCGCCATTTTGTAAAAATGTCCGTTACTGGAAACAAAGAAGTACATCTCTAATATATAAATAGATATACATAGATACATGTGTGTGCGTATTTACTAATAATAACAAGAAATAAGTAGATTTATATAAAGCATATTTACATATATGAACATAAAGCAAAACAAAGAAGATTAATCAGGTCATGGTAAGGGGTACACTATATTTAATTGTAGGGTGATTTAAAAAGTAAATAAATTAAAATTGCCTTCTAACTTTCAGAGAAATAGAAGTTTTATTATATTTATTTACATATTATTTATTTACAATACTTTATAATGCTTACATACTTCCCCTATCACTGGAAATTTATATGAATCATATAATCTCCCTCTCTCTCTTGTCATATCATCTCTCGTAGCTGTTATTTACTTTATCAACGAAATAGAAAAAAAATAAATTTGAGACGTAGTTAATGATATTGTTAAAAAAATAAAGAAAAAACTTTCCCAAAAACTGATGAAATACACTTATTAATGTACATATGTACACACATTATTTTCATTTTCTAATTCCCTTCTTTTTTGATTTATTTATACATATTATTGATGTGTTTATTGAAAATAAAATAATTAAAATCCCAATCACTTTACATTTTCCCTTTTCTTCAATCTGGCTTTAACAAAATCCATAAAATTCAATAATAAAAAATTCTAGTGTAAGAAAAAATTTTATTGTCAATTAGAAAATATTAACAATTCCCACAATATTTTGTTTTAATTTTTTCATTTATTTGGTGTTAATATACAAGATATCTTACTAATATCGAAATAATTTTTTAAGATTTAAAGAACAAAAGGAAAAGCAAAGGGAGAGAGTATAAGAGGTAAATAAATGCAGCTTTTATATTTGTTTTCACATTTACAAGACATTTTCTTTGTTATTTTTTTGTTCAACGTCTGTTGAAATTGATTAAAAAAAATTTATCATCATGTTTTGGAACAACGCAGAATATTCGACGTTTGTTTATTTATTTATTATTAAATGCTTAATAATAGTATATAAATGTCTTTTGTTCCCAAACAGCTGTTTTAAATAAATTGGAAATAGTATAAAGTACATAATGAACTAATTCCCCTACTATTGCAACTGCAACGTTTAACAAAGAGCAAAAGAGTTTTTCTTTTAAATTTTCTCTATTTTAGTGTTGGTTAATGTTTTGATAAGTTTATGGAAGCAAATATAGATATGTATTTAGAAGTAATCACTTTCTGTATGGCCAATTATTATTTTAGATATTTGTTTAATGCTTAAAGAATTGGGTTTTGATGGTAGAGTGACGTCCCAAAATTAACTTAAAACCTTAATTGATGGTGTAAAATTTCTTTTAATAATATTTATAAATAATACAAATTTATTGTGGGCTTGGCCTCTTCAGCAATACTTGCGTTATATGATAAATGGGAATTACTTCACAATTTAATGTTCAGATAATTCTTAATTACACTAACAAAGCTTTAAAAACACAAGACAAAACAAAATACATGTCGCCTATATCGCTAGCATCTATAAACAATTTAAAAAAACCATTATTAAACACTATAAACTGCTATCAGAAACACTTAACAACACTTACAAATATCAAGCTCTCTCTTTAGACAAAGAAAACAAATCGAATATTTTCTGATGCCTTCCATTGTCAACAAATTTTCAATTGAATATTTCATATAATTTTTACACTATTTAATTCAACTTCATAATATTATATTTATATAATAGTTAAATTTTAAAAATACAAACAAATTAAAAGTGATGCACACCTTCCTGAGCATTTATTTAACGAAATAAATATTTTCGTTGAAAAGAGAAAGCAATACTATATGTACAACGCAATTCCAATGATTATATACAATAGTCAAAATATTTCCCCTCCTTTATGCGATGGTATAAAAGCAAGTGCGCTCAGAGCAGTACATTCAGTTTATAACAGGCAATTGTGAACAGCGTTCTTTACAAAAAGAAGAGAATCTTACACCAAAAGTAAATTCTTAGAAAAAAAAAAGTGATTAATATTTTGTGATATAAGTAGACTTTGGAAAAGTATTTAAAAAAGAAAAAAAAAAAACCGTGACGTTATTTAATTTATTTCTGTTAGATAAACAGTTAAAAGGTGAGAATAAAATAAATTATTGCCAAAAGTCGCACAGCTTTTTTTAAGAAAAGGAAAAAATCAATTAAGTTAATTAATTTTCGTCTGAAATTCGCATTATAAAATTTCGTGAGTTTTAACATAATAGTGTGTCAAGAAAAATTTTTTTTTCCTCTAATTGCGTGTATGTATACTATATTTGTGCGAAGTCATTGTGAAATGTAATATGGCGTCGGTTTTTTTTTTAATTGAAAATTTCCCCTTGTATTCCAAGGATAAAAAAGTCATGTTGAGAGTCAAATCAATCTCTCAGTAATCATCTATTATTTTCCGTTTTTCATTTATTTGTTTTTTACGATATTGAGTGTTGTATATATTTTTGATTTCATCATTTCTACTTCAGTGTTGGTTAATGTTTAAAAAGAGAACAATTCACAATAGTATCTATACTTATAAACAACACGTAATGCTTCATTTGTTTTACTGAGTAATAGTGAATCCATAATTAAACAACCAGGAAATTTCATAATATTGTTAAATTAAGAGTGAATTACTTTTTTACTTAAAGAAAAAATATTTATGATTAAATTTATAATATTGTAAAAACAATAATTTAAAATGTATTTATTTACGTTGTCATTTTCAGAAACTCAAAAATGCAGATCTTCGTGAAGACTTTAACTGGCAAGACCATCACCTTAGAGGTCGAACCTTCTGATACTATTGAGAACGTCAAGGCTAAAATTCAAGATAAGGAGGGTATCCCCCCAGATCAACAACGTTTAATTTTTGCCGGCAAACAATTGGAAGACGGACGCACTTTGTCCGATTATAATATTCAAAAGGAATCAACACTTCATTTGGTTCTACGTCTTCGTGGTGGCATGCAAATCTTTGTCAAGACACTGACTGGCAAAACCATCACCTTAGAGGTTGAGCCTTCCGATACTATTGAAAATGTTAAAGCTAAAATTCAAGACAAGGAAGGAATCCCTCCAGATCAACAACGTTTAATCTTCGCTGGCAAACAATTGGAAGACGGGCGCACATTGTCTGATTACAATATTCAAAAAGAATCTACATTGCATTTGGTATTGCGTTTGCGTGGTGGCATGCAAATATTTGTTAAAACATTAACGGGAAAAACAATAACACTAGAAGTTGAACCTTCCGATACAATTGAAAATGTTAAGGCTAAAATCCAAGATAAGGAAGGTATTCCCCCAGATCAACAGCGTTTAATTTTCGCTGGTAAGCAGTTGGAGGATGGTCGTACTTTGTCCGACTACAATATCCAAAAAGAATCCACCCTTCACTTAGTATTGAGGCTCCGTGGTGGTATGCAGATCTTCGTTAAGACATTGACTGGTAAAACCATCACTTTGGAAGTTGAACCTTCCGACACCATCGAAAATGTTAAGGCTAAGATTCAAGATAAGGAAGGTATTCCCCCAGATCAACAACGTTTGATTTTCGCTGGTAAACAATTGGAGGATGGTCGGACATTATCCGACTATAACATCCAGAAGGAATCTACACTCCATTTAGTATTGCGTTTGCGTGGTGGTATGCAAATCTTCGTGAAAACTTTGACCGGAAAGACCATCACCTTGGAAGTCGAACCTTCCGATACCATCGAAAACGTTAAGGCTAAAATCCAAGATAAGGAAGGTATTCCCCCAGACCAACAGCGTTTGATCTTCGCCGGAAAGCAGTTGGAGGATGGTCGTACATTGTCAGACTACAACATCCAAAAGGAGTCTACCCTCCACTTGGTGTTACGTCCTCCCGGTCGGTGGGTATGCAGATCTTCGTCAAGGACTTAACTGGTAAAACCATCACCTTGGAGTTGAACCTTCCGATACATCGAAAAATGTCAAGGCTAAGTCTCAAGACAAGGAAGGTATTCCTCCAGATACAGCGTTTGATCTTTGCCTGGAAAGCAGGTTGGAGCATGGTCGTACATTGTCCGACTACAACAATCCAAAAGGAGTCTACCCTTCACTTGGTGGTTTGCTGCTCTGTGGTGGTATGCAGATCTTCGTCAAGACTTTAACCGGCAAGATATCACCTTTGGAAGTTGAAAACCTTCCGATACCATCGAGAATGTCAAGGCTAAGATCCACAGACAAGGAAGGTATTCCCTCCGAACCAACAACGTTTGATTCTTCGCCGGCAAACAATTGGGAGGATGGCCGTACTCTGTCCGACTATAATATCCAAAAGGAATCACCCTTCCCACTTGGTTGTTGCGTCTCCGTGGTGGGGTATGCAGATCTTCGTGAAAACTCTTGACCGGAAAGACCATCACCTTGGAAGTTTGAGCCTTCCGTACAATCGAAAACGTTAAGCTATGATCCAAGACAAGGAAGGTAATTGCCTCCAGATCAACAACGTCTTATCTTCGCCGGATAAACTAGTTAGAGGATGGTCGCCACATGGTACCCGACTTATAACTCCAAAAGGCAATCCTAACCCTTCACTTGGTGTTGCGTCTCCAGTGTGGTGGTATGCAGATCTTCGTCAAGACTTTAACCGGCAAGACTATCACCTTGGAAGTTGAACCTTCCGATACCATCGAAAATGTCAAGGCTAAGATCCAAGACAAGGAAGGTATTCCCCCAGATCAACAACGTCTCATCTTCGCCGGTAAACAGTTGGAGGACGGTCGTACTTTGTCCGACTACAATATCCAAAAGGAATCCACCCTTCACTTGGTATTGCGTCTCCGTGGTGGTATGCAGATTTTCGTCAAGACCTTGACTGGAAAAACCATCACCTTGGAAGTGGAACCTTCTGATACTATTGAGAATGTAAAGGCCAAGATTCAGGATAAGGAAGGTATTCCCCCAGATCAACAGCGTTTAATTTTCGCCGGTAAACAATTGGAAGATGGCCGCACTTTGTCGGACTATAATATTCAGAAGGAATCTACACTCCATTTGGTGTTACGTCTTCGCGGAGGCGCCTACTAAATTTTCATTTTTTATTTATAAAATACAAGTAACAAAATTTTATAGTATTCCAAATGTATCTCGTTTTTTAAATCTATTTTGTATTTAATTTCTTATTCTTTTCTTTTAATAAATTAGTTTTTTTTTTATGAATTGAAATATTCCCGTTATGTTAAAAAACTAATGAAATAAACTTAAACAATATATATATCCAATAATTAGAAAAAAAACGAATTTTGTTTCATGTTATAAGTAATGGTGATTTGAAGAGAGGAGGGTGGTTTCAGTTGGAGTAAGGCTGAATGATTAGGAGTCGAGCTTGGGTCTGATTGTGAATACGATTGGTTTCTTATAGTGGATTTGAGAACGGAGGACACTTCCGAATATTTGTAATTGAACAAGATCTCTGCATTTTAGTATTCGCAATTTGTATAAAAGAACGAGGCAATTGCGGGTACACCAAATTGTGTACTAACACCCTTCACTATTCCCCTCTTCTATAAACTGCAGACTTTGCAAAGTATACTTTGAAAGTGTAAACGGCTCGTAGTTACATGAAATTTTAAAACGCTAAATAAGTTCGAGGTTATATTTATTTAACGATTAGTGTTATATTTTTTAACACCTAAGACCCACTGTCGTTTAAATTCCAAAAAAGCTTATTAAACACAGCTTCCACTCAAAATTTGTTGTAAAGCAGCACTGTTTCGAAATTGTAGAAAAAACGACAGATTATGTAGCACTATGTAAAATAAGATTTATTAATTAGTTAACAGTCATTTATTTAATATTTTATTTAAATTAAATATAAAAAAGTTTTAACTAAATTCTATTTAAACAATTTAAAGCGATTTTTTAACATAAACGCTAAAATTAAAAAAGTCTGGTTACACTATTTTGAATTATGCTATGAAAGTAAATGCAAATTCTCTCTTTTTCCCAGCTGACTACAAATAAGGAGAATACAACAAAAACATCAATACATCTGTATTTATACATTCACTTATTCATTGAGAAAGAAAAAAAAACCGATTCCACCAGTCATACTTATTATTGCAAATTAATATTATTTTAAAATTCACTACGCATTACTTTAAATCTGGTCAAAATGGTTAACGAAATTACTTTGGAAGCCGTAAAACATCATAATAAACCCACCGATCTTTGGATTGTGATTGAAGACAAAGTTTATGATTTAACAAAATTCCGTAGTGAGGTTAGTAATAGGGAAGAAGGGATATTAATAAAGTTATGGATGACATTTTGAAAGCAATATTCTTATCATAATTGTCCCATAGCATCCTGGCGGCGAGGAGACTTTAGATGAAGTTGCTGGACGCGATGGTACAAAAGATTTTATTGAAGTTGGTCACAGTCAAGAGGCCAGGTAAGTTACATTATTATACATACATTATCAGACATATGTATGTATGTACATACATATTCCTAAACAAAACGTGTTAAACAATTATAATTAACAGATACGGCAAAAATACGAAGACAAGTATATGTACACAGCAATATTTTTTAGGTCATTATCACTGTACTTTCTAATTCTTATCTGCTCAATCGTTTTAAACAAAACCTTTTTACATTAAGTCTTACCAAAGCAAATGCCGAATAGATCTCATCGTTTAACAATAGTCATGAAAATGAATACTGTTTGTATACCATACATAATATCCTAATCAGAATCAATTCCAGGGTAGAATCAGATATGTTCGGAAATTGTAATTGGTCCTTCACTATTATCATGTATTAGAATTGTCATATGTACAGTAACCATTCATTTGTGATTGTGTTCTTATCAGAAATTGGATATGTTTTCCCTACGTCCACCTCCAATCCTACTTCTGTTTTTAATTGCACTAATTCGTCCAGTTCAGAGTCCATATTCAGAGTGAGACATCATATGAGAATTTTAGTTGTTTAATTAAAAGGGTTGTACAGGTAGTAATTGAAAACCAACACCTTAAAACTTTATTTGTATAATATTTCGGCAATAGGAAATTTATAGCTGCCAGTCGGAAATGCGAATAAAATTCGATTTGCGTTCATAACAGAATTATAGGATTTTGACCTCTTAACAAATAAAAACCTAAGGAGTCTTTTTCTAATTTTAATATCTGCATATTTACAATAATATTAGTGATATATGGCACGTTTTATTATATATATTTTTTTTATAATTTTCAGAGAAATCATGAAAAAATATTACATTGGCGATTTAGCTGCCAAGGACTGTAAATCCAAACTTCCCCTCAGGTAACAAAAACATTAATTTGTCTTCAATATATTTCTTTGTTTGTTAAAATTATTTAAAAATGCTAAAGCTAAGCTTTTCATAGTTTTACTGGTACTATGTAAATGCGTTTGTTTGTCTATAATTGCATTACAATTCCATCATTTATTTAATAACAATTTAAGCATTGAATTATACATTGAATTATGCATGTAAGAACCTACTTATATTAGCTTTTTAACTGCATTAGGTTTTTAAGTAATTGTTTTAACCGATTTATCTAAGCAAGCATGAGATTAAATTGTTATTTTTGTTATCAAACATAAATGTATACATTTTCATAAAAAGATGAAGCCATTTTCGTAGATATGATAATAATTAGACAATAAAGATAAAGAGGAATTACTTGCAAAGATTAGAATATTAATGGAGATAATGTTAGAAATTAAAAGAAATATATCTATTTGGTGTTTTGAATTGAATTTTCTTTTTTATAAGAACAATTTTGTATTTATAAATGCCTTGTATGAATTATTAATACAACAATATTATTATTGTTATTATTAATACAATATTATATTTTATTAAGGTAAAGGTGAATACGTATTTAGTTGAGGTTATAATAAGTTTGGTTTCTTTAATTTATTTTTTCACATGTACAAAGTCTTTCAAGCTCGAGTTGTTTTCTCAAATGAGTGTTAAACATACATTACATTTTAAATGGTAACTAAACTTCTTTGTTCGTATATGTACTAGCAGGTTTAGAACTCTTGAATGAATAATTAATGCTATTTAGAAATTTTTTTCTATTTCAAGCTAAATGTTGTTTTTCAAGACTTCTATCGTTGATGGTGGTTTAGTTGAATGAATGGCCTCATAATTAATAGAGCCTTACGGAAAATGGTTTTTAGGTAGGTGTTCAAACTTATCTAGGTGGCCAAGAACTTTGAAAATTTCACGAAATTAGTTTTCATTATTATAAATTGCATATTCAATAAATTCCATTGTTTCACGCCACATACTTCACAACGTATTGTTGAAAGTACATATTACCTCCATTCATCTTATTAACAACTAATATCAAAATAGTTATCAATATGTTGCACTATCATGTCCTAAGTTCCACAATCATTCTAAAAAAGTTAAATGGGACCCTATTTTTTTCAGTTGGAAATAAGGAAGCAAAGTCTTTTGGCTTTAATTATCGACTCAAAAGGATATTTTAAATCCTTTGACTCAAATCTTTAGGTCCAGTTGTCATGGTCGTCAATTAGTTGACAAATGTTTGTCTTTTTTCAATGCTTACTATTACTGACCTTTTATATTATGGTTTACACCTTCCACAGAGATCACCTTTCCTATCACTGTACGGTGTTTGGGACGCAAGAAGAAGGGATAATTTCATTTGAACGACTGCTGCTCCAAATTGAAAGACTTTGTATGTGTTTACTTATGAAATATTTACTATTCTATTTCACTTTGTTTTTATAGTTGTAAATATTTCTATTCAACCAAAAAGATTAAATACTACAAATCGAATTTTTGAAACCAATTTTTCAATAATAACGATACTTGTAAGTCATTTGGAATCACATTTTGAATGTTTGTATTTGGGTGGCTGTCCTTTTCTTTTTTATATTCATTGTAAATATGGTTTTTGCCATTTTTTAATTGAATTTTCCTTTTTTTCTTTTGCAACACTTTACAGTCCTATTACCGTAAATGCTACAGATAATCATGAAGTGCTTAATGTTCAAAAACAATGTTGCCTTTTAAGCTAGTCTAATATGTTTTATTTTATTTTCATTTATTTTTTTTTTTGTTTTATTTTTTTGTCATGTATTTTGTTTCGTTTTTAATATTTCTTATAATATTTTCCTGGTTTATGGCTTAATTTGCTTAATTAGTTAGTTTTTGTAACTGTTACTGCTTACGGATAATCTCAATCTTAATCTCCTTCTCTTAATATTTAAGAAAAATAAAAAATCAAATTTATATATTGAAAAATGTCCACAGGGAAATCGGTATTGCTGTGGGAGCTGTGGTTATTGGAGTTGCTGCCGTATTTTTAATAAGAAAGGCTTTAGCCAAAAATTAGTTTAAATAAATTTCTATTCATACAATAGAAAGTAAAATGTCATTCCCATTGTGAAAAACGTTTATTATTATTCTTTAAATGTTAAGATTGGTTCAAGGCGAACTTATAAATTCACCTTGGATTGGTTGTTCAATCGAACAAAATAATCATGTAAAGTGTTCAGTCTTAAATATAATAAACTTGTATTGTATATGCTCAAAATGTTTAGTTTTCTTAGATACAGTAAATGGTGGTGCTTTAGTAAAAGAACACTTTTTAAATTTTGAACGATTTTTTAGAAATAATAAATTGATTCTTTTTTATTTATAAAAATATATTTATTTCTAATATGTAAAATATTAGTATATTTATATTTAGCTCAACATTATCATTTACTTATTACTACCCCTTAATAAAAATCAACACAAAAATGCCACATCACATAAAACTCCACTTGTTTGATAAACAATAGCTGCTTAATCTCTGAAGGCTTCGTTAAGAGCAGTCAAATTGCGATCGCTAACAAATCCCTGTAAATCATTACGACCCATAAGCGATATTATCATTTTCAAAGTACTCCATATGGACTCCGACATTTGCTGTTGGCCGCTAGCAACTGAGCCAGTTGGAAGGTCACGGCTTGCCGCAACGTTAGCCTGCATATTCAGAGCTGTCAGCAAGTGTTCTACAGCTTGCTGGTAGGCCTTTAAATTTAAACAACAAACACCTACATTATAGCGCACGCGTATAAAACCTGGCTCTAATTCCAAAGCTCTCTGGTAGGCTTCTACGGCTTCAACGGAACGAGAACCATTTGCTAAACTGGCTCCCAAGCGATTCCAAACCTTAGCATTCTGTGGATTAACATGTAAAGCGGCTTGGAAGCAATCTACCGCTTTGTCATATTCCGAAGAAAGGTTATACAGAACACCTAAAGCTTCTTGTACCTCTGGGTCTATTGTTTGAGGATCCATACGTACAGCTTGTAAAAAGATATTTTGAATTTCTTCCAATTTATTGCCCCTAACTAAAGATGAAGCCATATGTGCAGCGGCTTCAGTTACATTTTCGGGTTCAGGCGGCATTAAGTGTTTGTATTTGGGATGGGCCTGTAACCAATTGGTCAGCATTTTTACTGCTTGCGACTGTAAACTTTCATTGGTATAACATACGGCCAAAGCCATTAAAACTTTTAAATTATCGGGACGTAAATCTAAGGATCTTTTTAATGCAGCAATGCCTTGAGGATCCATTTCATTTTCGGCTTGTGATATGCCCAAAAGTTCCCAGGCTTCAGCGTTTTTTGGATCTTTGCTGACAGCTGCCTCAAAACACAACACGGCACTTGGTATATCACCTTTAGTTAGATATTCTTTGCCTTTTTCTAAGGCATTTTCTATATCTTGCATGGGATTTTCTTCTGCAAATTTATACTCCTTGTAGGGATCATAATTCTCATCGTATTCAGATAGCCAAGGATGTTCAGATTCTTCCGATAATTTAGCCCATTCATCTTGTAAGCGCTGCCAGAACTTTTCATTATAATCGGCAGAAGTCCGCTCATTGTTTTCATTACTGGCTTGATAATCATTTACCCATTCATCCGTCTGCAGAGCTTCAGGTAATTCCTGAGTCTTTTCCAGGGCGCTTGCTTCTTCAAAAAATTTATCGGTTAAGCCCGTTTCCATTTGCATATTCATCATGGCGCTGGGGTGAGGTGGACATATGGCCAAGTAGGGAGGGGGTCTATTAAGAAACGAGGTTGAAGGCCCTGGCGCTTCATCGAAAAATTCCCTTACATGAGTCAATTGCTGTTGTTGCGGTTGTACATGAAACATTTGGTCCCTAGCTGGTTGCTGGACATGCATAGGATTGCCAAATTCTTTAGTCCACTGACCGGCTACTTCATCAATTACCTTGGGTGCATGTTGTAACTGTGCTGGTCCCATTTGGACCTGTTCTATTTCACGCATTTCTTGCAATAATGTTTCCATTTGAAATGATTGCGGTGGTCCAGCCACTTGACCCAAAAATTCATTAACCATTTGCTCATCTTGACGCATTGAACGTTCAAACTGTGCTTGAACGAAACCCTCGTCCTTATGTGCAGCATCGCGTGTAAATTGTCCTCCCAGCTGCATGAGAGGATTTACGCCACCGCAATCACCTTCCACTAATTGTCTAAGAGACATTCTCTTAAGTTTTCTGTTATTAAAATTGTTATTTTCGATAGAATGTTTTTAGGAATGATGTTGTTAAAGAGAAAATACTGTATGAGTAATAAACTTATAAAAACGATACTCCGACAAAGTCTAATGTCCACAACCAGAGAAAAATAATTGTTTTTATCAACAGGATGTGTTCAATAAGCTTATGCGTCAGCTGTTAAGAATATAATGCGCCGTATGTGTATAGGAACAAAATTACAAGGTGTTTTCAAAAAGTAACAAATTTTTATTCTTTAAAAGAACTACGCGTTACTATATGGAAATACTGAAAGAGTTTATTTATATAAAAAACAAAAACACTTAAATTTATATTTATTTTAATATAAACAATGATTTGCTTGAACGGATAATTGCGGTCTTCCAGAAGTAGAAAAATAATACAGGGTGATACAAAATATATTTAATAATTTATTTTATATGTATGTATGTATTGTATTTTATATGTACAAATATAATAAGAAATGATTTAAAAGGCTAATAAATAATTTTGCCTTATTATTTATGTTTATTTGTATTATTATTAACCTTTGTTGTTGCTTTATTATTTTTAATATCAGTCTTTTTCTGTTTCTCTTCAGTCTTAACCGTACAAACTTCTGCTACGGATTCGGGATTTTCTAGCCAAAATTTATATTCTGTATTAATATTAAAATTCCTACGGTAACCGCATAATTTACATGACATATTGATTTGCGCGTCCTCATCAGAGGGTTCTTTAGTTTTATTCCTTTTCCTTTTACGATATCTAACATTTAGTTCACTGGTAAGGCCAGGTTTCTGTGCCAGCGAACAGCGTTTACAAAAATCTCGTTTGACATTAGGTTCACTAAAGTAATACAAAATTTTGTTTAATGACATTTTTAAGCAATAAATTTATTAAATTATTTTACTTACATTCTTAGCACGGCCTTTTTGCCTATATTTTTACAAAGTTGTCCGTAGTAGGACGATAGGGCATTGTTTTTGCCAGCCATTAACATAGAAGCTTGATATAGAAAATTCATACGACTAAAACATTCCTTTCCTTGAAAATTTGATTTATTCTTTTGTTGAGACATTTGAAAGTAACTCTTTGTATAATTATAGGTAAAATAAATAAATATTTGTATAAACAAAACTTCACGTGTATAATTGTGATTGTTTGTTTACGTTTTTCTAAAAACAGAGATATTTTCTCACAGCTGATATAATGTATAACAGTTTTGTTATTGTATTTCATTATATTGCTATTTGCCTACTAAACATAGTTTGTGTAGAATAAAAACAACCCTGTCTGTATAAAAATTAGCTAATGTGTGAAAAATATAAGAAAATTTTGTGTCCATGAGAAAATATAAAAAATATTGCAAATAATTTAATAAATAAATGCATAAATTGCTCTTTATTGTGCTTAAAGTGAATCTATATTAAAATTTTCTATAAAAATGCCATTTAATGCGCGGCATAATTATAATGTACGCAACGATTACTCCACGGCCAGTAGCAGTGGCAGCGTCGGAAGTGGTGGCGGCAGCAGTAATACTGTTAATGGCATTTTACGCAAAGTCAATGGTTCCAATGCTAACACTTCATCCGTATCCAATGCAACAAATGCTGCTGAAGTACGCCATGTGGATTTGTTGGTGTTCGGTTATGCTTGCAAAGTATTTCGTGATGATGCCAAAGCTCGTGAAATTGATCAGGGCAAACATTTAATACCATGGATGGGCGATAATAATTTAAAAATCGACAGGTTAATATTTGTTTTTTAATATCACTTATGTAGCCAGTAACTAAGTTCTAATAAGATGTCTTACATTTTACCATAAAACAATTTTATTTCTAGCCTATAATTCTATATGATTTCCAAAGATGTTGCAGGATAACGACTTGTATTTAATAGTTATTGATTGAAGTCTTTTTTTATTTAAACTACAATATGCAAGCTTTTGTATCGTCGTATACAATAGAGACACTGAAATTTTAAAATTTTATGGACCATAATTTTCTCTAGTTTTTAAATTTTCTACATTCTTCCCTCACTGCTTATAAAATATCGTCAATATAGACAAGAAACAAGTTTAAGAAACAAGTTTTTAAGAGATTAAAATATTCTTCATCAGTAAGCTGAGGTTAGCTTAGGTTCAGAAGGTATAAGAGGCACCTCTACTCGGGTACAACCAGCGAGATCGGAGTTCATTCTGGCTACATTCATGAGAGTAGATAAAACTAAACTATATTACAACGGGAAGCTATCTAAACGTAAGGAAGAGAAACAAGATGTAGAAAGAAAGAAATAGAAATGTCCTACTAACAATTTTTGGCAGAGACTGTCTTCCTAAGACTCGAAGAAACCTCTTCCAAGAATCTAGAGTCTACGCCTCTACATAAAAGGACAGAGACCCAGGATATTCCCAATAGACTGCTGTTTCCCCGCATTACTACAAATTCTACGGAAAAAAGATGTGCTTATGTCCCACATATTGGTTATACCCTTAGGCACAATGCCTTGTCTAAATATCTATCAAGAGCCTAAGACATTCTCTCCTCACTTTCAAAACCGAGATATGTTACCCAAAAAAGATGATTCTATACCAACTTTCGACAATAATGCAGAGAAACATGTCTGATTTTCAGCCTAATATTCCTCTACAACCATTTTCTCTCAGATGTTTGTATCCAGCTGTATCCTCTATTACTGAAAGACCTTGATTTTTGACAATTGAGGCTTTTGTATAAAAATTACAAATATTTGAGCGTTTTTTATATAAATTCTCAATTGTCATAAATTGCGTTTTTATAGAAATGGAGTTTACAGAAACACCCCCTTCACGTACCACCTTTTTCGATGAATTTGGTGAAGGAACTGCGCTTACCTGTGGCGTCACAACGGGCCGCTTTGTGTCTTCAAGTGAGCTGTGGTAATCAAACCTACCATTTTGACCTACTTACCTACCTAAGTGTCCCAGAACCAAATGGTTTGAAAATATTTCTTTTACAAGGATAATTGAACTCCATAAATGTTGTATTCTTATTATTAGCCGTTTAGCTTGCATTTCGTTCTATAAAATATGGCGGATTTTCACTGTTTAGGTGGTTAACCTTATCGTTGTAATGTCATTCATTGCACTTGTAGTATGACAGGAGAGGGTATAGAGATTACTAAGGCCATTTATTTATTCTAAACCCAGTTATGCAAGGTTTAAGGAAAGTCGTCTATTCTACCATTAAAAAGTATGGATTTTTTAAGAATTTATTTTTCAAAACCGATATCATACCGTTCAACAGTCAAAATTAAAACAGAAATATATGTATCATAATATGTATTTAGCTATACAGAGTCATGAAGACAAGGTTCAGAAATAATTTTTTTTAAATTTTATTTTAAACCGAAAATATCAGTTTAGTTTAGCGGCCTTTCGCTCCTACTTGGAGCCATAGGTATCAATAAATGTTAACTTCGTTCCATGGTTAATGTTAACAACTTATAAACTAGACTAGAAATCGAGATAATAAATGAAACCTAGTCTAGTTTTATAATTTATTTTAAAAGTTTAATTTTGCTTTTGGATTATTATGAACTGTACTGCAATTTTTTAAAGCGATTACTTAAGCTATTGAGCCTAAAAGGGTATGTATAATTAAAAATAATAAAAAAATAATAAATAATTTAGGTTATAAACAAAAAAAGAAAAAAACAAAAAAGTAAAAGAAAACAAAAGGAATAATTCCTTGTAATTTTTATAAATTTCTTACGTTCTTGATTTTCTTGTTATTTGTTTTTGACTATGATTTTAATTTTATTTTGTTAACTATTATTTCTTTTTTCCATACGTGTTAAACGCTCTGCACACAAAAAAAAATCAAAATTGAATTAAAAAATTTTCCAAAACAAAATATAACAAAAAAAAAAAAAACAAAAATCACGCACTACAAAATGCCGTCAAAATTTCGCAAATTAACAGATACGATGTACGTGGTGCTTTATACGATTTAACACCATATGAACCACCACAGGGAGGTTATGGAAATCGCTTAGACTATTTAACGGCCGAAGAACAAAGAGCCGAGCAGTTGTGCGAAGAAGAGCGTTATTTATTTTTATACAACAATGAAGAAGATCTCATAACTAAACAAGGTAAGTTGGCTTAAAATTCTAACAAATCCTTAACAATTTAAAAAAACGAATACCACATGTGCCATATCCATAAATTTGTTTTTGGTACAAAGTGTCTGTTTTAAAGATCTACTCTATACCTAGTTTTTTTTTCTATACCAAATATTTAATATATGTTCTGTAATATACAAATAAAATATATAAATTTAGCTTTAAATAAAGTGATAATAATATTGAAACAAAATTTCCAAAAAAACAATAAGCGAAAGCACGTAAGTACAATATTTTAACGCGAAGGATTTTATATGAGCCATGACGTTATGTGTTAAGCTTATAGAAAAATATATAAGAGAACTTAAACGTTAGCATTGTTTGAATGGATTTTGAAAGTGTCGAATCAAGCCTTACAGGTAAATATGTATAAATTTGTTCATTTTTACTAATTTTTATTTTCAGATTTTGTTTGCTAAACATAAAGCCTAGGATTTTTTAGAGACTTCCTTCTCTATATCAATATATGTCAACATATAATTTTAATACAAAATTTATAACATTTTAAATAATATTTTTTTAGATTTTTTCTTTGCTGAACAACAAACAAAAATATGTTGTTGTATTTTTAAAACAGCCGGTTCGATAATAGAAAACTTATTTCGATTTCTCTTTATCTTTCTTCTAATACTTTTTTTTGGGTTTATTTTGGCTTGTTTCCCTCCTCCACACATAACTATTTGAAACACATTGCACTTCTGCCACTGGTTAATAGAGGAGGAATTGAAACGTTTACAACAGGAAACTAATGGCAGTAGTTATGCACAAGTGGAGTTTTCATATGATCAGGCGCCACAAATTGGTCCCAATCGTGAAGAATTTTCGAATTCACCTACTTGTGAAGAAGCTGAACAAGCTTTTCAACTACCCTATAATTTTAAAGTGCCTGCAGAAATGCAATTGGTAAGATACGGCTTCCATTCCTCTCTCAGTTCAGAAACACAGCACCCAGTTTCTAAATCTGTTTACATTATTAAAAAATTGATTCTTTTCTAATTTTATTTTAGCCTGAAACAATGAAACAACATGCTATAATCGAGAAAACCGCTCGTTTTATAGCCTCTCAAGGTGTACAAATGGAAATTCTCTTAAAAGCCAAACAGTCGAATAATGTACAATTTGAGTTTTTAACACAAAGCTCAACACTCAATCCATACTATAAACATATGATAAATGCCATTAAAGATGGCTCGTATCCCCAACAAAAAGAAACCAAAGAAAAAATTAAATCCGAAACCGACAATGACAATACCTTGAGCCTGAGTGAACAAATAGTGGAAAAACCTGTGGTAACTGTACCAACCATCAAATACAAACCATCGGCAGATTGTGCCTATACCCAGTTGATAAGTAAAATTAAAGGAGTTCCTTTATCTGAATTACACGATGAAAGTTCACGTAATAGCCTAACGTCACAGCAAGAAAGTGCCAATAATTCGCCTTCCTTAACACCCGTTCTACTGCAATACAATAATGCCACATTTGTTACCGAACCCGATGATAATTCCAATTCGAATACATTGAATACACAAACAAATGCCACAGGAGGAGAGTGTTTAAATGAAAGTCAACCAAAGGTAGAGATATTAAAAAATTCCAGCGCCTTAGCTTTGGCACAAAATTATTCTTCGGATTCGGAAACCGAGGAAGAACAAGAAATTGAAACAAAAGAGAAAACACCACCAAAATTAGAATTTCCATTGCCACCGGAAAGTTTACAAAACATTATCGATAAAACTGCAGTGTATGTTATAAAGAATGGCAGACAATTTGAGGAGACATTACGCAGCAAATCAGTCGAACGTTTTACATTTCTATTGCCTGACAATGAATACTATCCATATTATATGTACAAAATAACAGGAGACCCTAATGCAGCCTCTAAAGAACAGAAAAAACGTAAAGCCAAAGAGGTGGCCCAAGCTTTGCTAAGTAAAAAAGGTTTAAATGTCGATAAATCAACAACAAGTAGGTTTTCTTACGTTTTCATTACATTTGACATTTTAAATGTCTAATAATTTTATTTTTTAGATCCTGTTTCTTTTTCCATTAAAACAAAAGAAGAGGGTTGTACAAATGTGCCGTTACCACAGCCCGCTTTACCCCAAGAACACAGTGATGATGAAGATAAACCCAAGACCCCCACATCAGCAACAGCTACAACTGGTAATCAACGTCATGTACCCGAGCATGTACAGAAAGCCATACAATTGGTAGAATCTCAGTTAATGGCTAGAAATGCCCAATTGGCTGCAACGCTAGCTTTAAGGCAAACTCCCGTAACAAGTAATATGCCGCTTAACAATCCCATCAAAACCATAACAAATCGTTATGAAACTGATAAAATGCCAACAAAATTAATAAATTCATCAAATACTTCGCAAACAACGAGTTCATCAAAAGCCGAAGCTGAACGGAATGCTTTATACGAACAACAGCAGCAGCAGCGTCACAAGGAGTTAAAAAAGGGTAACAAGTGTTATTAGAAATAAATTCAAATTTGATTTAATTTTTTATTCATTTTCCTTTCAGCTGAGGAAAAAGTCAAGGATAAATTAGCTCAAATTGCCCGAGAAAAGTTAGGCGGCTTGATATCGAAAGAAAAACAATTACAATTGGAGCGTAAACGTAAAGTGATGGCATTTTTAAATCAAATTAAAGGTAGGATCACAATTAATTCCTTAAAATTTAAATTAAAACCAAAAAAAAAAATTGAAATTTAAGGTGTCTCGTCCACGGATAACACTAATGACGAGTGTGAGCCTGAGAAAAAGTTCAAAACAAATGATGAAGACGATGGCAATAATAGTGACGATACGGATGTATCAGTGCATTCAATACCCATTACCTCATATGGACCTAATAGCGAGGATGAATTATTAGAGGAGAAATTAGATGCAAATAAAATTATAACGCCTACACCGCCTACAACGCCTCATATTTTAACAAAAACCAAAGATATTGAACAACAACAACAACAGCAAGAACAGAAAACCGCAACGGTTAATGTATCCGATGATGATGAGGTCGAATTGATAAGTGAACTTAAGCCCAGGGAAATATTTATTAAACATAGATCCCGATCCACATCCAGAGATAATCGAAGTGTAACAATATCAAATGCACAAACACGTAGGCACTATCGTAAACATGATAAACGCACACCTTCCACGGATTCACTTTTATCCTCAAACAATGAAGATGAAGGCGAACAGTATGATGATGACAGAGTTGAGAGAAGACGTAGCCATAGATCGAAATCGAAATCATCGCATAAAGCGAAAAAATCCAAAGCAAAAAAATCCTCTAAAAGTAAAAAAAAATCAAAGAAACGATCACGTTCCAAAACGCGTAGTCGCTCACGATCACGTTCACGCAGTCATCATCGTCATCATCATCAGCATGAATACAATCGTCACCATCAGCGACGTCGTAGCCGTTCACGTAGTTATTCGCATGATTATTATGTTGTAGAAACAGCCAGCACAGAAAGGGAACGAGAAAGAGCAGAACGTAAACGATCATCACATACACCTCTCCGTAGCAGTTATCACAGCAGCACGGGACAGTCATATAACGAGAAGAAACATAGATACGATTGAAATTATTAGTAATGCTGTATATAGTAATAGTTGATAAGTACTTCCTTGTTTACCCCTCATATCATATGTACTTCCGGGGCTAGTTAAGGGTTTTTCTTTTGGATTTTTTATACACGTATACTTACATATATACTTATATATATATGGATAAGTACGAATAATATTAAAAAATGAGGAAATTTTAAGTTTTAAGCATTTAGTGTAAAGGCGTAAGGAAAAATACGTAAAATGTTGTTTTAATTGTTTTAGGCCATTGCATATACAAATATTTTATAAATAGAACGTTTATTTAAATCAATAAAAACACAATAAATGTAATTTTTTTTCTTCTATTTTTATGTATATTTTGTCTAAATCACAGTTTCCCTTAATATACATACAAATTTTAATATTTTTTTTTTTATTAACTATGAGTTTGTAATTCTTTATATATATTATTATTTAATATATTAATTGTATTTTTTATTTATTTTATTATTAGTTTAACAATTTCTTGATTAAATAACTAAAATTCCAATTCTCCAGGTAAATATTTATCTATTAAGGATTGATAGTATGGCCATAAAGCATCAATATCAGGTACTTTCTCACTTTTAGTGTACAAATCATAGCGGCTGGAAAGAACAGAAAGAAGATTGTTTTTGTTAATTGAATTGCATATTTTAAGAAAATCAAATATTATCAAAGCTGGGCTTAAATTGTGCTCTTAAGGAGGTACGCAATTATAAACAATTTCGTAAACAATTTCCTTAACTTAAATGGTAAGTAACAAATATAATTAAATTACCACCGTTCTAATCAACTTTTTTATTTTTCTGGCTAGGAAAGAACTCTAAACAGTTTCGCATGATATTAAAATTATTCAGATTCACAATAATCCTTACTCCGGCATTATTAACAGAAGGCCAAACTGTGTCGATAATGATACTCTTAAAAAGATAAATCATTAAGTGTTTGTCATCTTGTAAAAAGTGCCTTCAAGTAATCTCAGAAATGGAAAAGAATTAAAAGGCGATGCACTAGTCTTTTTGTATTCGTAATCGAACGAGTAATTACTTCTGAGATATTCACAATTATAATGCATTTCTAAAGCCTATAAGAAACGATTTCAAGCATTTTAATGTTAGAACCAGATTGCGCAGGAGTCGCTTTATAATTTCCTACTACTCCTCGAACAAGATTGCTGCTGAAACCCTGCGGTACATTATAATAACTTCAATAACAAAAATTTAGAAATTTCAACGCTCTGATATAATCCTCTTTAGACTACAAGCCCTTGACGATTGTACAAAATGTTTCCAATCATTCTGGGTCCCTTATCCCATATCATTATAATGAGGACCTCATAAGAACCTTATTATTATGATATCCGAACAATTCTTAATCTATTCCCAGCACTAGCTCTGTTAAACGAATAGTGTTGTTGTTAAACTTTGCTTTTGTGATGCAGGAGACTTAAATCCTAATGGCTGTGAAACTCATTTCCAATGGTTTTTTAGGCAGACACATTGTATACCACATCAACATGGCTTTTTATGACGTATATTTACAGCACATGCGATTTACTTTTAGAACAATTATGTCAAGGTAAGCCTATGGAAGTAGACTTATAGAAATGTTAAACAGGCTTTAAAATAATCATTTTCTCTCTGTAAAATGAAACTGGAAGATTTTTGCATGATGAAAAATATTTTCTTTCGTTTCACTTTGCTTTGGAGGACTTTGTTGACTTTTATTAAAATATTTGTCTTTAACTCTATAGAGTTTGGATCTTTGAAAAAAAAAAAACAAACAAACAAACACAAGTGCATTAAGTAAGAGGCTAATATTGTTGAAATATTGTTTATAAAGTATTTCGCCAAGAGGTTATTGATTTATGAATACATATTTGTTTATCTGTTGTTTTAGACACATTATCAGTGTAATGGCTTCTTAGATAGTAAATAGCAGATGATAGAAACGAAATAGATTTAAGCTAGTCTGAACTGATTAGGAATTGCTAACAAATAAACACCCTTTGAAGTACTTACTTGAATATTAAAACCCATTTTTTTGTTTCCTCGTCTTCAGCTTTGGCCAAATGATGATAATCTCCGCCATTATGCCAAGGATAGAACGAATGGAAGCGTATAATTTTGCAGGCAATATCGGGTAATTTGGTCTTGTTATGCTTCAGCACTTGATACATGTACTCATCATGGCCCCAGGACATTAACAGATTATCTACACCACAATGAGGCTCATACATGCCGTATTTGGTATTGTAGCGGGAATCCATGCCATCAGGATTACCTTCAAAGCTATCTTTGCGATAAACAATACTATCGCCCCAGGCACAGCCGACGGGAAAAGTATCACCCACAACGCACCATTGAGGTTCATCATAGAAAGCCATTATTTTGCCTAAATCATGTATCAAAGCGGTTAAATGCAGCCAATCTAAATCGGGAAATTCTTCACGAGCACGTTCAGCCGCTTGAAAAGCATGAACTATGTTGGGTAAGTCAATATCAGGATCGGATTCATCGATTAAATCGTTAAGTTTTTCCAAAGCCTCTCTTACGGTAGCTTTCATGGTATTGAATTGTAACCATTTTTCACGGCGATCCTTAACAAAATCTACTGTTTGATTTAAATGCATCAGACGATAGGTTTGCCGTACTCTTTCCTTCAGAGGATCTGTTTCATCAATCGAATAATCGCGAAATTTCGATAAACTTTTATCGGCAAATGTGGGTTCCGGTCTTAGTAATTCCGAAGGATCAATAAAATCAATTTGATGCTATGAATTAAACAAAAGAATTAATTTTTTTTAACACTTTTTAAATATATTTTCAAGCGTTTTATTTACCTCCTGTAATAAACGCATTTTTCTTTTCTTTTTTTCTTTAAAACTTTCTTAAAATATTTTTTAAAAACTTTTTTTTAATTCTTCTTTTTATATCAACTTTAGATTTGTCTTTGGTACCGATCTGAAACGTTACAATTCAAATTCACTTTTGAAATAGTCACGACGGAAGTGCGGCTTTTTTATAGGCCAATCCATTCTCATCTATTTAAGCAGAGAGCGAGAGAAGGAGAGAGAGATTTTTTTTGCAAAAATATTAAATCGCGTCAACATCTTCGTATGCCATTTGTTTGCCGTTATTCGAAATAAAAAAAAATACAATTACAACAATAGCAACAATTGAAACATATCATTGAATAACGGTTCTAATCATTAAAACGCAGAACAACGATAATTAATCAAAGTACTGTATACACATGCATATATTGTATTATAACGGTCAGTAGCAAAAATTTAATACACCCAGAGAAAAATGGTAGTAATTTTCTAAACATTTCAGATTCGCATAAGGGTCTCATTTACCAGCTCAAGTGTCCACCATCGCGCTAGAAGTTATTATAAGTGAATTTTGATTGGAGAGTAGAAGAATTATGTTGAACTTCTCACGCCAAATCCAGGAATTGAGTTGTACTGGTGGTTCTCATTTACATTCGCATAACATTACCAACCTGTAATCAAAACTTAAAGATCTGCGACTTGCACTGATAGACTTGACATAAATGTTGGCCAAAATCAAAGTCATGAGGTTATACTACGTTGGCAAAGAAAACATCATGTTACAAGGCCAACAAGTAAAGGCGTAGAGGATTCTGTTATTTAAGCTGTCTAATGACCACAAATGACGATGAAGAAACAAATACAAACAGCAGGGGCAGTAGAACCTGGGTGACATTTAAAACAATATGGAGCAACACGCAATTCTGCCATCCCCAAAGACCAGATATATATTCACAGACCATAATATTCGGATGAAGGTAAGTTTAGGTTAAGTTGAATTGATATCTGCCTCAATGGGCATAGTTGACTTGGGTCCTATTAGGTTTCATTATATCACTGATACTACGTATTTCGTTATACAATTACAACTCCTGGTTATCACCTCTTAGTCATTCCAATAGTTTGAAGTTTTGGATTCATCTCAAATTAACTTTGGTTAGACACGTTCAATCAATAAATTCTGGACTAGAATTGTTCATAGGTTTTCAAGAGAAGATCTACTTTTCTTACTTGCTATTACAGGTTCTGCAGATGTCGTTGTGAGGTATTCTCGGTCAACGAACATGTGTATCATTGTGCCGTTGGAAGGCTTGATGATAGACTCGGCATTCCGTCCCATGGTTTCTGCAGGAGCTATAAATCTGACGAGACTGTCTTGTATTTAATGTCATAAATAGGTGGAGATTCAAGATTTATGCTACAGGTTGGTTTCCTTTAGAGAATGTTTGCACCCTGGATAGGATATTAATTGTGAAATCACAAAGGGTCTAAACATTTTATCCTTTAAGGAGCATTCGCCAGTGAACCTAACCTATGTATATGGGTTTATTATTACCAACATTTTTCTTTTAGTGTATATTCCTTTGAGTATTTTTATAGAATTTCTTTCTACGTATTCGAAATAAAAATCAATAAATTTTTATAGGCATTTTATTTATTAATTATTTTTACTTTTTCGTTGCGAAAAAAACATTTTGAATTAAAAACAAAACAAGTTCAACACTTCTAAGGTGTTTATTTTGTTTTGACGCTTATCGTTAGCTTAGATCTAGGAATTCTCTAATGAATTAATCGATAAGCAGAAATTGAAAATATTTTTTTATAACGATGCTATATCGAGTACGTCAATAACGGTCAAGTTCCTTTTCATAGGTTTTTTTTTACAATCTGTACCGCTTAGTTTGATAATTAATTAACATTTTGTAGATAATGTTAGTATTAATCTCGTTGTCCATGGTGGCGAAACCACCGAGACATTTGATCTGCTTCTATTACGACAAATTTTCCGTCACAATTTTTTGGAAAATTTCTATTAATGTGCTTGACCTAGCGTTTTAGATTTAATAGAGTTTTATGTGGTTTGTTATTGTAGAAATGTAACTTTATTCCTTCTTAATATTTGCATTTGTTAAAATTTAGCAAAGTTTTGAAAAATATTAACTCTGAATGCAGTCCTTAAACAATGTTTGTTGAATGCGTTAAGAAAAATCGACGAAGAGTCTTTAGTAGCTCTGACTTAGGTAGGTAGGTAGAGATGGCAGTCCATCCAAAGACGTTGGATAGACACCCTTAGGCCATATAGGGCTCAATATGACACCAGAGTTGTCCTTTTTCCCTTGAGTTTCGAAAACCTGATATGCAGCAGCATATGGGCATTATTTCGGCACGATTGAATTTCGCCTGCAAACACTACCTGTTGGCTACCATACGTCTCATGTAATAGGGTAAATCCGTGTTTACAAACTTGACCTATTGAACATCAAAAAATGTTGATTATTGAGTGGATAGTATAAGAGCAAAACACTCTCTCTCTCTCTCTCTATCACTCTCTCTGCAGTTAGTATTTACAGGCGAAATGTGATTGTGTAATAGGCGCTTACCAGAAGAAAAAATACCTTTATACTGCTATATAGCAAGCAGGCAGACAAATATTTCCGTTGCAATATTTTTATTTAAACATTTGAACTGTTTTCTCTATATTCTTACGCCCCATTTACAATCACAAAATAACGCCATTACAAAAGAAGGCATCATTTAAGGGAAAAAACACAAAAAATATACAATAAAATATTAAATAATAATCAATTGAATGTGTAATCAAGTAATTTTCCTATTTAAAAATATTCAGCCTGTTTTTATAGGGTCTTACATTAAGCACTTCATATCTTTTTCTTTGTTTTCCAGTAATTCCTTTTGTTGTTAATAGTTATTGGTAAATTTTTTATTCGTTTAAAACACCAATTGATACCATTGTGTGTGAAATTTAATATCGTTTAAACGTTCAATGTACTTTGGCACATAAATTAGGTTGTATTTTACCGATGGCATTGGTTATATTGGCTTTGAGCACCGCAAGTGGTTTTGTGTTTTGCTCGCATATACTTACGACTTAAGAAAACCCAAAAAGAAAAGGTCTTACTGGGTCAATTCGAGTGATCTCGGTGTTTAGTATCCATCCTCTCTACAGTAGATCCCGCCACTCACATATAAAATTTTCACACACAATCTAAGTGGCGGAAGAAGCTTGGTCGTAAGCCTAACTGAACGGTTGTAATGCTCAATTATGTATGGCAACTTTTAACTTTTGACATGCATTGAGTACTTTGAGAACTACAGGGAATTTGTTTTACATTTTTTCTTCGAAATTTATTTCTGTGTGTGGAAACTAAACAACAACTAATTTGAAAAATGTAGCTTCAACAAGATGGCCGTTGCCAACTATCAAAACTCGAAGGTGTCTGTTGGAAGACCCAATTTAAGAAAACATTTCTTGTTTTTGTAAAAAGTTTAAAAAAAATTTTATTCACATTCACAGTCTCTTATCAAATTTTATTTGATTTTTGAGTTTCACCCCGCACGTGCAATAAAAATTGATTTCTTGAAAGGAATAGTTTCAGTTTTATTTGAAATATCGTTCGTATTAAAAAATATTATTAATTTATAATGCAAACATATTTAAAAATAAATCTTTAAATTTATTTGCATTTCAAGAAGTCATTTTAAAGTGATAAGAAGAATAGAGCTGCGAATAAAGAATTGCATATATAAGCGAACGATTGTATAGACGCGCTCAATATAGGCTAAGGCTTGATGATGCAGTTTTAAGAAAGAATAAAAGAAAACAGAAAAAATTTAGAGAAAGAATCAAAAATGAATAAGTATTTGTACTTGACATTGATTTTGAAAAAATGCATTCATTTTATACTAAAAGATAAGCGAAAAAAATTGTTTTTTCAAAACTACACTTCAAGAAATTATTGGCTTTCAAGGCATGATAGCAAAACAAATTGGCACTCAAATTATATGGAAGGGGTTCATATAGAAAGCATTTCGAAAAAGGTCTAGCAATCTATAATGAGACCCAAAAGATTTGCAAGGAAATCCTATCAATGTAACTCAAGGGATACCATGATAGGATACCCTGCAATACTAGTAACCTATGAAGTCACAATTTAGATCGACAGAACAAATGGAAAAATAATTCGAATTGCAGTTGAACACAATACAGAGGCTTGTGTGTATTGATATAACAGGAGCAATGGAAACCTAGAGTTTTGGAAACTTAGAATAATGGATGATAAATATAGCACTGGATTCCTTACAGGACTTTGCAACCTAATGAATCATCAATCCATCTTAACCGTGGTCTGGACTGGAAAAACTACACTTAAAGGCTGTATGATTTTGGAAAATGTTAAGCAACGAGGTTTTGTGAGTGAATGCAGTAACCTAAGGTTATATATTCTGCTAAAAGGGGGATCATCTATGGACGCAGCAATTTTTGATCTTAAAATAAAAAATTATTATCTCATGCGGGTCCCTTTCCAGCAAAGAACGGCACAAAACAATATTTTTTGGGAAAAAAAATTTTGGGCCCTCAGTAGCAGTCGTTGCTGTCCGCAGTTGTTATGCAAAAGTTGGCCTTGAGAATGAACAATATTATGACAGAAAACATCGTGAGGGTTACAAACCTATAGACAGTGATGGTCTAGCCAATGTTGTCCTCAAAGAAATAGTACCTATTCACGGCGCAAAATTAGACAAGTTGTGGTCAGCAAAAGGTCGAAATCTTGTGCATGATGAGTATTCTACTGCACAGTCTCACAGCTAGTAGCGATGTTTTCGTCAGATCTTGAATCAAATCAAGTTACAAACATTAACATGAAAGTAAAAACATAATATGTGTCATCGAAAATAAATCGATTGTAGTTCTACATGTGAATTAATAAACATTGTTTTCGATTTGATTTTGATAAGATTTGTAATACGTTGTATTGACCCTTTTTCCATTGCTTTCTTCCCTATCAGTAGCGCTCTATTATTTATATTTCACTTAATTTTTGTTTTCAACATCACTATAAAACAATTAATAAAAAAAAAAACAAATCATTTAAAGTATTTAAACGATAAGATATACTTACAGATTACCAAGTCCAGAGTATGCGGAATAAAGACAAGAATTTTAATCGATAATTAAAATGACCATTTGATAACGAAATTTTTTAATTGTTTTCAAACTGTTTAAATAGGCCAATAAAATAGGTATTGAGAGGTACACAAATGAAATTAAATTTTTCCGGTAGTGTAAGTGTAGTAGAAAATATTCCATTAGTCCTTAGTTATCCATAATTTCATGTTCTTCTCAGACGACATTAGAAAGCTAATAGACCTCGGTCTATTACGTGGTCATTTTAATTACCACAAAAAAGGCCAATGGCGTAAAATCGTATGATCCTAGTGATCCAATTGACATCAACAAAACCTGAAATTACTCTTGCTGTTGTAAACCAGTTATGCAATAGAAAATAACAATTGAAAAATCAAGTATTTTTACCTCATATCCCTTTCATAAATCGCGCAATATTCGATAAAATTTAAAACGATGTAGTTTAGTAGTGGGTTGGATATCTATTAGATTAAGGATTTTAAAACGGGTTTCCTTACGGTCGTGTGTTACTTAAGACCGGAGATATAGGCGACGAAGATAATGTTTTTTTCAAATTAGAAAAATTAATCGATCAGAATCGGATAAAAATGTACCCAGTGGGGGAAATGGACCTAGCGGGCTGGTTAGCCATGGTATTAAGGCTTCCAAAACAGGTTTTCTTAAGATAGGGCATTACTTAATACCGGAGATATAGACTACGAAAGCTCACTTTCTTTGAATTAGAAAAAAAAAACGGCTAAAATCGGATAAAAAATGGACCCAGCGGGGGAAATGGACCTAGTGTTCTGGATAGTCATAGTATCAAGTATTCCAAAACAGCTTTCCTTATTGTCGGGCATTACTTAAGACCGGAGATATAGGCGCCGAAGCTAACGTTTTTTCAAATTAGAGAAAAATCGGTCAAAATCGGATAAAAAATGGATCCAGTGGGGAAACGGACCTTGCGGGCAGGATAGCCATGGTATCAAGGATTTCAGAACGGGTTGTCTTAGTGTCGAGGATTATTTAAGACCGGAGATATAGGTGACGAAGCTAACAAAAATAAATTATCTATATAAATCGAGTATAATCGGAAAAAATGGACCTAGCGTGGAAATAGACCCAGTGGACCTGGATAGCTTTTGGAACAAGGATTTCAAAACGTGTTTTTTTTGTTGACGGGCGTTACTTGGAACCGGAGATATAGGCTACGAAGCTAACTCTTTTCATACATATGAGTAAAAAAGGTGCTCTTTAAAAATTTTAATAATTCTCATTGAGTTAATATGAATTTATATATAAATATCCAACAAAATGTCGTATTTTCGCAAGTTGAATTTCATTAGTAGATGACTTGCATTTGTTTGCTAGGTAACTTACATTTCTTTGGTAAATGATTTGCAGTTTTTGGTCAATGACTTGCATCTTTATGGATGATGACTTGCATTTTTTGGACGATGACTTGCGTTTTTGGCCAATGACATGCATTGTTTGGTCGACAACTATGCATTTTTTTGGTTGGACAATCCAGTCCGCTAGGAAATTTCCCCAGAAGTCCATTTTTATCCGGTTTTGACCGAATATATAGAGTGCTTTACTAATTTGAAACAAAGTTAGCTTTGTAGGCTATATCTCCCGTCTCAAGGGTTACTCGACCCAAGCGAAAAATGATATGGAATGCTTGGTTCAATAGCTACCCAGACACTGGAACTCTTCTCCTTTTTAGGTTAGTACTAGATATTACAAACTGGCCGAGCAGCAATTAGGTTCGTTAAATCGGAAAACTAATGTACAAAATAGGCTTTAATGATAGATATAAGATAGGCCCAATTGCCAATATAGGGCTATCGGCCTCACTTTCTTTAACAGAGGCGAAGTTTTTGGCAGCACATACCTTAAAAAGGTTCATAGTACTGATCATATCTGTAATGGGAGTATAAATTGGTGAATTTTTTACTGTTTCGGCTAAACAGGGTTGAGTAGGGGCTCTCAAGGTGTTCTCTAGAGGTGTTGTGTATGAAGTGAGAGCTTCGTTCAGGATGATGAAGTGGGTCAAAGACGGTGGAAGTGCTTTGTTGTGTATTTTTTTTTTTGTCATATCCTACATATGCTAGAATTTAATAATATAATCTGTATTCCACAATTTCTTATATTTTCAGCAAATAATTTTCAACTTTAAATTGTTGCTAAAGGCACGTGATTTATTTTAATTCGCAGTGATAACAAATGACAAGTATTCAACGTATTTGACCTTTCTTTGTGAACTTTCCAAAAGTAGCTGTTGGCTGATCAAAAAAAAACGTGGACTCTCATAAGACTATGCGACAGTGACTTAAACTGTGATTAATTTTTATGGCTGGTATGTATTAATTTTTATTGTATTTTAATTTTTATTGCTTGTTTTATTTAATTTTTTTTTTCAATAATTGTCTTCATTTAATCATTCTTTTCTGCTGAGAAATCTTTAATAATTTTTTCTTTATTTGGCGCAAAGATAAGGTTTCTGAAGCAGTTGCTTCTTAATACGCGAATTATTTGGCATTGAAGTGTTCCGAATTATTTTTTCTAATAACTTTGCGGATGTTAAGAAGCAATGATGAAATTTATTTGCATGCTAATTTTAGTTACAGTAGTTTAATCGTATTGTAAAATATAAGGGGTTGAGAAAAGAAATTATTATTTTCAAATGAAATTTATTTAGCGTTTGTGGGATGAAAGTCATTACCCTCTCATTGAGATTCTTGTCCACCTTTAACCTAAACTTAAAACAAGTACAAGTGCCGATAGAACGAATAACTTCCGGCAGGCATCTCTCAACCGTACCGTTAGTTTCATGAAGATGTGAATTCGATCCAAATGGCCTTTCTTCTGTCAATAAATATTGGTTGCCCGAGAATTCTTTGGCTAAGGTTCTCAAGTGCCGTACTATGTTTTGAAGTCTTTTCTTCTTTATCATCTTTAAAGCTTCTGTATAAGTTTTTGTGAGGCATTTCCAGGACTCCGCTTTTAACTGCTGTAAGGTTCACAAAAAGATTTTGGTAAAATTTAATGCAAATATCGGTTCAAATTTGTCTTATCTGTGTGTGATCGATTGTTTATCCCTCTGTTATACTAGCCCTTACAAAGCCTTACAGCTTTGTTGGGGCCTTCAATGTCTAAAGTCTAGAAAGGAGAAACCGTTGAATTTCTTGCTCTCTTCTCCCTATACATCCGCCATTGTTAGACGATCTTAGATGCATATCCAATGTTGACAACTTGTCTGCCAAGAATACTTCAATTCATGGTTGTTACTTTTATATTAAGAATGGAGGTTCAGGATAAACTTCTACTAAATCGTTATAGAGCATACTTCAGGAATTGCCAGAAATTTAAACTGACTACCCGGTTATTAAGGAGGACGTGCGTGTGTTATATTGCTCATTCTAACAGTAGGCTTAAATTTTTGCAAAAAAAAAACCTACATAACAGGGTAATTCTAATATTTCGTTTTTATTTTTATTTTTTTATAGTGGCCCGAAATTTCTGGAAACTAATAATAAACCTTTGAAGCAAAACATAAAAGGCAATAATTACAAACAACAACATCATTGTCAACGGCAGCAGCGACGCCAGGAGCATGTAAGTTATATCGACAATCAGAATAGAAACGAGCAAAGAAAAAAAACAAATGGCCTAACAAGAACAACAATAATTGTAAGAGAAAACTAACGGCACTTTTTGCCAAATTGAAAAAACAGTATACATCAAGGCGAATTCATTCTAAGAGGTGGCCGCAATAATACAATAAATACAACAATACAAAAACAACAGGCATTTTGTTTTTGTTAAAATGTATGCATCTTGTCAAAAAAAATTAACCCTTAAACCTACTTAGGAAATTAATTACGGCAATTAAAACAAAAAAATTCATTTTATATACTGAAAATTCGTACGGTTTTGGTATCACGCTAAATTACACAATAGTGCAGCACCTATAAATTAAAAAATTTATTTCATACAGTCAATAACATTTCCACTTTACGTAAAGAACATTGTCTTTATATGGTCATCGAGAAAAATGGCAGCGGCAAATGTTATTTCTTACTTGCCATAGTTTAGGCATCTAGTTAGAGAGACCGAATTCTTTTTTTTTTTGGTAATTCATCACTCGTTTAAATAAATATAAATATAGTAAATCTAGGTTGTAGATTAAAAAATATATATATTTAGCGTTAAGGGCTTAAATATTGTTAATCATCTTGCAAAAATTTTAATATAATTGGCTTTGAAAAAGTAATCCTGAAGAATTTCTAGTTCGTATCGTTAAGGATACATGCGGTACGTATGAGGGTTTATAAATACGAAATTGATTATCAAAGCAAAATACACAAAAAACAAAAAAATTTTGACAACGAAGATACACCACAGCTGGCTTATTAAGGCCACCTTCTATGAATTCGCCTTGGTATACATACTGGAAAAGAATCGCGTGATCACACAAAAAGCAAACGGAGAAAATTTTTAGGCAGTCATTAACAAGTGCTTACAAAAGAAAAAAGCTGTTTTAAGTGAAAATATTTTGTTGAAAAGTGTCAGTGAATCAATTAAAAGTAAAAAGACAGACTAGTAGACTCCTTTGATTTGGTCAGTTTGTTTAGAAAACTTACAAAAATTTCGACGAAACGAAAAGAATTTTTTCAGCACATAAGAATGGAAGTGGACGATGCAATAGTTACGACAGAGCCAGCTGAGGAAGAAAGTGTACTTTGCTGGTCGTGGCGTAGACGATAAAGATGGGACTGAAGATACTGAATTTGAACAGACAATACCAAGTGTCTCTAGGTCTGCTAAATAAAAGCAATAGAAAATTGAACTCTTTAAAGGAGAGGCTCCCGGCGTTTCAGATACGCAAAAAAATGATTCGGTGTTAACTGGTGCAGGGCTCCGGAGACGGAAAGTAGGAGCGGAGGATGAAGGTAACTGTTTTAGCAAAGCGTCTATACGACGTACATAAGTTTTTGTCGACGCCTTTAGAAAGAAGAAGATTCAGCGGCAAAAGGCAGTCTGTGAGAAATTAAGGAGATGGCAATAAAAATAAAACGTTATGAGGTGAGTCACTCTGATTCTGAAGAGTGCTTATTAGAATTTGATGAGTTGAGCGGCTAGGCAGAATTGGTAAAAGCTGAATCTACATCTAGCTGTAAGAAGACCAAGCTATTGAAGATGTTGGAGAGCCCTCTAAAAGTATTGAAGAGACTAAGGATTTCTTCGAAAGTCCTCTTAGTTCTCCTAAAATATCTAAAAAGGTAGTGTTTCATAAAAACAAATATTTATTTGAAATAACTTCCAAATATTCTCACTTATTTTAGTCTTCTCCGCCAACAAAAATTACATCACCTGCTTTACAAGCCGTAAGATACGCTTCAAAATCACCGGAAGCCTTTAAACCTAGGATGCCTCCTTTGGAAAGTAACCCGCTTTTAAAATCTGCTTGAAGTCCCCTCCTAAATCACATATAGTGACAGATTGTGAAAATACAAATGGCGTGGCAGTGTCTTCAGTAAAGCCAAACGTTCAACTTTCAACAAACACCATCTAGAAATCTGTATCTCCAAAGGATGACTTTTACGAGAAACCCTTTGAATATGGCGAGCTAATTTGAAACAGAGTAAAGACAAGAATGATGTCTATTTTATATAGCCGGCCGGAAAAATGTTAAGAGCGCAGGTGATTTGGTCACTGATCATTTTTGTTTTACCCGTGAGCCGTTGGAGTTGGTCCTGAACTCGAGACAGTGAGAAGTGCAAAACCCAAACGTGTTTCAAAACCCAAAGATGATAGTCCTCCGCCCCAAGGGTGTACTCCAAGCATGGCTTCAAAAGTCAATAATGCCGCTTTACCTAGCAGTACGGGTGCAGCCCGCAGAATTAGCATCGGTCATCACCATCAGGTTCCTAGTACAAGCACGATAATCTCCATGCTAACACTACTCATTCCGCCAAGAATTCGTAAATGAAAAAGTAAGTCTAAATCGCTGTAAATACTTGTAGATTTCTTTGGTTGTATTGAAATGTAGTAGATTACTTAGCAGTCCATTTAGATTTTTAAATATTAAAATTGATTTTTAAATTTTTCGTTTGTAGATCTTCTGGGTCTAAAAATGACGGTGCTAGAGCTGTTCAAAAAATTCCGATGAATCATGATACAAAAGATCCAAGGCCAAGTACCAACATGAATGTGTAGTAAGCAATAGTCGATGGAAGCGCAGTATACATATAAGCGAGGTGAGGTGTTTAACAGAAAATTTCGAAAAGAAAACAAATTTTAAATTAAAAACTTTTTTATTCTCTTTAATTTAATTGTAAGGTTTGTGTACCAAAATCTCTACAAAAGTCTGCATCAATTTCTACTAACATGTCATCTGGAACTGAAGTCCTCCAATGGACCCTGTGTCCAAGGCGACAACAAAGGAGAATTCGATTTAACATCTGCTCTACAAACAGGTGGGTGATGTCTTTGGTGAAGTTTTATTTCCTACAATACATATTTCAATAAATACTTCTTATTATTATTTTTTTTTACAGACACCATATTAAACAAGTATTCAATACTCAGTGAGAAGAACACTCATGGAGTCCACTTTTTTCATAAGCATCAACGACATTACAAATCATAAAAAGCACAAACTACTTCACAAAGCATTAGACCGGATAGAGAAATTGAAGCTATCTGAAATCCACAAATTGGAATGATTGATATGATATGACTATTATCATCACCATTATTACTGTGCTTACTATAAGAATGCAGCTTTACATAAAGAAAAAAACGTCTAATCACTGTCAAAACATCACACAACCAGTCTTAAGCGATTAAACGCAATGTACAACAGGCAGCTTTTAAAGTTATGCTCGACTACGCAATGGCGAGTTAATCAGATCGAGGATGATATAACAATTTAACGAACAATACATTCGTTGCACCACATCCGAAACAATAGATTTATTGTAAACATGAATTATTGATATCAACTGATCATCAAAGGCATTATATTAAACGACAAGCAGAAGGTTTTTTGAATCTAGATCTAAATCGGCATTGGTGAACCTCAGCACATCTTTATCAAAGAGTCGACATTCATTTTGTACTGGATATGCTGTCAATTAGAGCCATGAAAATCACTTGTTTTAACTGGAACACGCTTTGGGCCAATATACACCGATTTTCCTTCTATTTCTGTTTTTAATTAAACATATTTGAGAATATGCATGTACATATATTTATACATTATGTGTAAAAAATGCGTAATTATTGTAAAATTGTTTGTCTTGTAATGTTAATTTTTAAAAAATATCCTTTTGTGTTTATTTTTAAACTTTATTTGCTTTATTTATATGATTATTATTATTTATATGATAGAATACATTAATTAAATATACATTGTAGCAATAGTAAGCATTAGCATTAAATAAAATATAAAAAAAATTCTAAAAAATACGATTTTATTTCAATTTTTTACGAAATAAGGGAAAAAATCATTTTTTGTACCTACCCAGCAACGCACAATGTTTTTTTCTCCTGTGGCTCGCGATCGAGTTTTACATCTGCAGAAAATACCAGGCGAACAGAAATTTCAGCAGGTCGCTAAAATTTTTTAAAAAAATTTTGAAATATTGGAGTCGCCCTGTAATAGGCAGGTTTTTCAAAAAACTTAGGCATACTTTTAGGATGAACAATGTAACCCACATACACACGCACTCTTCAATAACCGCAACACCCTAAAGTATACTTGAAAAATTAATGACCGAACAACTTCACCGGGTGTTTCACATATCCAAATTTCTTTTACACCCTACGTGTATTTCTGTTCGCCTGGTATTTTGGTAAAACTTGAAAACCAAACAAAATTTCAATTTCACACACACACACACACATACACACGTAGGAAACGATTATGATGTAAACACCAGCATGCGACAATCAAAATACATAAGAAAACACCAATAAAGCTTTAGAATTTTAAATATATTGTTTAGAACAAATAAAAAATATTATTTTTTAATAAATAAATAAACAATAATAGCTGGAAACCTACGTAACTGGGAGGCTGAGTACATTTTTAGCTGGCTAGGCTGGGTACCTGGGAAGCCGGCTGGCTAGTATAGCTGTGTAGCGGCGTAGTTGGGAAGCTGGCACTCCATATGTCTTCACTGCGACCACTAGACAGCAGTATTTTACGTAAATTCACGACGCAAAGCACCTGCAAAACCGAACCAACTGCAGTCCAAAGTGTTGTGTCCTTAGCAGCCAGATTCCATAATTTACAAACAGCAGCAGCACGAGGACGTTCCTGTTTTTTAAACAAAACAAATAAATTCAACACCGTTTCAATATTATTACGTTGATTATGGATACTTACATGCATTTTTAATTACTTTAAGATACACAACAACGAGTTATAGGCATATGAAACAAATTATTCCAAGGTTCCACCGCTTGGGAGTTGTTTGAATTGTGTGCCGGATATGAGCCATACAATGAATTATTTGACTGTTTCGGATTTTTGTGTATACTCTCGTTAATCTGTTTGAAATCATTCTCAATATATTTGACGTGTCTGGAAAAATACAATAAAATTCAAAATTAGAACCAGGACTGATGGAAATAGTATAAAAATAACATACATTATATGCAAATAGCTAAGCTCGTTCTCTTAAACAAATGATTTGTGGTTGTAGGCATTCCATTTTGTTCCATTCTTTACAAAACTCACTCTTTGGGCAGTGCTAGAGGTATTTCTTTGCACCGCAGTGGTTTGAGGGATTAATTAACCTACATTTCAATACAACTAAAGCAATCTACAAGTAATTGCAGCGTTTTAAACTTACTTTTTTCATTTTGGAATTCTTGGCTGAATGTGCAATGTTAGCATGGAGATTATAGTGCTTGGAACTACTTAACAGTGTACTAGGCCCCTGATGGTGATGACCGCTACCAATTCTACAAGCTGGCATCTGTACTGCTAAGTAAAGCGGCATTATTGACTTGCTTGGAATCCACCCTTGGAGCAGAGGGTAGCACTTTTAGGACCTTTAGGTTTTGAAACACGTTTGCCAATATTGGGAGGATTAGGTGCAGGCACTGTAACCGAAGATCTCGACGAAGGCTCTGTACTTCTCACCATCCAATGAATTATTTGACTGTTTCCGATTTTTGTGTATACTCTCGTTAATCTGTTTGAAATCATTCTCAATATCTTTGACGTGTCTGGAAAAATACAATAAAATTTAAAATTAGAACCAGTACCGATGGAAATAGTATGGAATTACATACATTATATGCAAATAGCTAAGCTCGTTCTCTTAAACAAATGATTTGTGGCTGTAGACATTCCATTTTGCTCAATACTTTACACCATTACATATTTCTTTTCTTTCACCACCGTAATGGTTTGAGGGAATTTATTTTCTGGCCTCCTTGTTGTAGCCTGCATAGTGGTGAAAATACAAACATTTGGAGCACTGTAACTGAGGTACTTGGCCCTGGATCTTTTGTATCATGATTCATCGGATTTTTTTGAATAGCTGTAGCACCACCAGATCTAGCCCCAGAAGATCTATATGGCAACAATTTATGTTGGACAAACAAATTTAAAGAGAGCGAGCTACGATTTTTAAACTTAAAAATAATATAACAATATAACCAAAGAAATATACAAGTATTTACAGCGATTTAGACTTACTTTTTCATTTACGAATTCTTGGCGGAATGAGTAGTGTTAGCATGGAGATTATCGTGCTTGTACTAGGCACTTGATGGTGATGATGGATGCCAATTCTGCCGGCTGCACCCGTACAGCTAAGTAAAGCGACATTATTGACTTTTGAAGTCTTGCTTGGAATACACCCTTAGGGCGGAGGAGTAGCAATTTTGGGTTTTGAAACACGTTTGCCAATATTGGAAGCGAAAGCTAATGTCGCAGCTGTAACCAAGCTGTCGATGAAGGTCACGCCTTGTGAAGCAGGTGATGTCATTTTTTTTGGCGGAGAAGACTAAAATAAGTGAGAATTTTTGGAAAAGTTATTTCAAAAAAATATTTGTTTTATTTTGAAATACTACCTTTTTAGATATTTTAGGAGAACTAAGAGGACTTTCGAAGAACTCCTTAGTCTCTTCAATACTTTTAGAGTGCTCTCCAACATCTTCAATAGCTTGGTCTTCTACAGCCACATGTAGATCTGTTGAATCGTTTAGACACTTCAGCTTTTACCAATTCTGCCTAGCCGCTCAACTCATCAAATTCTAATAAGGCACTTTTCAGAATCAGAGTGACTCACCTCATAGTTTTCTTTTAACTGCCATCTTAATTTCCCACAGACAGCCTTTTGCCGCAGAATCTTCTTCTAAAGGCGTCGATAACAACTTATGTACGTCGTATGGACGCTTACTTTCATCCTTCCCTCCTACTTTCCGTCTTCGGAGCCCGGCACCAGTTAACACCGAATCATTTTTTTGCGCATCTGAAACGCCGGGAGTCTCTCCTTGAAAGAGTTCAATTTCTATCGCTTTTATTTAGCCAACCTAGAGGCACTTAGTGTTGTCTGTTAAACCTCAGTATCTTTTGTCTCATCTTTATCGTCTACGCCACGACCAGCAAAGTACACTTTCTTCCTTAGCTGGCTCTGTCATAACTATTGCATCGTCCACTTCCATTCTTATGTGCTGAAAAAATTCTTTTCGTTTCGTCGAAATTTTTTTAAGTTTTCTAAACAAACTGACCAAATCAAAGAAGTCTACTAGTCTGTCTTTTTACTTTTAATTGATTCACTGACACTTTTCAACAAAATATTTTCACTTAAAACAGCCTTTTTTTCTTTTGTAAGCACTTGTTAATGACTGCCTAAAGATTTTCTCCGTTTGCCTTTTGTGTGATCACGCGATTCTTTTCCAGTATGTATACTGTTTTTCAATTTGGCAAAAAGTGCCGTTAGTTTTCTCTTACAATTGTTGTTGTTCTTGTTAGGCCAATTGTTTTCCTTTCTTTAATTTATGTGCTCACGACATCGCTGCTGCCGTTGACCATAACGTTGTTGTTAATAACCGGGTAGTCAGTTTAAAGTATATAACAGGGTGATTCCGATATTTAATAATTTTTAATTTTTTTTTGGTGGCCTGCTGAAATTTCTGTTCGCCTGGTATTTTGTGCACATTTTGAAATTGAATTGATTTTCATCGTGAACCACAGGAGAAAAAAAAACATTGTGCGTTGGTGGGTAGGTACATAAATAATGTAATTTGATATTTTCCCTTATTTCGTAAAAAATGATATAAAATCGCATTTTTTTTAGATTTTTTATATTTTATTTATTATTATTAAAAGAAAATATGTTTTTAATTTATTTTTTAAAATATATTATTTAAAAACATTCTAAAGATTATTAAATCAATTAAATATTATCAGTTCTGTTTTTTTGTATGGGAGTGGTCGTGTCATGGGAAAAAATAAAGACTTGAAAGTAATTATTTCAATACTTAACATACAGTAAGAAAAATATACAGAGAGAAAAAAAAAACCATAAATATTGCATTGTTTTCTAATTAAATAAATATTTTGCAATTAAAAACTAATAAGAATTTATAAAATAAACAATAAAATAATTCCGCTTGGTAACTTTTTACACTTTTCGATTGGCTGTCGTGCTCGGTTGTTGGCTAACATCGTTTTTCAGCACAGTTATGTTCTTATAATTACTGCTACATTGTGAATCGGCTACCGAACGGCCATCACCTTCATCACGACGACAGAATTCATTGAAGGGACTGGGTGCCCTTTTCAAATTCGCTATTGTTGTTGTAACACTAGTTCGTATCTTATGTTGTCTTTCTAAATTATCGGCTGTGGTTAAATCGCTGGCCTTAACTATACTAGAGGGTACATTACTAAGCCAGGGTTTCAGATTGCTTTTCTTTTGTACTGTAGCCGCTTTACAGCGGCATATAATATCCGCTGGTTCACCGCACACCGGACAAACATCCTTGTTAACCGTGTTAATGGCATTACTTTGCGGATTAAGCGTTTTAGTATTGGCTGTACTAACGGAGGATGTAGAAGAGGCGCCACTAAGTTCCATTTCATTGACAGCATCTACTAAACTTTTTAGGGCCGTACTATTAGCCGTATTCGGTTTGCAGGTCTCAGTTTCATCGTAGTTTTTACTCAACAAAAGTTTGGATAAGGGAGGCGCCAAGCCCAAGCCAAGGTTACGCTCATGATAGACTTCCGATATAGTGGGGGTCATTTCTCGATTCATATGACGCATTATGGAATCTTGTATGGTTTTCTGATTGGATTTTACCGCTTCTTTGGCCACAGCACCTTGTGATGTAATATTGGCTGCAGCAGAATTATTGTTGCTGTTATTGAAATCCTTTTTAGCCTCCTGCAGCAGATCATTGTCCGCTTGGGAGAAATACAAATTGGAGGCATTGAATACCAAAGCATTGTCATCATCTTCGGGTAGGCTTATGGGTTTTCTACTACCTGCTGTATTATTTGAGCTTGAGGAAGCGGTTGCTGCCACTTGTGTAGTTCCCGCTGCTAAATTATTAACCTCAGTGCGTACACTGAGACGATCCATGAACAAAGCATGTTCCTTATTCACCCTAGCAGCCACTGAAGTTTGGGCACTACCCAATTTGATTTTGGGTTTCAAACGGAAATGTGTTATTTGGCCTACCTTTAAGCCTCTCTCGAAATCAGATTCACTGCTATTGCTATCCAAAGTACCATTAGTAGTTGTATTTGTATTAACCGCTTGGCCCAAATTATTATAGACCGGTGCCATAGGTTGTAAAGGTCTCAGGCTATCCACCAAGGGCATATTTTGTCTGGGTGGTGGTAAGGGCGGCATAAGACCACCTCTTCGCAACACCGTGGCATGTCCCGAGCCCTCCCAATCTGTAGTAGAACTAGTCGAACTAGAACTATCCGGTCTTCTGTTATTAGTGTTAGCCGGTACAGCTGACATCTCGGGTATTACACTGTCACCCAAATAACCCATATTAGTCCCGGAATATAAATTCCGTATTCTAGTCTGATGGGCCAAGGCCAACGAAACATTGGGATCTACAGGATTCTGATTAGTTACCGGCGGACTAGGGGTAAAAGCTGCATCGCTTTCTCCTCCACCACCAGGTCTTGAGACCCTAATAGGCCCTCTCAGCGATGTGGGTCCCAAACGGCAATTATTGGTTTTGGTGATATGGGACTGGGATATATAACCATCGGATAACTCACTATCCGTGGTATTATTTAAACTCGAATCCAAAGTAGGATAAAGTACTCCCGAGTTGCTAGATGTACTTGCGGGTGTGGACTCATTATCCGTTCTGCCACCATCCGGTTCACCACGTCTGCGTACATAAGATATAAATGCGCCACTGCCAGTGCTGATTAATCGCGAACGATTTATAGGCAATGGAGGCAAAGTCAAGCCCATATTGAGAGTTTTCGTGTTATCCAGGGACAAGTTTTGATGGGGTGTAGAGGTTAAAGCTGGCATATTAGATGCATTGTTTGTCAAGGTTAAATCGCTGGTGGATTCCTCTATTAAAGACTCACAGCTACTAGAGGAGTCCAAACCCAAGGTTTTGGGGGCCTCCTGGGTGTCTGAAAATATTAAAAAGGAAAATTAAGTCTGAAATCTCATTGGAATTGTCGACATACATACCAAATAATGCCAGTAAAGCTTGCAATACAAATTGACAGGTGCGGCGATTAGCCTGTTTGCCGGTTCTCAAAGTTACTTGATCTTGGCCGACTTCGGTAAGATCAAAACCCATGGAAGCTAGTAGTTCATGACATCCCGCTACACGCCATAACCTTACCGACAAAGGTATTTCAATTGAGGCTTCTATTTCAGGACTACCTTTAGGGGGATATTGAGCCAACACATTGCGTATAACCGCTATAATATCATCTGCCATCTCTGAACTGTTAACCAGCTTAGCTAATGCCTGCAGAGTTAAAGGCGTCAAAGCCAATAAAGCCTGCAAACTGGCCGAACATTGGGAAAGTCTATCTTCCGGATCAGCCTGGGGGAAAAATACACTGGACGGTATGCCATTGGCTGTGGGCTCAAAACGAAAACCCACTGCCATTAATAGATCTTTCCATCCCGCTACCGGACCAGCTTTATTTTCTATACTCTTCTGGGTGGTGTACATGGCATTCTTTTGGCCACGATGTATACGTTGTAAGCTTTTCTCAACCAAATGCAGACACACACGTAAGGCATCACGACATTTGTCAGGCGTACGCATGAGTTCACATAAAGCATGACCCATTAATGCCACTTTATTGGATAGGCGCACATTACCGCCAATGAGCAAGAAACCAGCCCAGTTGGCGGGATGGGCAAAATGTTTTGTATGTTGAACCGTTTGCATGGCCTCGGCTAAAGCTCTATAAGAGAGAAAGGGTTAAATTGCGTATAATAGGGGGGGATCAATGACGCTTGACTTACCTAGCTGCTCGTACACCCTGCAATAGGGCCGAGTAAAAGGCTCTTAACAAAATCTTGGCTGCTGTCTCTGGTACTGGCCATAGGGAAATTAACACGGCTCCCGCTCCGGCTCCTAACCAACTGCCGGCCAAATTTGCTACACCCGAACCCGTTATAGGCTCTATAGAATGATAGGAACTCAAAACCACCAGTTTAGCATTCAGTTTCATATTCAAAACATCGGCGGCGGACAAAATAAAGTCCGACAGTTGAGGCAATTCCATATTGCCACCCGATAATTCGGGTGTTTCATCATGTTCTGCGGAATTTTCAGCATTCGATGATTGATAGAAACGTTTTTGCGACTGCGAGTCCACTACATCGCCGGGACTTAAAACTACGGCACCCATTTTCCAACTTAAATTTGCAGCGAAATGCACACATTCCGCAGATGGCAATTCGGAAACCACCGCCTCTTTGGTGGCATTACAGCCTGCCAAGGTTTTTGCTTGTAACATATCGGCTACCATAGCGGCTTCTTGCAAAGAAGCTGGCGACTCTGACCAACCCCAAGTTTCAGATAAAGTTGAGGGTATTCTGGGTCCTCCCACAACTAAAGCGGTATTTAGGTTTTCCGTTAATTCACGTGTACGCAGGATTTTACTTTTCACTCTTAAGCTCTGCAATGACGGTACAGTAATCAGCGAACATCTCTCAGACAAATATTCACCATCTTCCTTGTTACTGCGCAAAATGGCAAAGGGCACTAAATATAGCTCGTTATCTAACACCAAAATCAATTCCTTGCGTCCTTGGCGGGAAACTGCACCACCCGTGGGCAACAGGTCATCAAAAGGTGAAAGCAAAATATTAAATAAGGTGTGCAAACAGGAAGGACCTTGCCAAGCCGGTAGCATGGGGGCACGACGTGAACGTGCTGAACCTTGCAGACTACCAATCGAGCGCGTTGAACCCTGTAAACTTGCCACGGAACCGCCCACCGAACCCAAACTGAATAAGGAGCTCAGACTGTAGTTGGAAGAATTCATTAAATGATTACGATTAACCATGCGCAAGAAGCCAGGACGTTCATTAGAGAAATCATCCAAAAGATTTTCAGTACTGGAACGCCAACCACTGCCGTCACCTTCGTGCAATACAGAATCCGAATTTACACCCAAGTTATCACGCACCATATTAATATAACATTCTAATAGGCTTTCCTTATCTTCCAAATCCTTTGCATGTTCAGCCAACTTTTCCGAAGACATTTTCAAACTCTCTTCAGTGATTTTTATGGCATGGAACCTTACTATACCCTTTTGTGGTTGCAAAAACCAGGCATACAACTCATCACCGGCCAAACTATAATACAAGACATTGGTTTTGGTACGATTTACAATGTCGTAGATACTTTCCGAACAGGTCATTAAGGTTTTACGGGTGATGCTATTCGTATCGGGCATTGAACGGGCCTTACAGCGTTCGGCGGCCACCAAGGCATCCTCATTACGTTGCATGGCTACAAAAATTTGCTGTAGTATGTGATAGCAGGATGTTTGTAAATCATATAGGGAACTACGTGCCTCTGGACTGCGTTGCTCAAAGCGTACCGATTCCAAAAGTTGGGCTGCAGATTCCATTTGCAATTTAGCACCTTCATTATCACCGGAGGCTCTTAAAGCAAGACCTGAAAAGAGATACGATTTTATAGTGAAATAATGGAAGATAAAAAAACTTTAAACAGAAAGTTGAAACGTATGTAAAGGGTTACTCGCTTAACTTTTGGGGAGGGTTCCTTATGAGCCTAACCATCTAACCTTAAATATCTCTTCCCTTAAATGTTTGCTTAGAAACACTTTTCATAACAACTACCGAAAAACTTACCCAATTGATGTCTTATTTTGGCCTCTTCCTCCGATTTATTAATGGACTGTGCTATGCTTAAACCTTGTTTCAGATAATTGATAGCCTGGCTGTGTTGGCCCATTTGATGGAATACTCGACCTTTAAAAAAACAGAAAAAAAATGTTTTTTCTTAATTGAAAACATTATTATCATGACTTTATCACTTACCTAGCGAACCACATGCATACGTTTTACTCAGCCTATCCGAGGTTAAGGCCAATTGCTTCTCATAGAATTTCACAGCATCCACATACGATCTAATGGCTTCATAAACCGCACCCAAATTGCCACAGGCTCGTGCTTGCATAAACGAGTTGCCCAAATGTTCACCCATTTCCAAGTCCATTTTGTGTAGTTTCAAAGCTCCATCATTATCGCCCATACGTTGATAGACATTGCCCAAGGCACTCGTGGCATCGGACACCAACATGCGATCACCTAATTCTCGGGCAATTTCCTGTTGATGTTCCAAACAGTTGACCGCCTGTTCATGATTACCCAGAGCACAGTGTATATTGCCTAAGTCACCATAGGAAACAGCTTTGACTTCCGGGCTGCCTAGTTCATGAGCCACCACCAGGCGTTTTTCCAAACACACTAAAGCTTCTTGTAGATTGCCCAAAGCACGATGACTATGACCCAAGCCACGATAGGCTCTCTCTTGGTCCCTGAAGCTCTGCAAAGAAGTGGCCAATTGTAAATGGCGTTCATGGCATTTGATGCCCTCTTCATAATCGCCCAAGGCATCATAACAGTCGCCTAAGTGTCCTAAAGCTCTAGCTCGATCATGTTGTGTAGTGGGTAGATTAACTCTTTCCAAAGTGCCTAACTGTTGTTCCAAATAGCCGATGGCATCTTCATAGTGGCCCATATTTAGTTTAGCTATGCCCAAATTTCCATAAGCTTGAGCTTCTATGGCCGAATCTTGTAGTTCCTGAGCCCGTTCCAATTGCTCCTGATAGCATTTGACGGCATGCGTGTAATTACATAAAGCCATGTGTACTGCTCCCAAATGGCCATGGGCCTTGCATTCACCTTTTAAGTCGGACATTTCCTGTCTCAAAGTCAACTCTTGGGTGTGGTAACCCAAAGCCTTGTCGTACTTCTTGATGAGGCGATGAGCCAAACCCAATGCTCCACAGGCAGCTGCCTCCATAGATCTCTCACGCGATTGGCGAGCCAACGTTAGTTGGCGTTGGTACATTTTAGCTGCTTCTTCAACTTCTCCTGTGCGTATAAGGATGTCGCCTATGTTGCCTAAGGCTCTAAATTTCCCAGACAAGTGATTGGTCATATGGGCTACGGCTAAGAAGTATTTCTGGCATTCCAATGCAGCCTGATTGTTGCCCAAAGCCAAATGGGCCAAACCTAGATTACAATAGGCTCGACCCATATTCATTTTATCTTGCAAATCTTTGGCCAGAGCTAAGTCTTGATCATAGTAACGTACAGCTTCTCGATAGTTGCCTATGCAGTAGTGTGCATAACCCAGAAAATGGCAAGCCTTGCCCTCGGCTGCTACATCACCTAATTCTTGGGATAACATTAAATACTGTTCATAGTAGGGTACAGCCTGGGCGAATTCTTGCCTCGAACTTAAACAGTTGCCCAAATTCAATAAAGCACAGGCCTCTCCTTGGGTATCCTTCAGTTCTCGTGCGATATTCAAGTGGGCTCGATAGTGTATTAAGGCCATGTCATGGGCGCCTAAAGCTTGATAGGCCACCGCCAAATTACCGTGGGTAGACGCCTCTGCACTGCGGTCATTAACTTCTTTGCTTATAGTCAACTCTTGCTTATGGTACTTAATGGCAGCCTCATACAATCCCGCCGAGGAGTAAGCATTGCCGATATTACCATAGGCCCTACCCATGCCGGCACGATCATGTAATTGTCTTGCAATGGTCAGATGAGCCTGATGCAATTTCAAAGCGGCATCATGTTCGCCTAGCAGTTGATAAACTATACCCAGATTGGAACAGGCACGTCCTTCACCTATTTTATCACGTGCCGCTAAAGCCATTTCCAATTGTTTTTCATGCCATTTCTTGGCCTGCACAAAATCACCAGCACATCGGGCTGCATGACCCAAACCAGCATAGGCACGTGCTTCTATGTTGCGATCACCTAGTTGCTGAGATATTCTTAAAACTTGTTCATGAAATGTCATGGCCTGGGCAAAATTACGGCGATAATGATGACTAGAACCCAGATTAGAGTAGGCTCTGGCTTCTTCCACCTGATTGCCGAGTTTACGAGCCAATCTTAAGTGTTGCGTGTGGCAATCTACAGCGGAATCAAACTCTCCCATGGCTAAATATACTGCTCCGACATTGCCTATTTCGCGGGCCTCCTGTAAACGATCTCCTATTTGTTTTACCAGTTGAACACACTGTTTATGGCTGGCCAGGGCATTGGGGTAATCGCCTATGGCTGTGTAGACATGGCCCAAAGAGGTAAGGGCTGCAGCAGCAGCCTGTGTATCTTTACATTTCATGGCCAACACCAGTTGATAACGATGGGCAGTTAGGGCCTCTTTAAAGGAACCCTGGCTAAAGTAGGCAGATCCCAAATTGCCATGAGCTCTACATTCGCCGGCAGTGTCACCCAAACTTTTCGCCACCGCCAAATCCTGTTGCATATAACCAATGGCTTTGTCCAGTTGATTAAGAGCCCAATGAGCCGAACTTAAAGCACTGAATACAGAACCTCTGAGCTTCAAGGAACAGGAACCTATACGCAGAGCTGCTTCTAATACTGTTACCGCCGAGTGATACTGGCCTGCCTGTAATAACTCTTGTCCCACCACCGATATCACTACAAACGGTGATTGATCTAAATTCATGGCACGTAGTTGCTGTAGCGTAGGCTCTAAAGCATGCCTCAAAGGGCTTTTGATAGAAGCTTCCAAAAGGCCCGCCAGCAATTGTTTATTTTGAGGATCCTGACCCAATCCTGCAGCAAAAGAGGCCAAAGCTTCACCATAGCGGCCTAGACATTGCAAAGCTACGCCTTGGCGAAAATAGGCTTTGGGCCATTGCGGACACAATTCACGAGCCTTGGTGGCATCCTGTAAAGCCAAGGCAAATTGGCCATGTTTTAAACGTGCCGCCGAACGATTACTGTAGAGTATATAATTGCCTGGATCCAGTTGTAAGGCATCTGTATAGAGTAGGACAGCAGTGCCAAAGTCACCACTTTGACAGGCAGCATTCGATTGACGCACCTTTTCCAAAAACAAGGCACGATTGGCAGCTGTAAGTTCGGGATTGCATTCAGGTTCATTCTGTAATGAAAGTGAAGAAAGACATGGTGGTGAGCGAAATGTGAAAATAAAAAAATAATCAAAAATCGGTTGTACTCATATAGCGATAAATATTCACGCCAGGTGGAAAGTAATAAACTTTCGCTTTCTAATACAGGACCACGTATAATTCTAAGCACGTGTGAATGGTGGAAACTTTTCAGAAAAACTCTCGCTCTACTCAATTACTGGTCGAAATCAGGTTGATATAATGACTAAAAAGATTGCCGATGTGTGAATTCGATATCTGAATATATCGAGTGAAGATGTACGGGTATTTACCGTTAGCAAAACGTAGAGAGTGTGTACGCCACATCTAAGAGTGTGCAAAAATGTTGGTTGTCGCTGGAGGAGATAACCGGACATTTAACGGATACCTTTATTTAGGCCCATGATGGGCACTAAAACCTAGAGGAATTCGTTGTTACAAAGCCGATACGCTTGCGAATCCTTGCACAACGGAATTCAGTTCAATTGAATTCATTGTTGTTATGACAGTAAAAAAAGGAGATCTTTAGATGATGTTTCCATTGTTTGCCATTTGAGAGATTAAGAAGACAAATCCTTTGGAGCCCAGAAGTTATTTAAACGGACGTGCATAGCTAAAGGCGTGTCTTAACAAACCAGAGTTGTAATTACGCGACGGAATAGGTAATATTGGTGTAGCAACGGCATCTTACTTACTTAACTTGTCATTAGAATTCTAGAATTAGTGAGGATAACAACTCACGCCATTCATGTTATGTGTGTTCATTTTATACAGTTTTAACGCCGACTCCGAACGACTGATTTAATTTCTTTGCTACACTGTTTCCCTTAACACACCCCTTTTTTTTTTCTAATTTTATTGTTAATTTTCTACGAAAACTCTTTTAAGATGTTCGTTCCATTATTGCATACCAAATCATATCATTTTTTGATAAAAACAAAAAAAAAAATATGAAAATAATTGAAGGAATTTTCTTCAACTACTTATAAATATGTATACAATACATACATACCACATACACATATACATACACATACATATGCATGTAGTATAGTAGATAATATGTAAAGTTAAGTTAAAAATAAGAAAAATATCGAAGTAATCAATCTTGTAGTTTAAGTGCCCCACCACCAATAACACACAACATACAACACACTCTACACTCTACACTCTATTCTCTACAATTATTACTCAAACAGAAAACGAAATGTTTATCTTTAAAGACATTCAATCTTAATCAAAAATATATTTTCTTTTAATATTTTTCTTAACTTTACAACATACAATATGGCTGCACTATTTCCATAGTGCGGCTCCATCCCCCTCTATGCATCTCTATCTCTAGAGGTTTGTGTGGTTATTTATTTTCCACGGAAAGGAGAAGCAAACACAAAAATTTTTTATTTTAATAAAATGGCTATAAGGCAGGTGTGTCGAATAAAGGGGGCCGATATGAACGATACTACTCGTTGGAATGTAACTTAATGCCCTGTCACGTTCATACATTATTCCCTCTGGTCACTTTTCTATTCTATCTGAGAGTCCTCAGTCTCTGAATAAATAAGACTTTAACTCGTCTGTATCTAATCCTGATAAAGGATTATGCACTACAATTCCAAGCAGGAAAAATAGGTTCTCTAATACGTTGATTTCCGGAGACTCGTTAGAAGTCTGCAACGATGTTTCCAAATTTGGGAATAAGTTAGGTAAGGTGAGGTTAGCGGATAGTTTGCCGTTTACAGCCAAGTTCGCTCGTCATGATTGTCATGATTAAGAATAATGCCCTCGCTAGGTTAGGTTCGCTTTCAGAGGGCGTTTTATTAGTTGGTCCTGATCCCCCAACCTGCCACCTCTACGGCTTCATCAATGGATGCGACAGGGGGAAGAGCAGAGGCGTTGGGCTTAGATAAGGCCAGCTTAAGGTTGGTTACGGGTTTTATTACGGGGCACTACGAGATCAGGTCGTTGACAAGGATCTGGAATAGACCTCAGCCGGCTTATTGCAGGGTATGTTGCGATGAGGAGGAGCTGAAAACTATCGAACACCTCCTCTGTAACTGTCCAGGCCTTAGTAGATGCAGGTTGAAGACCCTTGGCAAGGGCTTATTTGAAGGTTTAAATTTTGTGTCGAGAGCCGACATCAAGGCTCTCCATAGATTCTTTATAAGGTTAAGCTGGCTGTCATTAGTGCAGTTGGGCTCCGCCTTCTGTGTTTTCTGTTTGTTGTTCTGTGCAGTTTTTCCGCTTCCTATTTCCCCTTCCCTACCTCCTCTCGTTTTTCCATCCCTCCCCTGTCCATCCCTCCTTCTTAAGGACGATTGTGTACAATGGGCCAACTTGACCTCTGGGTACTGTACTTAGTACACGTCCTCTAACCTAACCTAAATTTTCTTCAAAGTACTTGATCTTAGAATATCTCTTCTTCTCGCTGACTGCTGCAATGTGTTACATGCCGAGGTAAAGGCCATCTGCGGAATTGAAACCGCTATTGAAGGAATTTTTTCGGGCATAATTTTCAAATCTAAACTGGTTGGCATCTCGGATAATTGTGTATGTATCAGAATGGGCCGCTAAGTAAACTCAAGTAAGCTTTGATTTAAACGAAACGAAATTGCCAGTCCCTCCTTTCTTATTCCAGGATCACTATTTTGAATTAATCATGGGCGGCTGCAAGTATGACGCCCAGGGATAAAATTGATATCCGAAATGTGAGTAGTGTGGGAAGCTAGTTTGTAATCCTGCCTAAAAAGTTGTAATGACCCATTAAGTGTAATTAACTAATCGAAAAGACTTTTAGGAACACATTTGGAGATCAGTTTTAAATAGCTCCATGCATGCAGATCGATGACTAGGCGAATTACTGAGCGGATTAGCAGACTCTCTGAATATAAGTATAGATTTGGACGATACTTTCTTAATGTCAACTTCTAGAGGAGACCAAAGACTCCTTGTCTGTAAATTAGCCTGTGATGTAAATTTTAATATTTTTTTTTCATGGCAAGACCAAACAGCCTTTGACTGTTAAAATGGCTGTGATGTGCTTGGCATATCTTCAATTCACAAAGGCAGACTTAGGACACCTATTTTTTATTTCAAAATCTCTGCGTGAGTCTGCTTTCAACCTGACTATTTCATATCAATTAAAGTTTCGTATCCATTATTGTAGTGGACATAGTTTAGTTGGTAGTGTATTGGTTTATTAGATGTGAGGCCAAGGTTCAAGCCCCAGGTTAGATATCTTGAACAAAAAGGAATATGAAAAAATATTTCAGAGGCGACTTCCTCTCGACATATTTCTGGCAAAAACTGTGATAGTAAATAAAAAATTGTCATGAAAAGTTCTGCTCAAAAAATCTGTTCTTCGTAGTCGACATTAAATTGTAGGTTCTAAACCTGACTGAAGGATTGTACTCACCAGCTATATATGAATGTATGTATCCATTATTGAATTTCCATGTGTTTACTTTAGGTTCTCCCAAATGGAATTTAAATTCACAAGGGAATTGATTTAATATTTAAAATTGTATCATGTAAACCTTAAGCTTAAGCCATTGATTGCTGTTAATGGTTTAATGGTGGCCTTTTATGGCCATCTCTGGTTGTCTATTCTACAACAATGTAACTTTTAGAACATTTGGTTGCCATAACAATGTATACATCGTATATTCTATACAAAACATGTTATTGTTGTTGTTCTTGTTGTAGTTATGGCTTTTGATTTTGCTGTTGTTGTTGTTACCAGTTAAGCTCTATGAGTGCATTTAAGCAACTAAAAATGTATGCTAAAGTCTTAAGTCTTAAGTTATTATAATGGGAAAATGTAATTCCTTTTGCTTTTTGGTTTCTTTTTCTTTCTTTTTTTTGTTTTTGTTTAATAAACAATACTCGTGATATAAACAACATTCCAACGTTAAATGTTCTTTTTTTTTGTTTTGATTTCTTCCCCTCCTTTGCCTCTTGATTTTGTTCGTTTTTTAATTTGATTTTGTGTTGTTTTTTCTTTCATAGTAGAGAGCAGAGTACCCTGTAATATATTTACCTCATAAAGAATGGGAGGATAGAATGGCAAAAGAATGAAAAAAACAAAAAAAAAAATCACACACAAGTTAAGGTGAATGAAAATGTAAATAAAGAGTTGCCAGGTCTTATATTGTGAGACAAAAAAAAGGACATTTCCCAACAGATGTTGTATAATTTAAACAAGGTTTGTGTCTGTAATAACTTATTCGATAATTTGAAGCGTGACTATTTATTCTCACTTAGCCAGTGTCTGATATTTAAGAAAACAAGGCTTTTACATACACATACACGTACATAACTGGTCATTCAATAATAATACTTCAATCACAACCCTTCAATTACATCGTAGTTTCTCACACCACTTATATTGTGTGTGTTAATTTCATACATGAGAAGCGTGACCAACAGTTTTAAGTCGACTCCGAATATAGGGGTATTGGCTTTTTAGACTTGAGGCCAGAACACTCCAACAAAACAAAATATGAAAAAAATATTTGCGACGGCGACTTCATCTCAGCAGATTTCTGGAAAAAACTCTGAGAATAAATAAAATTGCCAGCAAAAGTTTCTCTAAAATCTATCGTTCGGAGACGACATTAAATTGTAGGCCTCGTGAATCATGTAAAAAATTAATACTTAAAAACAGTGCTGTGAGAAGCTAGGATATAATCCTGGCTAAAGAGTTATAATAACCTGTTAAGTAAGCAAGAAAGTACGAGTTCCTTTCGCCCTAGAGCCTTTTTTGCTACAGAATTCAGATTTGAAAGCTAATTGATCCATAAGACAAATAGGTTGCAAATATGGTTATCTTCTGTCAGAACATCAGTTGCAGGCTTATTAGATGTAAGGCTACGGTTCAAACCCCAGGTCAGCCTTCGGAACGAAAATATTTCTTCGACAGCTTCTTCTCAGCAGATTTCTGGCAATAACTGAGGGAGTAAATAAAATTGCCATGAAAAGTTCCTCAAAAAATCTGATGTTCTGAGTCGACATCACTCAAAACATGAGTGCTATGAGAAGCTAGGTTGTAATCCTGGCTCAAGGGTTGTAAGGACCTACTAATCACCTACTAAATATTGCTACAGAATTCAGTTTCGAAAGCTTATTGAAAAGTCATAAATAGGTTCCCAATACGGCTTAGAAAGACCTGAAGTACAAACCCAATTACCATGGGCTTACCACATATACTGTGGCGGATTTATGTTTTCTTTCGATTAAAGATTTGGCAACTCGTTCTTTCTTTTCATTGTGTACCCAACAACAACCAGCTCCACAATAAAGAACAAAAACGGCACGAATACGAAATCCCTACGAAATCTGGAGCAAATCTAATACAAAAATGAACGAACTAAACATAAAAAAAGAAAGAAAACAAAAGAAAAGCAAAAATCCGGCACATCTGTTTTACGCATACCTTAAGGGCGTATAAAATACAACGAACGTATTGAATGCATAGCGCTGCAACGATTTGTTGTTGCCAATTGCGGGATTTTTGTTTTTTTTTTGCCATGTTCTGTGGTCGGTCATGTTCTTGGGCCTAAAATTCTTTTCTTATAAATTTATGGGACCTTTAACATTATTTGTATTTATTTGCTGATATTGTTGTTGTATTTGTTATAGTTGTAGCATAAGGAAATTGTTGTTGCTTGCTGGCTGGCTGGCTTCCTGGCTGGCTTTAGTTTGTGTGCAGATTTGTGTTGTTGTAGCTGGTAATTATGTTAAATGCAGTCATGTTGTAAAAATTACTATTTTAGTTGCTATTGTTGTTGTTGTTAGTGGTGGTGGTAAGTTTAAAAAAAAAAAACAACAACAACAACACCATGTAGCTGCTTATGGTTTGCAAAAGCAATCTATTGCTGCTTGCCTGGCAATGTCACTGCTCTGCGGCAGCAAAGCAACGCAATTTACCTTTAAATGTGCAGCAAGACTTTGAAGGTTGAGTCACGTTTAGTTTGAAGAAATTAATGCAGCAAATAACCTCAAATAATGCCTCTTTCCCTCTGCACGTTCTCTTTTCTTTTCTTCTAAGTTTTTTTTTCGTCGTTGTTGTTTTTGTTTTCTTTCTTAATTCCTTATAGTTCTCCCTGTTTTTCTTGATTTTAACCTCAAAGTGAGGCATTATGGCTGAATTGGCTGTTTGGATTTCATAAGAAAACAACAACAACAACAACAACAACAAAATATTATTTTCATCCGCTTAATTTTTCTTTTTTCTTTCTCTGTAGTTTTTCTGTTGTCGTTGTTGTTGTTATTGTTGTTTTGTTTTTTATAGTAAAAGTCGACAGATTGCAAATTACTTTGTGCGAAATTGCCATAATTTCGTTAAGCCGCGGAATGTCTGATTTTAATAGTGAAATTACAACGAAGACTACAACAACAACAACAACATATGTAAAGAAACGAAATTTTATTTTTCTTTGGTGGATTTTTTTATTTTTGTAATAAAAATTACCACAATTTGTAAAAAAAAACTTTTAAATGACCCTTGACCTTAAGTCCCTTTCACTGCTAATGCTGCTCACATAATGATCATTGGGCCGCCGTTAAGCTGTTACAAAGAAAAGAATTCTTTTAAGAGCCTAAAAAAAATAATTTCGAGATAAAAGTATGACAGTAGGAAATATAACCTTTTGACCCTAAAACCATAACACAGTTGGGCAATAAAATAAATGCCTTAATTCCCCTAACAGAGTGGTATTCGTTCACCTCTAATGTGTCAGAACAAAACTATCTTAGGAGGGCTATTACTGCCAAGAATATGCAGAAGATATAGGCCTGTTGGCTAAAGGAGAACTTGAAGAGACTCTCTGCGATAACATTCAAAAAGGTCTTGAGGTTTTAAATCGTTGGTAACTGATCTTTTTAGCAGGGCACTGTAGACATGGGCTATGAATGCTGGCTTTAAGCATCAGTGTGGCTTGTGGTTTATTAGCATGCAACTACGACTTAATTAAACCCCAAAAGAAAAAGTCTTACGAGGTAATAACGCACGATCTTGGTGGCTAGTTTACATCACCCCCATCAATTGAAGACCATGTTCTTAAATCGCTCCAGTAGATTATTGAATGTGGTATGATTAGTATGGAACGTAGCGCCGTCCTGTTGAAACCATATGTCATCTGTGCTCAGATTGTCCAATTGATAAAAAAGAAAAAAAAAATTGGTAATCGTCCCACCTTTAAAGCACGCTATTGAAACTAATGGTTTGGTCAACGTTGCTCTCAAAGCGATATGGTCCCATGGAGACGCCGGTAGCCCAAAATCCACACCTAACCACACACATTTTCGAGACGCATTGGACGCTCTTGGATCTCCTGTGGTGGAAATTTTGTTTTTCACGAACTGTTTCATTCAGAAATGGATCTCAAACCTGAAGACAATTTTTTATCGTCAATCTTGTAATCGCCATAGCCTAGTAAATTCTGTATTGGATTATTCGATGAAAGCCTGTGCTTCAAATCCAAGCTTAGATGGTGCCAAACAAAACGAAATATTAAAAAAATATTTCATTCGGCAACATCCTCTCAGCAGATTTTCGGTCGAGACGTCTGACTTGGGATTTAAGCCGTGGCCTCACGTTTAACGCACTACCTATTAGACTACGGCGAATCCTTTCACTCTGAGAGTAAAGAAAAATCTGTCATCCGGCACTGACATTAAACTGTAGGTTCTGTCACTCAGGGATAAAATTAAAATGCACAACTTGGATGTTGTGTAAGGACCTAGGTTGTAATCCTGACCTTTCGCTCAGTAGTCTTCTGGGAAAACACTGAGAGTAAAGAAAAATCTGGCATTCGGGATTGACATTAAACTGCAAGTTCTGTCACTCAGGGATAAAATTAAAATGCACAACTTGGATGTTGTGTAAGGAGCTAGGTTGTAATCCTGACCTTTCGCTCAGTAGTCTTCTGGGAAAACACTGAGAGTAAAGAAAAATCTGTCGTTCGGGTGTGACATTGACATTAAACTGTAGGTTCTGTCACTCAGGGATAAAATTAAAATGCACAACTTGGGGGTTGTGTAAGGAGCTAGGTTGCAGGCCAGACCTTTCGCTTAGTAGTCTTCTGGGAAAGCTCTGAGAGTAAAGAAAAATCTGTCATTCGGCATTGACATTAAACTGTAGGTACTGTCACTCAGGGATAAAATTAAAATGCACAACTCGGGTGTTGTGCGAAGCTCGGTTGTAAGCCAGACCTTTCGCTCAGTAGTCTTCTGGGAAAGCTCTGAGAGTAAAGAAAAATCTGTCATTCGCTGTTGACATTAAACTGCAAGTTCTGTCACTCAGGGATAAAATAAAAATGCACAACTTGGGTGTTGTATAAGGAGCTAGGTTGTAATCCTGACCTTTCGCTCAGTAGTCTTCTGGGAAAACACTGAGAGTAAAGAAAAATCTGTCGTTCGGGATTGACATTAAACTGCAGGTTCTGTCACTCAGGGATAAAATTAAAATGCACAACTTGGGGGTTGTGTAAGGAGCTAGGTTGTAAGCCTGACTAAGTGACTAAAAAGAATAAATAAAATGACAATGAAAAAATTTCTCAAAAATCTGTTGTTCGAAGTCGACTTTGAACTGTAGGTCCCGCTACTCATGCATAAAATTAAAACACACACAACATGAGTGTTGTAAGAAGCAAGGTTGTAACCTTGACTAAGAGGTTATAATAATCGATTAAGTAAGAGTATTCGATTGTTTTTTTTTTTTTATAATTTTATATTCAATTAAACGTTATTCATTGAAAAGTTTACATTTAAATTGAAATCGCATCCGATTTTGATATGATCTACAACATCACATTAACACTTACGACATTGATTTAAATAGACACTCTAGATAGGCTTGGTAGGTTTGTGATAGGCTTGAATTGAAAATTGCCTTTTGTGGAAATACTGTGTATTAGAGAAATAAAATAGAAATTAACCAGTTTGCTTACGAGTTTTTTTCTTTCTTTCTTTCTTTCTTTTCTACTAAATCATGTTAAAAAAAAACAACAATAAAAAGCAACGACTTTTAAAATTAAAATTAAAATAAATTTAAAATACTGGCTGGGGCAATAATACTCAGCAGCGCTAACAATATCGCAAATGTAATGAAATACCACAACGTTATAGTCGAACACAAGAGGAAAATAAGAGAAGGAGAAGAGAGGAGATCTGAGGAGAGGAGAGAGAGAAAAAATAATAAAAATTTATTCAAATTATTATTAAATAAAAATGAAATGAATATTGTGAATGAAGCATAAGGCAAGTTAAAGTTGTAGTTGAGTGGTAAATTAAAAGAGAAGAACAAAAAAAAAAAAGAAAAGAACAAAAACTCCTCACACTTGTTAAGGAAAACGTCCTCGTGATGTCAGTTTCTATGAAAAAGCGCTCAAGTGTAAATAGTGTAAATGCGTTTAAACAGGCGTATGCTTACAAGCCGGCATTCCAAGTTCACTAGAGAATAAATACGAAAAAAAAAATATGAAAGAAGACAGACAGACAGACAGACAGACAGAGAGACAAACGTACAGACAAAACAGACAGTTAACAGGCATTCATAACAAAAAAAAAAACGATAAAATTGGACAGACAAACGGAAGGACAACTGCATCATATACTCCCAGCCAGCCACAACTGAAATGCAACAACGTCATGTTGATGATGTTAAGAATTGAAATGAATAGTTAAGAACAATAATAAAAACAACAACAACAACAACAACAACAAACTTAAAGGAAGAAAAAAAACCAGGCAAAATTAATGTTTAGAATGTGAAAAAAAAAACAAATAAAGCAGCTGTGGAAGGTTAACAACGACTACAATGGTAGTCTACTTTAATAATTATTTCTGCAATAGTTGTTCATCTACACCTATCTACATAGTCAGTAAATTTTCCAAGGCTTTCTAACTGTAAGAATAACATTACTGCCTTAGATAGAAGCTTGCCAAAATTTCCTTCCTTGAAATGTGCTAGGAGAGCAGAGTTTACTCTCAGATTGGACCAAAAAAAAGCTCGAGGACACTTCTAATGTTAGGTTAGATTAGGTGGCTGGATCTTCTCGACAAAAGACATCACACTTCTAATGTTAGGTTAGTTTAGGGGACTGGACCCCCTCGACAGAAGAGATCCCACCCACTTTGGCCAGCATTTTAAAACCATTGTGATAAACTTACAGGTCAATAGGCAAACTAACTTTCCTGTGGCATACAGAATGGGCACAATTGCTCTTAAGAAGACTACTTGATGAAGCATTTGATCACCCATTGCATGCCATCTGGGGGTACATCATGTTCAACACAATCAGTTTTAACAGGGGCTTTTGAACCTTGAAGTTGATAACGTTTATCTTGTTGAAGCCATTTCTGTCTGATCAGTTATTCAGTCTGTTTTGACAAATTATTTAGAAGGATATAGCCCCGAACAGCGCGTGCAAAGAATACATTTTCTTTGATCAAAATGTGCGTCTTGTTCGGGCAACAACCGTGCGCTTCACCTATTTCATTATCATCGTAATTGTCCTACGGAGAGCACTATTCACAATGTGGTGAATAAATTCCAGTCCACTGGTTCCGTTCAATCAACGATCAATCAATCAATCAATCAACTCGCGTACGTCAACGTAACGCATGATCTGCCGGAAACATTGTAGCTGCCTGCGAGAATTTGAAGGAGAACCCAAGACAATCGATTTCATGTGACTCTCAAGAACTCAACGTTTCCCATACCATAACCTTGCGAATTTTGGGCAGTGACTTAGGTCTGCATACGTGCAAAATTCAATTGACAAAGGATGGAACTGAAGGAAAACGATTATAGACAATGATGTGTGTTCTCTGAATGATTCTCATTTTCATCGAAAAATCAGCTTCAGCAAAGAGGCCGATTTCTGGATGAATGGATACGTGTGCGAATCAAATTCATATGAAATGTAAGAGCATCCAACGCATCCGGAGAAAAGTGACTGTTTTGTTTGGATTTTGGAATGACAGTACAATTGGTCCATGGGTCAACTTCTTTTGGCCTGCATTGAATGATTTGGGCATCAAAGACATATGGTTTCAATAGAACGGCACTAAGTCATCTTGCGTGGAGGCAATGTTACCACAGCTCATGCCGCATTGGAGATTCTGCACGAGCGATTTAATGGCATGTCCATCTCATGCGACTGCAATGTGTAGTGGTCAGCGTCGTCATGCGATTTCATTCTGTTAGACTTTTTCTTGTGGAGTTTTCTTAAGTCGGAGGTCTATGCGAATAAACCACAAACTACTGCGGTTCTCAAAGCTGGCGTTAACCCATGTTATCGATTAAATTCAGGGTGCTTTATGTGCCAGAATCATGGAAAATTGGACATTCCGAATGTGCAAAGAGTTAAGTGTAAACGTAGGCTAAGTTTTGTCCTATTTATTATTCAATATTTTGCTTGACATGCATTATGCTTGACATGTACAAAGACGGCTTGAATATCTCGATTATACCGGCAATAACTATCTCCCCCTCTATCATAATTATTGGAGACATGACAGCTAAACCGTAAGTAGTTTACATAACTTCATAGAGTCCAATTAAGATCGAGAAGACTAAAAGGTTTTCTTAGAAGCTATATCAAGCAAACGTCGCAGTAGCCTTGTACAGTACCTACAAGACTGGCTTAGTAGACGTGAGGTTACGGCTCCTAGGGCTTTAACTGTGATCAGACATCTACAACAAAACGAAATATGAGAAAAATATTTCTGGCGGCGACTTCCTCTCAGTAGATTTCTGATAAAAACAATGAAAGTTAATAAAATTGCCATGAAAAGTTGCCCAAAATTTTCTGCAGTTCGTATTTGATTTTAAACTGTTGCTCCCGACACTCATGTATAAAATTAACACACACACACAGCATAAAACTGGTGTGAGAAGCTAGTTTGTAATCCTGACTAAAGGGTTTTAATAAGTGATTTACTACCATTAATCGGTAAGGTATTATAGGGTATCAGTATTGTTTAACGCGTTTTTTTTAACGCATTATTTTTTTTCTCATTTTAAAGCTTAACAGCCCATAGTGCCGGTTCGGAATTCATACGCGTATGATTTTTATCAACAGCATTTATTATAACATTAAAGCGTAAAGGGTCTAAAGACCACAATAACAACAAAACCGTATACATACATATGTATGTATGTATGTATGTATGTATGGATGTATGGATGTATGTATATGTATATATAAAATATGTTGTTGTAATAATCATAAAAAAAGGGTGTATATTACATGTTGTATTTGTTTTGTTTTGCTATTCTTGTGCAATTTTTTGTTGTTGTTTTTTTGTTGTTGTTTTTTTTTTGCGTGGCTCTTCAATAATTTATAAAGTTGATAATGACTACTTGGCAAAGTGTTTAGTTGTTTTTGTTTCTCTTTCTTTCTTTATAAAATTAAAGTTTTCCTTTTTCCTTCTTCGTGTATTTGTTTTTGTTTTTTTTTAATAAATGTTTGGTTTTATTTATTACACACTGCAAAAATTAATTCTTTTTTTTTTTTTTTTGAAGCAGGTTCCTATGATGGCAGGCAGTCAGAACAAAAAAAAATCTTGTCAATGTCATGTCATGTTTATTAGTGTTGTTCTTTTGTTTTTGTTTTCTCTTCTGTTGTTGTTGTTGTTGTTGTTTGTTTACTCTTATTTAATATTTATTTATTTAAACATTTTGTTTAGTTTAACAAAGTATTAAGAAAACAAAGAAAAATAAATAAAAAAAAATATTCAAATTGAAAACGGCTTTGTAAGAAGCTTGAAACAGAGGCACGTACAGTGGTGTTAAAGGAAAAATTAATGAAAAAAAAACACTGAAAAATACGCTTCAATATTCAAAAAGAGCGGTAAGAATGTAGTGATTAAGCTCTGAATTCAAGAGAAATCTAATCACTTGCGCTGTTTAAATTTCAATGTTAAAGATTCATGTCGTTCTAATAAGCCAGACACTGAAAAGTAGATGAAATGCAGAAACTTGCAAAGCAAGACCGGCATAAAAGCTATCCGAAGCAAGACTCAATTTTATCAATTAAATTTTTCCAGTTAAGCTGATAAACAGTCTACTTTTGCAAGCTCTAGAATAATAGAGTTGCCATCTACCCCATATATAAACTAAACCCAGCTGTGGATATATGTATATCGAATGTAAATAAAGAATAAAGAACTTTATTGACTGTGTGCTATTCTTTCATTATTCCGCCTTGGTGTTAATTTCTCTAGGGAGCAGGGAGGGGTCAATCCACCTCTTAATTTTTAAAATTCATAAAACATAATGACAATTTATTGCCTTTTCTTGGTTTTTGATTGATTGAATTCATATCAGTGAAAGGAAAACAGAAGACGAAAGCAGAAGCCGCCATAACCTACTGGGTAGTATGTTATCTTGTTAGATGCTAGACTGCGGTTGAAATCTCAACTCAGTTTGTGGTTGGACGCCTGGCTCAGAGACACATTGAAGTATGAAAAAAAAAACATTTTTTAGGCGACTTTCTCTCAGTGTGATTTATTTTGGGCCAGGAATTTTCTTTGCTTGCTCCTACTTTGCAGTCCTTTAATTTTATGCTGAGATAACTGTGGTTACTATATGATATTGGAAGGTGGTGTTTCTAGTGATAAAGCCTTTGTTGAATATAACAAATCTAATTGAATTTGTGTTAGACTAATGGACTAGCTTCATACACCAACCGAATTGTGTGTATTAAACTGCTGTAATTTGTTAACGTTAAACTGGAAGTCCCGGCACTCATGAATAAAACTGACAAGCCCAAAGTGGGTGGTATAAGAAGATAGGTCGTACTCCTGATTAATGGAAATACTTCAAGTTTTGCGGTTGTAGATTAGAATTGATTTAAGCTGCTGTATAGGATGTTGTATAGGGTTCGCCAGCTGCAAACTAATTTCAATCGAATGAAATTTTCACTTGTTTTTTTTTATAAACATTCCGGCATAGATTTTCCAACTGAGATGGCATGCAATATTTTTAGGTGGGTGGCCGCAGTTTAATCATTCTGGTATATATATACTGCAGCTTTGGCTAAAGATAAGTGATCTCGAAGCAACGACCAGAAGACGTACCACACAACTAAGCATCAGTCAGAGGTCTTAAGGTAGGATTTTTACAGAAAAATTTGAAGATGTTCCTTTAAAAAGAGCAGCTTGTGTATCAGCTGCTAACTATTGAACGCCAGGCACCTGCAACTGGTACGCGAGCTATCCTGAATCTCGTTCACAAATAAACAGAATTATTGCTTCTAAGGAAACAAAAACCAGCGTTAAACACACGAAGAGTGATTTCTTCTGCTCAATGTAGTAACAGCAGTATGATACAGTATTAAAGCTACAGTCGTCATCGCCCTGTTAGAACATAATTTTTCTGAAATTCAATATTTTAATTGCCTTTAAAACCACGACCATTGTTATCCACTGTTTTCTATTTTGCAAAAACGAAAGACTTAGACAACAAACTTGTTAATGTGTGCTGATTTATATTTACTGTTGTCTGTTGTTGTTTTTTGCTGTTATTGTAAATGCCTAGTTTGAATAACAATATTTACCGTTTGATTTCATCTCTTCACTACTTCATTGTCATCAACATCATCACTATCATTATTATCGCTTATAGCATCATTATTATCTTAAAGAGTTTTTAATACCCTACACTAAGGTGTTGAAACCAATTATGAATTCCGGTTAAAGGCCGCATTGTAAATAGCTTTGGAAGGTAAATGCTTTAAGGCCGTATCAAGAGAGAGAGAGAGAGAGAGAGAGAGAGAGAGTGCTGCTTATCATGGGAAACATATGCGAACATAGAGCTCTGCAAAGTTTAAGTTCTTCGGCTTTTTGATTTAAGGTCATAGACTGTAGAAGTAGAACGGACCCTTTATTATATAAACCCTCATGGTGGAAGATATCATTGGCATAGCCCATGCTCAAAGATGAAATATTAGGTAGGAAGGAGTATGAGCGAACACACTTAAGCAACACAGTTTCCCATTTCTGCCCTAGTCCAGCAACCACTAGGAGCTTTCGATAAAGCGACTAAGATGTCTGCTATCGAGTACAATCACGCAAAAACTGCAAGGATTTATCGTATCTAGAAAATTTTGGTTTCATACCATCCACAACATACATTGTAACCAACACGGAACCCTTATAAAAGAAAAGCTCCTAAGTCACATGGAGGAAGGGCAGTAAATCATAGAAGGCGCTGCAATGGAAATTACAAGAACATCTAGAGACGCACTATATTCCAAGAAGCTAGAACAGTGTGAACTTATATGGGAGGGTGTGCAAACCAGTGCCAAAGATGGCATCCAAGAGGGTTGTTGCGACCATTTTGAAGCGGTCATTTTGAAGGGGGCATTGAATATTCCTTTATAATGAAAAAAGGTTATATTATAATCAAACTGATTAAATCCACTCCACAAGCTAGGCTGGACACAATGTTCCTTTTTTGCATTTCGGATATTTACATTCGAAATATCTCTGCCTACTAAATACGGAGTCATTGAGAGGCTGATGAATTGCTAAATCATCAGTCTGGATGTGGATGGACGTTTTGAGGCAACTGGATGGATCTTGAGATGCTCGCGGATTCTATCTCTCCAATGGCTGAATACTCGGTATGTCTGAACTTTTCGGCGTGGTGTAGTGGTTAAAACAGCTTGTCTACAAGTCGAAAGCCCAGATTGGAGTCACAATGATGCTCAGGTTCAAATCACAATGGAATAAAAAACTAAGTGGCTTTACTTCCTCCAATACAATCCCCATAAAAAGCCCCCTCAACCCCTGGAAATGGAAAAAAGCAGTTCCGCCACCTGGCGGGGTAAAATTATGAATCAGTATTTAGCAAGGTTCTCCACCATTACAGCACATACTCTGAGGGCGTTGTTTCTAGGCACCAGCAGACCAATAACCTGCTTAGCGGAAACAAAGCAGAATACTAACCAACCGGATAAGTTGGAAAATGCTTCGTGGAAAACATATCTTTCCAAGAGGGTAATGGGGGAGGGGGGGATAATGTGAATTTCAATGATCTCTGGAGAACATTAGTAGATGTAGTACAGTTTCAGTCAGTTTTGTTGTCTTTTTAAGAGAGAATGACAGCTGGTACCTTCTCTTAAAACATGCGATTCGATAAATTCGAGTAAATCAACCTGATCAAGAGCCGTTTTCGTCAGTGGAACAATTTTCTGTTACTTGATAATAGAAAGACAAAAAAGTAGTTTCAAGAGTAGGGTATGGTTTTCTGTTTTCTCATCATCTTACTCTCTCTCTCTCATTCTTAGCAAAATGTTGGTGTTATTTTACCCTTTTTTGTTGTTGTTGTATTTACGATGACGACGACATGCAAATTTTGTTTTTTTTTTTAACAAAAAACATATTTCTGCCATTAGTTGTTGTTTTTTTTTTTGTTTCTTACTTTTTATTTCTGTACATTACTTCTGGTTTGTTTGTTGCTATTGTAGTTGTTGTTGTTAATGTTTTTACTGTCATTGTGTGTTGTGTTGTGTTGTGTTATTATTTGCAATTCAATTTTTCTACAAATATTTACAACCAACATCAGATCATAAAATATTCAATTGAAAACAGAAAAGAATTTCAAAAAAACAATTGAACGCAGAAAACGAACGTACGAACGCAAAAACGAGTGAGAGAGCGAGCGAGTGAGAGAGCGAGCGAGTGAGCGAGCTAAGAACATGGAATGCAGAACAATGAACATTTTTTTTTTATTGGAAAACACAAACAATTTAAAATTTTTTTCTTCCTTCTTCTACTTGCTGTTGTTGTTGTTGTCTTTAACGGAATATTTTGTTTAAATAGCAACAATCTTTTATTGTTATTTTTGTTGTTGTTTATAGTTTTAACATAGTACTGTAAGGCACATTAACAGTGATATGTTATGCATCCAACCATCTTAGTGCCAATACTGGGTGTCAGTCTTAGTTTTGGACAAAAAGTTACGAGATATTCTATGAGAGAGGCGTAAGGGCACTCATTTAAGTTAATTTAAGCTTTCTACTACACCTAATATGTAACTTTTTAGGCAATTTATGTTGCAGTTATTATCATGGCGTGGTTTTAGTCTGAAGCGCCACTTTTTTTTGCTTCTTTTCTACCACTAACACTTAGGGGATGTCCCCTACTTATGCAGTGCATTTTATTGGAACTAGGAACATATGTTGTGAAATGGAGAAAAAAGGGGGAGTAGTGTGTTTGTGGACACTAGATTTGAATCTCTTTATAGCGCAAGTGAATGGAGTTCAACATACGTATAGTCCTGCTAAAGAACGAATTTTGTCTGTGTAATGCAGTGTGTAATCGATCACAAACGGATGTGTTCGACAGGAATGACGAGTGTTACGTAGGAATACATGATTCTAGGGAACAAATCCCCATATTTCGCTCGCTCAAAATTTGTTGTAGTAACGATAAGACAGTGAAACATCAATCAATAGAACTGGATACTCTACAGTTATTAATAAGTACATTCGCCCTCTCCTGTACACAGCCGTAGACATTCAGGCCCGGGGCCTTACAAGAGAGTTGTATTCTATTTTCCGTAAGCATTAAGAAGATCAGGTGGAATGAATTATTTCCTGTTTGCTGGGGATAATTAAGAATGTCCAGATCATGTCAGGGGAACCTCGGCCGCCCTTCGCCCCTTCTATGAATTCTGTCCTTTATGTCTTATGGGCTAGAAAAATATTTTCCAAGCCAGAACAGTTGAATACGTCTGACGTTTAGAGTATAGATTGGTTTGTTACGTGGCTAGAAACTTTTTGTTAATAGGTTCAACCTGAGATAAATCCCAACCGGCTTAGCTTTTGATAGGAGAAGAATGAATATCTTGGATCGGTGTTTCCTCAAGGATTTGTCGGAAGTCGATATTCAGGTTCTTTTGAGATTTTTGTTAGAATTGAGCTGTCTGAGTGTAGTACGTTTATTCTAGAAAAGCTGTTGAACTTGTTTACTGTTTTTACGCTCTCTGCCTTCATCTGTACATCTTTTTCCTTCCCTCTTCTGTTTTCTTTAGGAGGATCATGATGTGTCCAACGAATGCCAAGCTACTTGTTTTTACATTAACAGCCATGGTGGACACGTCTTCAAACTAACGAACAGAGAGCTGAGAAAAAATTAAGACTGACAACATAGAATGCTTAGGTGCATACACAATAGAAGAAAAATTTTTTAAATTCGACTGTCGTAAACCTGCAGCTGAGAGCTGCTGAAGGGTAATGAGAAACAACAAGAATAGGTTGCTCTAAATGCAGGATGCAGCACCTTAAGTTACAAGGAAGGTGGTTGACAATCCATTGCCTATAGGCACTTAAGACGTCAATTCTTTGAAATAAAACTTACGACTGGAGCCCAGATCGCAGTATCAATCTCTTTAAAAGAATTTAAGGCCGTTCTGAATCGGAATAGATGAAATAGCTTGTCAAATGGAAATTCTTGAAGCTACATGAGGAGACTTTAATGATGTGAACTTCAGTGTTTGTTCTCAGATAATTTTCTTTTGATGGAAATATTTGATGACTTATGGTTAGAAAAGGCTTGCAGCTTTGAGTTTCTAATTGAACGTCTGGTTAGCTGCTTTAGAATATTGTATCGCCAGAAATCTTTTGTTCATCAATCTCTAAGAGAGCGAATTAAAATGAAATTTGGCGCCAATAATCTCATAACCACAGAGGATTTGTTACGATTATAATTGCCTCCAATATTCTTTGAAAGTCTTGATATCCTTTTCATATGAAAAAAAAAACAAAAAAAACATTTACAGACAGCTAAGCAACCCGATTAAACTTGAAGAAAAGGATCGTTTTTGTCTGGTTGGTTGCAAGCAAAATTAAGCAGAAAAACTTCTGTCATAGATGGCATAGATGGAGAACGGATTGTTAAAAATAAAAAACATGAGAACAATAACAACAAAATAAAAAAAAAGGAACCGATTTGAACACCGAACTGAAGTATACAACAAGACAACAACAATAACAACAATAAGAACAAAAAAAAAAACTAAAAAGCATATAAGGAATCCTTTCATTATGTACCGCTGTCATGTCACATAAATCGCTGTCTGTAAATGTCTTTTGAGACAGGATTTGTTGTTCGTTTGTTTGTTTTCTTGGTTTTTGGTTTTTGGTTTTTGCTTCTTGTTCTTATTCTCTTGTTGTTGTTGTTATTACTGTATCATATTGTTACTGTCGCTGTTACTGTATTGTACGTGTTGCTATTATTGCAATTGTTCCTGTTGCTGTTGTTGTTGTTGTTGTTGTAGATCGCAACAACTCTTTGGTACCCTTTTTTTACCAGTTGATTTCATTTGTAGCTGTGTTGCTATTTGTTGTTGTTATTGTTGTCATCTAAGTATATATGTACGCGAGGAAATGTTTGTTTGTTCAAATGCCTGAAGACTAAATTTAGATCCCACCCCACATTGCTTTATAATTGATTGAAGCTGGGGAAATATTTTGACGGCTCCTATCCTCAGTGGGCAGGGTACTATCCTGAATGCAGACTTTATTGGTCCAGAATCATTTTGGGAAATTGGTCGAAGCAGAACTGCTGCCTACACACTTTTCGGATTGCATATTGGAAGGGCGAATGGGGACTGCAACAGGCTAAACGATTAGGGGGAACCTCTATGGACCAGCGCTGTATAAACAACGCTAGGGGATATTGTCAGAATAGTTTGTTTTCTATCGGAACACTACTTTCTGAGACATCATCTCTGTAGATTACATCTCCTAGAGGAGACAGAGAGTCGAGAATGGTTGGATCTCAGCAACAGTATTTCGCAGCAGTATTTTTGTGCAGCAGTATTACGCTGGCTAGAACAAGTTCGCATATATTCAAGCAAGATGAGTCAAATTTTGAGTGTGATTTACTTCACTTCATTTGGGGCACGATAAAATTAACTGTTTGAACATGGCTTTTGATGTGCCTCTTTATATTTAAGGGCAATAGAGTAATTGAAGTAGTCATAGCCTAGTAAAAAATGTGTTGACTCATTAGAGGAGAGCCCCTTGTTCAAACCCCGGCTCAAAAGGCAATATGAAGCCGTTATCTGACAAAAAAAAAATAAAATTGCCATGAAAAGTTTCTTAAATCTCTTACACGGAATCGACGTTAAACTCTAGGTCCCACCACACATAGATAGAATTAATACACACAACCTTGGTGTTGTGAGAAACTCGGTTGTTGTCCTGACTAAAGGCTTATAATGGCCAATGGACTGCTGTTTAATAGTCTTAAGCGATTTTGATGATCTGAGATGAACCATTACAGCAACAGACGTCAGGCCGCTCAACGTTTAGAACGGAAGACAGTGGCAGGGAAGGCAGGGAAGTTGGATTTCTGATTTCTGCCCACAGTGGATAAACAGTGATCAGCCTGATAATGAACCTACCGTTCATAGTATGCAATCTATCTAAATTTAAAGCTAGGAAAAGGCCAACTAATGACATTAAAAAAAAGATTGAAAAAATATTTCTTTCTACGACTCTTTTAAGCAGTCTCTCTTCGGTTGGAGCGGTTCGAGAGCTCTAAAGTTAAAAAGCTTACTGTAGCACCCGTCATTCGTGATTAATAAAATTAAGTCATACAACTGGGGCGGCATGAAAAGCTAGGTTATAATACTGACTAAACATTTCTTTGCTGACCAATCAGCAACTGAATTTCTCTCAATGTCTGCATAGCCATTAGTTCAGGCAAGGCCAATATTAGAAAGCCTAGCAATTTCATTAGCAGCTGCTAGATCTCTTCTAGTTAGGATGGATGTCGTGCGACATTCAAAGCTCAAGACAATACCTAAACCAATTCAAAACTTAAGACTTCGTTAGCCAAACGTCCACGGAACGTAAAGGAATGCACATTCTGTTTTAGAATATGAAAATGATGACGTTGAAGGTGATTATCGAGCCGAAATGTAACTTCGGTAGGCATTTACCTTGCTCTCCATATGCTAAAAACCAATGTACATTCCGTGGACGTTTGGGTAATTGGGGTTTTAGGCTTCAAATACTCTATACTCAATCGTTAACACCGCGTTAATCCTCTAGTCGCCTCCTTGGCTATAGAAAACTCTTTCCATCAAAAATTTTCAATCATTCGCGAAGATCTCATTCCGATTTTTAATGTTTTTGGATGAACTCACCAGAAAGGTGACAATATTAATCTGCATGCAAAAATCGTACCGGAAGACAGTATTCTATATTACTGATCTGAACTTCAGTCCACTACAAAAGAGGAATGGCCATATGCCATAACAAACAATATTTTCGCAATGGTAAGCCTAAAAACCTTTATGCTTTTTAGCTTTTTAAGATCAATAGTAGCCGCCGTAATATGATAGGTAGTGTGTTGGCTTATTAGACGTGAGGCCATGATTCCCATCCCAGGTCAGACAGCTCCAACAAAACGCAATTTGAATATTTCCTATGCGACTTCCTCTCAGCAGATTTCTAACAAAGTCTCTGAGAGTAAATAATATTGCCATGAAGAGTTTCTCAAAAAAAAATCTGTCCTTCGGAGTCGACTTTTCGCCATAAGTGCTATGAAAAGCTAGGTCGTAATCCTGACGGAAGGGTTGTAATGACCAGCTACATAAATTATATATGTAGGTAGCCCGTTTAATATCACTATTAAGGCCTTGGTTGGAATTGTTCGGTGCTTAGACAAAATTTCAAGATTTTTTCTAAGGCTCTGCTCGCTATGGCTCTCTTTAACTCATGGAAAGATATTGAAAGAACATTAAGTTCAATAGGTTTCGAATAATGCATATTATAACCTGTAGTATCTAGACCTACGAACCTTATACAGGCCTTATAGGCTTATAGCTTAATTCGCAACAAATCGTTGAATGAAATAAGTGCGCTGTTTAGAAGGCAAACAGATCAGAACGGATGGCATGAGCTATTCTAAAACTGTATCGTCAACATTAAGTTCAAAAAGTTTTGATAAAAACATATTATAACCTATAGTATCGAGACCTACGGACCTTATATAGGCCTTATAGCTTTACTCTAAAGAAATCTTTGAATGAAATAAGTGCGCTGTTTAGAAAACCAACAGATCAGAACGGAAAGCAGGAGTTATGCGAAAACCGTACCGCCTGTAGCTAAGCAAATTGTTGTCCCGATAATCCTAAGATAGTGGTAGTTATCACACTTTCCATAATCATGATAATTGGAGAACCTATTGTCAGTGAATAGAAGTTCTCAGGGTGATTAACTTTACGTTTTTGGGACTTAAATTTCAATGAAAGCCTTTAAAACAAACGGAAAAGTTGTTGAATGGCTAAGTAAATGAACGAGCAAGCAACGAACAGCTCTGTCTCATGATGAGTGCAAGTAATACCATCTAGCCCAGAAGGATTACGTACGTGCTGGAGACTAAACCGGTCAAAAGCCCAGAAGAGTTGTTAAGGCATCGGAAGCCCATGATGAGTTGCAATGAATTTTTTTTTTAAATTTTCATTTCTTTTGGAATGACTTGCGAAGCACACCGTTCTTATGAAATATAATTTGTAAGTTTTTTTTGTTTTTTTTTTGTGTAACAAGCTTAACAAGGTTTAAAGAAGGGCTCATCTTTCTTTAAAGTAGCCACGATAACAATACGAAAACAATTTCTAAGTTCAGCTTATGATTTGAAATGTTTTGTATTGTTTTTGTTCTTCTCTCTCTCTCTCTCTCTCTAAGATTACTTTGTTGCTGTTGCTTTTGATGTTTTCACTGTTCTTTCAAAAGAAAAATAAAACGAAAAACAAGAAGTGTAGAGAATAGAAGAAAAATGTTAAGAAAATGTAAAGAAAAACACAAAATATGTCTGAGCATTTTTATGTCATTTTAAAAATTGGCGCCCAACGGCATACAATGAAAAAGAATGACAAAATAACAACAACAACAACAACAACAACACCAATAATAAAGGAATGAAAAGAAAAAAAATTCTAAAATCAACAAATTGAAGATAAAGATGAACACAGCGGCTTCAAAGGTACGCTATAAACGGATTTTCTTTTGCGTGTGAAGTAAGGAAAACGAATGCAAAAAAATTCGAATTGAAAAGGAAAACAGTTTCCATAAGTAATTCAAAATGCAGTAAAGAAAACCCGAATATGTTTAGTCAGGCTTACAACCTAGTTTCTCACACCACGTATGTTGTGTTTTAACTCCATACATGAGTGGCGTGACCTGCATCCTAACTTTTTATGGCAATTTTATTTATTTTCAGCCTAATCGAAGAAATATGTTCTCATATTCCATTTTGTTCGAGTTACCTGAGCTAAGGTTTGAACCACGAACGCTCATTTAATAGGCCAACACACTACAAACTAAACTAAAGGCATGTAGACTGTACTTGCCAAGTAGGGTATTCCCCAAGCTAATATATTGAAATACAAAATCTAAGAGACAAAAGAAGAGTTCAAACAACAACAATCATGTTACAAGTTGTTTCTTTTTCGACTATACAGAGTATAACATAGAAATAGTCAGTCACTCACTCACACGGTAGTACCATCTTATAGTGTGCTAGCTACCCAGCTTTACTCTCAGGCTATTGAAAAAAGATTCACAGACAAAACGACATTCAGCCAAATTGGTAGTTATGTTTTACTTAACATCTACAACAACAACAACAACAATTTGAAAATGTAATATAATATAAATCTAATAACAACAACAGCAACAACAACAATAACAGATAAAAAAATTCTTAAAAATTACGGATTAGCTAAGAGGGCACAGTGGTGCCTAAAACTTTCATTATGAAACGGAAGATTTTAATGGAATTCTTGAAGAAAACTATGCATAGCTACATGAAACAGTAACCTCTAGATTCTCTACTTCTTAGTCAATGCTGTTCATGTTCGTAATGGTCTCCGGGCAATTCCAATATTGATTTCCATATTGAAGTCATTACTTCAGTCTTGACCATGAAACAAAGGCAGTGCTTTTTGTTTTGAGCCTGACACTCAGGGGATGACCCCTATTCATGCAGTGTATTGGAATGCATGAATATTCTTAACTTAGTCCAAGACATTACTACAGTCTTGGCTATCTTAGTCCATACTATAGCCTTGGCTATCATAGAAGACTATGCTTACTTTTTTTTTAGACAAACAACCAGGGGATGAGCCCTGACTATTCATACAGTGCATTGGAATGCAAATAAGAGAGAATTGAAAGAAAGGGTAATGTGTGACAACATTTTTTCTTCTTATCTTCGTCCAAGACATTACTTCAGTATTGACAATTAGAAAAACTGTGCTCACTTTTTTTGTTTTAAGCCCAACACTTAGGGGATGACACCTATTCATGCAGTGCATTGGAATGCAAAAAAGAGAGAATAGAAAGAGAGGATAATGTATAACAACTTTTTTATTCTTATCGTAGTCCAAGACATTACTTCAGTCTTGAAAGTTAGGAAGTCTGTGCTCACATGTTTTTTTTTTCTTGACACCAACACTCAGGGTATGACCTCTATTCATGCAGTGAAAGAGAGGGTAATGTGTGTCAACATTTTTTCTTCCTATCTTCGCCCAAGTCATTACTTTGGTCTTGAAAATTAGGAAGCCTGTGATCACATGTTTTTTTCTTGACACCAACACTCAGGGTATGATCCCTATACATGTAGTGCATTGGAATATAGGGAATATAGTTTGTAGGAAGGAAAGTGGTGGTTTTTTTTGCTATACCTTGGCGGAGTGCATTGGTTGCCTTACGATCCCATATTATCAACTCTTCAGAAAAGTATAAAAGAATGCTTGAACCAGGCCTATCATCAACTTATTAAATTGAGTTTAACTTTTTGGAAATTAAAGGGGAGTAAGGATCTGCTTATGGGGTCAATTAAAAGACAATTACTTGGAATCCGTAAATTGTAAGTGTTGGGTTATTGAGTCTCGCAGTATTTTGAGATCTGAATCGGCTGAATATAATATCAGGCGCTTCACTTCAGTTAAAGGTTATAAGACAGAATACTGTGTTGTCCACCAGGTATTTGTAATTGGAGTAGTACCGTGAACACTCAAAACGGTGAATTAAGACAGTACTCGGCGGGCGTAATAAAGTTTAATGTTTAAAGACAATTAACCTCAATACCAGCATACAAGCCACAACGCTTACTATTACGAAAGCTGGGGCAACCTAACCTCCAAATTAAAAATTTAAGCAATATTATCCAGGATGAGAATTCTATGTGGTTTGAAATGTTGCCAAGTAGATTTAACAGAAATCTGCAGAACTAAGTGTTGGAGGATATGTCACGCACACAGATCTTAGACACAGAGTGTTATTTGTAGAGGCATGAAAACGGCAAAATCAAGTTAAAGCAACTCAATTACATTTTAATTGGTAACATATCTAAGATTGTCGTTGCCAGTAATGGCAAAAAATTTGATATGCGTGTTCCATCGAATTGGATTCGAACTTAGGAGTCCAATGGAAGGTATTAGAAAACATTGGCCCTTGGATACAATGGCTGGAGGCTAAGAATTCCTCCGCAATGACTTTTGCAGAAGCTGTCATGACGAAAGATAGCACAGGACAACTTCTCTATCCGTGTACGCTAGTTGGGAACCTGAATCGGAGTATTGTTGGTCACTCAGGAGTGTTGACTCCAAATATCTGGCCAAAGCTGTTTTGAATAAAATCCACAGACTATCATAGAAACATCGGTTTGATAAGAAAATGCCAGCCTTTAGTTATAATCAACGAAAGAATGGGTACAGCGGGTACTACAGCGGGACTTAATAGGACCCATGGAATGTTTCTTAAGGTGGCTGCTTAAGGGGCTGTAATCAAGCACTGTAAGAACATGCCGTCTCTCACCCCAAGTTAACCAAAGTTTTTTTTTTTGGAAAATAAAACCCATTATGCACCACTGTTGCTGTTATTGCTACCGTATCTACATATGAATGCCTGTGTGATTTCTGTTTTATGAGTGTATGTTTTTGTTATTGCCTTGTGATATTCACATAAAAAATGGCGTATTTTTTTTTTCAGCCAGAATTACGGATAACGTCTTATAAAATTCTTCATTAAATATTCAAAGAATTTCAAAGTTAAAGTGTGTGTGTGTGTTTACATTTACAAACCCTCGACTCAGTGGCAGCTTTCACAGGTTATGGTTAAATATTTTGGGGTGATACTGAATGGTTTTATTTGTTTGTTTGTTTTGTTTGTTTTGTTTATTTTGTTTATTTGTATGGATTTTAATGTCCCATAAAATAATTAGCCACTGTTAAGTAAATAAATACGAATCTACTAACGCTGGGTTTATTAAAACAAACAAAACAGAATAGCAGAGAACAGCAGAGAACAACAGAGAACAGAATAGAAGCAGCAAAACAGTTTATTTGATTAGAAGAAAGAGATTTTTTTTTTCTTTTGGTTAAGAAAATATTTTCCCAAAGGAATTTTTAACATTCACAAACAAAGAAGAGAAAACAGATAGACAGACAAACGAATGCAGAGAAATAAAAATAGAAAGACTGAAGTTTGTTGCTTAAGTCTTTTGTTTTGTTTGATTACAATACACAGAGCATAATACAGCCGCGGAAATTTTCTAAGAATTAGAAAATGTTTACATAGAAAAGGGATGTGAGGAGGGGGGGCGGGGAGAGGGGCAGCGTAAGGTTATGTTTATATTACATATCAAAGAAATTTTAATGACTTGTTTGCCTTGCCAATGTAACTGTCCCGGTATTAGATTTTTTTAACTATTTTTGGTTAGATTACCACATTGATGATCATGATGATAACGATGATGACCTTTAGAACGATCTTTAAATGCCAAACAAATTGAAAGTTTGGCTAAACTTTCTTACGGGCTTAAGTACTTTGTCAAGAACTCATTAGGAGTCTGACTTCCCAAATGAATGTTAAAATGAAAGGCAATGCTGTTTAAATCTTTAGAATACTTTTACAGAAACTCTAAAGTTAAAGGGAAAATCTACTATTTCCGCATAGCTTCCCCTTTGCTAGACATGAAATCTCCTTTCCCCTTTTTATATTTCAAACAGCATTGATAATCATACCTGCGAATAATTTTAATTTGACTATTTTTCAATTTGACCATGATAAATAATTCTGCAAAGAATTACTTACTTCTTCCTTCTCTCTTTTCATTTCTTTAATTTTTATTTTGTTGTTGTTGTTGTTGTTGAATAAATTACCAGCCATTATCCGAATATATCAAGTGGGCCATACAATGTTGCAACAAACAACACACACACACATATTATATTAAAAACGTACTCTCACATATAATGTTTTGTAGATTGTGGCTTGTTCATGGTGTCCATGTTAACCAAACTTAAGTCAATGATAACTTAATGCACAGAGAGAAAAAGAAGTATCCCACTAAGGGTGCATAAATTCCTAAATTTTTCTTTGAGAGAAGAAAAAAAAAAAACAAAAAATAACTCAGGAGTAATGAAATGAAGGATTTCATGATTCCGAACTCTGCTAGAAATTTTTATACTTAAAGAATTGGTTATTACAACAACTTTAGTTCGGTTTACAACCTAGCTTTTCACACAACCCACAATATGGGCGTTAGTGGCGGAACCTGACATCAACTACGAACGACAAATTTGAGCAAATATTCGATGTTTGTCAGAACGCTTATATTTTTTTTTCAAATTTTGTTGTGTTTAATACATCTGGCCTGGGGTTCGAACCACGAACCCTCGTATAAAAAGCAGACACACTTTTTACTAGACTCTGCTAGAAAAAATTTACCCGGAAATAAGCAGGTAAGATATTGCTAATGGGGAAGTCGCCGTAGTCTAGTAGGTAGTGTGTTGGCTTATTAGACGAAAGGTCAGGGTTCGAATCCGCGGTCAGACATCAAAACAGAAATATGAAAAAAATATTTCTTCGGCGGCTTCCTCTTAGCAGATTTCTGGCAAAAACTCTGAGAGTAAATAAAATTGCCATGAAAAGTTTCTCAAAAAATCTGTCGTTCGGAGTCGACTTTAAACTGTAGATCCCGCTACTCATGTATAAAATTAACACACACAACATAAGTGGAAGTGAAGGGTTGTAATGGCCAATTGTGTGTGTTGTGTGTGTATTGCTAATGGGCCTGTACTTATGAATATGTCAACAGGAATGTGCCGTACTGTTAACCCTTTGCACCCGAACAGTGCCTGAGAGGCGCCATTCTATTCTTTACTTTAACACGAACGGCGATTGAGATTAGTTCGGTATATATCAGATGGTGGTGGGTACTTAGATCCCTCAGTCTGAACACGTAAAATCGTAGTAAAATTTTTGGTGCTTAGTTAAGTAACATTCCGGGAAACTGTAGAGCCTAGGCTGGCGCTCTTCTTTCGGAATACTATTTAATCGATTTAGGTATGCAATTTACCTCTTTCAAGCTGGCCATCGCGCGGAAATTCTTTCGTCACGCCAACTTATCCGTTAGACTCGCTTGACCCTCAATAGATAGAAGGCGCACCAACCAGTTATTTGGACTTGGTCGTAACGTGATCGCGATCACAGTGGCCATGCTTACTGGTCATTGTGTTATGGAAAGATACGCGGAAAGAATGCAGCTCACATTTAACGACTTCTTTATCGAATTTTGCAGATCCGCGGAGGAAGAGGAGATTGTATCCTACTTTCTTTGTTAATGCCCATTTTTTGCGAGGTGCAGATATTGGTTATTTAGTTCTCCAATTCTTGTCAGCCTGACGAAGCTATTGTCCATTGATGTCAAGGATATAGCTTCGTTTATCAAGCTATTGGGCTGATTTGACAGCGTGGGAGAGTCGTGCTTTAAATGTGCAGTCCTTGCGCTGACCAACTTCTTCGCACGATAATGATAATGCACTTTTGGGGATCCTATCAATGCTGGAGTGATGCAGCAAACCTAGTTGTATAAAAAGTTTACTTAAACTTGAAAGGAGCACGCTTGGTAGCGCATGAGTCTATAGAAGCTGAAGAGATGAGGCTGAAATGAAAACTGAACTGCATTGGATACATGTCCAGCACCTTAATGTCTACAATGTAAATGACTTGGTCAGAAGCACTGATTAGTTCTGAGATTAGTTTAAAATGGTGAGTTTTACAATGACCTAAGTGCGTTGAAGCCAACCTCTTTGTAGAGCTATCTCTACCTACCGGACTATTATAGTGTGCCTTGAGAATAAAGGCTTCCTGCAAGGCTTGAGAGGAAGAAATTTCAGTTTCTGTTCAACTGATTTTTATACAACTTTATCGAAAGTAATTGCTACTAATCCCAATTGTTCTATTGAATATCGGGATACCAATGAAAATGCTAGTCAATCTGGAGATCAAGCGCAGGATCAATCTTGCCAAAAGGTGCTGCTATGGTCTCAATAGGCAATTGAGTAACAGAGTCCTCTCTAGTGCGACGAAACTAATACTCTACAAGACGCTCATCCTACCCGTGCTTCTTTATGGCTCAAAGGCGTGGACCTTTTTAAGCACTGATGCAGCAGTTTTGAGAGTATTCGAGAGAGAAGTCCTATGAAAGATCTTCGGTCCAGTGCGAGTTGGCGAAGATTTCCGCATCCCATACAACAGAGCGTTGGATGAGCTTCTCAACGACATAGATGTTGTGCAGCGTATTAATATCCAGTGGCTACGCTGGCTCAGCCATGTCGTTCGAATAGAGGAGGATGCTCTGGCAAGACGGGTATTTGATGCGGCGATCTACGGAAGTCGGCAAAGAGGACGATCCTTATGGCTCAAAGGCATGGACCTTATTAAGCACTGATGCAGCAGCTTTGAGAGTATTCGAGAGAAGAGTTCTATGAAAGATCTTCGGTCTAGTGCGAGTTGGCGAAGATTTCCGCATCCGATACAACAGTGAGCTATATGAGCTCCTCAACGACATAGATATAAGCACGGCCATGTCGTTCGAATGGAGGAGGTTGCTCCGGCGTAGATGGATATTTGATTCGGCGATCTGCGGAAGTCGGGCGAAAAGAACGACCTTATATCCGCTGGAAGGATCAAATCGAGGAAGCTCTGTCATCGATTCGTGTGACCAACTGGCGGAGGCGCACAAGAAGTAGAGGCGGCTGGAAGGATGTGTTGCGGCAGGCCAAAATCCGTTAATCGGGTTGTTATGACCAATTAAGTAAGTAAGTAATGAAAATGCTAGAAGGGGCTGCCCGTAGACGAACAAAACATTTTTCTCTGTTGTATCAACGTTGCTGCATGCAGTCTAAGGTATTGTAAGCCTTCAGTAGGCAATGTGATTGCGGCAATGTTACAACTATTACTTCTTCAGGAATGTAACCCTTTATACCCGTATGTCTATTTCTTCTTCTACTTGGGCATTCTTTTTAAAATAGATTCTCGAGCCTTTATTCTGACTTGTCTTTTTCTTTCAGTGTCAAGATTTCTTTTTTGCGGCATTAAATTTTATGCAGACTATCCAGATACAATTCAAAAGTCAACTGTAAGTATCATTAACTTTTGTTGCCGTTGTTGTTACTATTGTTGTTGTTATTATTATTGTGTAGTCATAAAAATAATTTTAATAAGACTGACTGACTTGACTGACTATTTGGCTATATTGAAAGGAATAAATGAAAATGAAAGAAAAAGAAGGAAGGAGAGAAAAAAAAAGAAAGAAAACCAATTCAAAAACCATTCAAACAAATGCACAAACAAACCAACAACAACAGATATTGTGTACGTACATACATACGTAGTCAGTTCAAACTACTTCGGGTAGGTAATAAAAATAATTCAATCAAGAGAAAATGAAAAACAAAAATAAAGCGAGTATAATGAAAACACAACAACAACGAACTTTAAAGAAAGAATTCCAATCAACACATACCGATCGTCACTGATCGCATTCCAGATGCACAGCTTTTGGCGCACATACTACTTTTTTTCTCTCTTTATAATTTATTTTGTTGTTGTTGTTGTTGTTGTTGTTGTTGTTTTTGATTCTATATATTCCATATAACAAGTTGAGTTGTTGTTGTTATTGGTTATATGTATACCTGCTATATTGTTTATTTGTGGTTATTTGCCATAGGAATTGTTGTTGCTTGTATGACTTCTAAAGAATCGCCTTAAAACCGGGGGGAAGAAACCTTAAGGAAGAAAGGCGCTCAAATAGTTCATTCTTGGCATATTTTCGACTTGAAATACTTTGATTTCCTTCCTATCTCGTTAACCGTGAGACTTAATAGTTCTGACAACGCAAACTACCTTTTAATAGCGGAAGGGACGACAAGGCAGGATGCCCTAAAGATTATTAAAAAATCGCTGGAAGTAATAGCAGAATAGCTTAGCAAATCAAGCTACAGCCTTATAGAACTCCAAACAAGTACACCCTGTATTCTTTTTGGAATCAATACCGGATTTTGCATTATGGCCTCCCATGCTAGACTCACTAGTCTTGGGCACTTGATAAAGGGTTTCTGTAAAATGAGGAAAAGAAGGAAGATATTCTTCTGCAACATTGCTAGACTGTGCGGCGCACTTATGTCATTAAATCAATTATCCATCCATCGCGCAATAGTGATTCTTAAGGTCTACTGTCTTTTTGGTAGGCATGCCAAAAAACTCGCCATTTCGACTAATGATCTCTGCAGGAGCTGTGAGTCTAAGGAGGAGCAAGAGTCTGTCTTTAACCTCATGTGTCAATACCCTGTTCTTGTCATGAAGAGATGAAGGTTTCTGGCCTCTTATTTTCTAACATCTTTGATCGAGTTTTCTAATATAAACACTCCAGCAATAGCAAGATTATGGTATGGTTTTCTCTAGGGTTGTTTGACCCACGGGTAGAATATGTTGTGGTATCATAATGGGTCTAAATTCTGGTCTTCTTCAAACGAGGGTGTCCGCCCCTAACCTATCATAACCTATTAGGTATATGGTCAGCAATATTTCGGAAAAGGAAGCGGTACCTTGGTATCTATTATCAGGTCTTTCGTTAAGCGCTTTCTATCATTAAATTTAAATTAAACCGAATTGATGGGAGATAACATCGAAATTTGTGGAATATAACAGCGTTTAAAGGCTCACAAAGGCTTCGTTAGGTGGAGCACATCGGAAGTGTTCAATTTTTCATGAGTTTGTCGGCTTTGAGGACACTTATGATCGCCTACATCTGCGGCTTAAGAAAACCCCATAAGAAAAAGTCTAACGGAATCAAATTAAGCGGTGGTCTTCACGTAAGATGCCAGCTAACCAGCAGTAGTAGTCATACTAGCCAGCTATACTAGCTATACTAGTCAGCTGTACTAGCCCACTATACTAACCTTACTAGTACCAGCTACACTAGCTAGCTATGCTAGCCAGCTAAAATATGCCAGCTATACTAACCAGCTATACTAGCCAGCTATACTAGCCAGCTATACTAGCCAGCTATACTAGCCAGCTATACTAGGCAGCTATACTAGGCAGCTATACTAGGCAGCTATACTAGCCAGCTATACTAGCCAGCTATACTAGTCGAACTAGCCAGTTAGCCAAGTCACTCGTGCTGAATATTTAATGTGACAAGAGCTGTGTGGTATGTAGCCACATGTGTCTAGATTATCCACTTCAGGAGAAAATAAGTCTTTAATCCAGTGTAGTGCTCACTGTTGAAAGGTATGGCTTGGATGATGTCGTTCTCAGAGAAATATAAGCAGATGACTCCGCTTGATGACTCCGCTTGATGACTCCGATGACTTGGTTGCCCTTAAATTACACGACTTTTAATGTCGCCTTATAATCGACAATTTTGTTTCATGCCGAAATGGGTTTCCTAATAAAACTTAGGGTCTGACAGAACAGCCATTTTGCTTGAACAATTTGATTATTTGCACGTGCTGTTCAGACCATCAAACAAAGTGAATAGATGCCATAGTTCGGAAGTTCCTATTGGCAGACACACATCATCACATCATCAGAATCTTCCAATGGTTCTAGAACTACGGGAAATGAACAACTGTTGTATCACAATAGGAATTGTGAGGTTAGATGGAGATCATTTCCATTGTTTTTTTTCTCTTTACTACGTGCCATCTGTGGCCCATACCTGCTTTGGTCTTACCACTTATATTCAGCTATTGGAAAGCCTTAAAGTGGTTTTTACGTATTTCTGCTGCCCTGTACGACTTAAAAACTCAATTTCAAAACCAAGAGACCAAGAAAAACGAAACGAAACGAAACGAAATGAAAAAAACAAAAACAAAAACAGAAACGAAATACAAACTGATGCATATCTCATGGAAGCTGTAATATACTAAGTACAGTAAAGTCTGCTTATAAAAGAAGTGTTGTAAGTGAAAACAAAATGGTATTGAATTCTAAAGGATCCACTTTAGCGAATTTAAATGATCAAAAGAAAAAATGAAAAAGAAAAAAAAACGAAAGAGAAAGAAAAAGAAATACTAGAGTAGAGTAAAAATTTTTGTGTTTAAGCCCGGTTTGTTTGGACTTTTTCGTTTTCAATCGATATCAACAACGAAGTCTTATAAACGGCGAGAAAATGAGAAGACAACGGCGATGAAGAACAAAAAGCGATAAAGAAAAAAAAATGTAGAGACAGAAACAAAGCACAGGTGGTACCATGGTTCTGGTAACAACAATTGTATGATGGAATGAAATTATATAAGAAGCGTATGTATTACACCAAGTATTGCCATACAATACACATACACACACACAGTTTTTCATTTTGTTATTTCTTTCATGCAGACATTTGACTTTAAAGCTGCTGTTGTGGTAAATGTATAACGACTAAGCTTGGCTTGGTATGTTTAGAGCCATTTTTCTACATCATTGGCCAACATTGGAATTTAAAAACTCTTTTCTTTTCTTTTCTTTTTTTGTTTCTTTTTTTTTTTTTTTTTTTTTTTTTTTTTTTTTTTTTTTTTTGTTTTGTTTGTTTTTCTTTTAAAGTTATGCGTGCCTTTTTTTCCCGTGGCTTTTTCAATATTATGACGGTTTTTCTTGTGTTTCGTGTTCCGTTTGCCTTCGTTTGACGTTAAAAAAATGTACCAAATTTGCAAAATATTTGTGCCGCGGTACTATTTTGTGTGCGATAAAGTTTTCTAAGCTTATCAATGCGAAATATGTAGCAAAACAAATACCTTTTTAATGATTTAATACACCCCAAGGGCTTATCATCAAACGTAAATTAAAAAAAACAAAATTGAAAAAGAAAAGAGAGAAAAAGGTACTTTTTGGAATTTTTTAAAAAGTACCAAAGTACTCTTTTTGTTGCCAACTTCCGATAAATTGCTTTTCAAAAGCATTTGAAATTTTTTTTTATTAAAAATCTCTTTCTTTTACAATTTAAAAAAATTTTAAAAAGTACCAAGGTACTATTTTTGGTACCAACTTAGGTTAGAATTTTGATTTAAATATTTGAAAATTAAATTAAATTTTTTTTTATTAAAAATCTGTTTTTTTTTAATTTTCCTTCAAGGTTCTGTGAAATAGTACCTACTTAAAAATAGTACCAAATCAAAAAGTACTTTTTTTTTGGGATTTTTTAAAATAAAATGGAACTAATTTGAAGTATTTTAAATAAAAGGAAAAGTACTTTTTTCGTTGTTTTATTAACAAAAGCAAACATCTTCGTCTTAGCAGAAAAGCGAAAACTGCTCGAAAGAGGTACAAAGGTACCTCAAAGCAATAATGACACCAATTTCCCCCCTTAGTGGAGATAATGAACCGAACCCAAGCAATGATAATGACCAGCATTGATCGAATTGTTTAAGGACGAAGGTAATGAACTGCTAAGTAATGCTAAAGGAAAGTACGCCCGATTACAGGTTTGAAAAAGGGAATCCCCATGAAGTCCGCCAACTTCAGGAGTATATAACTCTTCTTACAGTCGCATATAAGAAACTTACGAGCATATTAAGTGAATGACTGCACGTTTATGCCAACGATTACATCTAATGAAAGTGATTCAAGATAGGGTAAGTTCATCATCCCCATTATGCCAAATCCTTTAAAAGACTCGGGACAACCAAGTCCGCATACTGCATCATTTTTGTCAATTAAAAAGGAATATTCGACAGCCCGATAAGGAATCACGTTCTAGCCGCAATGTTTGATCTCGGTATTCTTGCGAAGCTGAGGACACAGTTCAGAATGGCGTTGAGCAAATGCAAGATATTGAAGGACCTCTCCGAAATTTTTGATAACAAGCGAGGTTTTCGAGGTGAGTGGAGGAGAGTGTTCTGCAGAAGGAGAGAGTAATGGCACTGCATTCTATAAAAGTGTTAAGTTAGCGCTATTGAACGGGAGTCTATCAAGGCTAGACTGACTGTAAATGCGGGGAAAACGAAGTATATGTTGGCGACAAGTAGAGAATTAGATTCCAATTACGATTTTAAACCGATTTTATAGAACCACCGTAATCAAATATGATGTCAGTATTTATATCAAGCTTAGGATCACTCTTTCAACACGTGTTATTATGGCCTCAATGGATAATTGAGTAAAAGAGGCGCTCTTCGTCCTTGTGCAGAAATATAGACGCTGTTGTGCAGAAGTATAGACCTATTTAGTTGTCTTGGACCAGTGGGAGTTGACTTTATTTAACAATAATCGTTGTTCTAGCTGAGGCTGCTAGTAGATACCAATCTCCGCCTGCAGTAAGATTGTCCAGTGACCAAGTGGGCAATACTAAGCGGAACCCTAAATCCATCTGCATCTATAGTGTGCATCAGAGGGTATAATTCAGAGAATCTATGATCATCAATCAAATGGCAAGATGTTGACTGCTATCAAAGTCACATCAAACTGGCATACCACACTTCTCTACACGATGGAGACAAGATCTGTTCCCAGATTTTACGAAAATTTCTACAACGAAAAAAAAATAGTGAAGATTCTTTAACTCAATAATCCGCAACTACCCATACAGGACTGGAAACTAACTACGGTTTCTGAAGATGCCTCTGTGATTGTGTACAGTGACTTGCTGCCGTTACTTCGCCAAACTTGGGAGAAGGTGTTGTAAGTTTTGGAAACAAATCTTCCTACACTTACACTTCTAGCTCTGTAGAGCACAATTATAACAAAAACTCAACCCAACTGCCGAAATCGCCGTGATTTAGTGTGTAGTGTGTTGGCTTGTTAGCCTTGAGGCCTCGTATCAAACCCAAGGTCAGCCATCTCCAAATAAACGAAATATGAAAAAATATTTCTGGCGGCGACATCCTCTCAGTAGATTTCTGACAAAAACCGCCATGAAAAGTTTCTTAAAAATCTGTTGTTCACAGCCGGCTTTAAACTGCAGGTCACGCCCCTCATGTATAAAAATTAACACACACAATAATAAGTGGTGTGAGAAACTAGGTTGTAATCCTGACTAAAGGGTTAAGATGATCAATTATGTACATGTGTATGTACATATGTATGTGAATCCAACTGTAATGATGAATCTCTCAATCGATTTTCAGAGGTGTGGGTGACTTTTTGAAGAGAAACGAATTGCAGACGATAGGGATGTGCTTTCGAAAATAGCTCCTACATGCATAGTTTATATGCTCAAGGGGACATGCCAGCGGGGCACACATGATGGCATGATGATATCCCACGCAGATTATATGTTTCTCTTAAGAAATGTTTTTTTTTTTTTTTGCTTTTCCTACCCCCAATGCATGTGAACAAATATTTCTTAAAAGCCAATGAAAATAAAAAACAAAACGCGTATAAAAATAATATTTTATGGATGAAAATTCCTTTCTATCAGCACTTCAGTTATAATACTTATGGTCATTGGAAAATAGAAAGAAAAAAATTGAAAAGACAGAAGCAATAGTGAATAGGCTCCTTGGCAGAGAGAGAAAGAGAGAGTTAAAGATAATGTCCATAGAGCTGATGGGGTTTCTCTAATTCCCACTGTGTACATGATATTTGCAAAATGTTTCTGTGTTTATGTGTTGTTGTTTGTTTGTTTAGATTTTAGTTTTCATTTCTATATGGCAACCAATAAAATGGCAGATGTTATCTGGTGTAGTGGTGGTCAACCACTATCACTAGTTTTTATGTTTTAGGCCTTCTGTGAATTAAAGAAAATCATTAATAAAGCAAAAAGAGAAAAAAGAAAAAAAAAATAAAGGAACGTAAAAACATATACCAAATGATTACGATGATATGGGGAATACAATAGTTTCACATACCAATCGAATTCAATACACAATGAAACCACAAACTACTATACAAGCATCATGCGTTAGCCCAACAAAGTCAGATGGTAATAAGAGCGGGGCGTTAACATGTTATGGAAGGGAAAAATTAAAACTATAATTGTTTTAATTACTAAAAAATTGTTGCTATTGCCGTATTATACAGTGAGTTCACTGTTATTGCAATGGGAATTGAAATTTTATCTAAGAATTCCTAAAATTATTTTGAAAATTTCCAAATTAATGAAAAATTAACTACATTTTGTCCAAGAATTATTGGTTTTACATTCAACATGATTTTTAAAAATGATTTTAACAAAATTTATAAAATTTTTTTAAATTCCCAAAAATATTTTAAAATTCCCCAATTAGTTATATTGTATATCAATGCCAGATTTAGCAAAGAAACAATTAAATACTAATAAATTAAATTTATGTATTTATTTAAATTCCTAAAAAGTAATTTAAATTTCCCCAATTATTTGTATTGCATATCAGCTTGAGATTTGGCTAAGAAATGTTAATTTCATATTTAATTTGACTTTGAAAAAGATTTTAAATACTAATTAACGAAATTTATAAATATTTTTTAAATTCCTAAAAATATTTTTAAATTCTCCAATTGCTTATATTGCATAGCAGCACGAGATTACCTAGAGATTAGGCGAGATATGTTAATTTCGCATTTAATTCGACTTTAAAAAAAGGATTTAAATACTCTTTGAAAGAAACATAAATTTTTTATTTTCCAAAGAAGATTGTAAAAATTCCCCAATTGCTTATATTGTATATCAGCACAAGATTTACTCGAGAAATGTTAATTTCTTATCTAACTTGTTTTTAAAATAAGATATAAATTTTAAATTTAATGAAATTATAAATTTTTATATTCCTAAAATTTTTTTGAAATTTCCCAATTGCTTATATTGTACATCAGCATGACATTTAGCCGAGAAATGTTAATTTCATAACGAAATTGTCTTTAAAAAAGATTTAAATACTATTTTAATGAAATTTATATATTTTTTTTGAATTCCCAAAATTTTTTTGAAAATTCCCATTTTTATAAAAGATTAAATAAGGTATATGGGAAATAAAATTAAGTCCACAGTGAACTTTCAGTAATCAAAATAAATTTTTTTAATGCAATTCTTTTTTTTTTTTAAATTGTATGTGAATTCACAAAACGAATTTTAAAAATCCCTGAAGGCAAAAATTATTCTTTTTTTTTTAATAAAAATCTAAAATTTTAACTAAATTTTGAGCCAATTTACTTGTACTTAAATGGGAATATAGAATTATCTTAAAAGTATTTTTAAAATAAAAAAATATAAAAAATATTCCCAAAAAACTTTAAAAAATTTCCAATTTAATATTTTTTTTTTACATTTAACTAAGAAATATAGCCAAGAAATGTTTCTTTCAAAAGTAATCCATTTTTCAAATAAATTATAACCGGTTGGTTCATTCTTACTTACATGGTCGATACATGGCCCTTGGTCAGGATTACAACCAAACTTATCATACCACCTACGTTGTGTGTGTTAAATGAGTGTGGTCGACACTGAAGGACTATTGAAAGAAAATTGCTGAAAGAAATATTTTTTCATATTTTGTTTTATTTGATTTTGTCTTAGCTGGGACTTGAACCACTGACTCTTGTCTTGTTATAAAATGTTCTTAAAAAACTTGTTATTCGGAATTAATGTTAAACTATAGATCTAGCCATTCAAGGGTAAAATTAAGATCTAAAATTAGAGTGGTAAGAGAAGCTAGGTTCTAGTTCTGACTAAGGGGATAAATTGGCCAATTAAGTATGTGCTGCTGGTACTTGTTTAGGCATTTAAATCAAAGCTATACAGCGATCAGTTTTGTTTTCAAAAAAGCCCTAGCTTTCTAGTGTCTTCTTTAATTAAATTAATCCTTGGTAGATATCAGATTAAAAAGAAGTTTTTTTTTACTTAAAATTAATGGAAGGGAAGTATCCTATACTAGAAATATTAACCTGCTCACCTCACAGATTATTTTCTTATTATAAATTGAAGATCTTATACCACGTTGGATATCAGTTTTATTACCTCAAAACCGTTTTCAAAACCGAGGTTATATGGCAAATTGAAAGCTTAACTGTTTCGAAATGAACTGCATAAACCTTCTCATCATATATCAACGTATTGTTGGGCAATTAAAAGAGTTTATGAGACATTTGTTATAAAATTTCCAATGATTTGAACGATTACGATTTCAAATCATGGCGCATCGCATGACAATAAAAACCTATTGAACATCTTCTTAATGTGACTTTTATTATACATTCTAATAGGAAAGACCCACAAAGCTAAATTGCAATCATCACACTCAATAATGGAAATGGAAATGGGAAATGGAATGGAAATGGGGGAATAAAAAACTTAAAACACTTTTAAAATTTGACACGCCATGACACTCGTTAAATACCAATGTATGTATGTATGTATGTATGTATGTATGTATGTATGTATGTATGTATGTATGGATGTATGTATGTTGCCTTGTTTTTTTTTATAATTTACTTAACGTCTAATGTTGTAAATTAACTGAAAAGCTTTTAAAAACCATGGCTGGCTAATAATGTTTACAAAACAAATTCACGAATCTTTTACGCAAAACTCAAAACTCCATTTTGAAAATATAAAATGGAATTTATTTTTATTGCACACAATCAAATAGACAAAATAAACAAAAATTATTTCGTGTTTATCGATTTTGTTTTTTTTTTTAAATGCCAAATCATCGTAGAAAAGAAAATAAAAAAAATTGTTTTTGTTGAATTTTTTTTTTTTAATTTGCAGGCAATCAAAACTAATTTACAATACGAGTATAAAATATAATGGCTTCGGTGTAATACCGGCTGAGGTCTTAAACTCTGTATTACAAAATGCCTGTATGCCAAAAGCCTTTTGTACAAGGTAGAGAAATCGCTGGCACAGATGGAATTTACCCTGGCTACGTTCCTGGACATAGAAGGGGCCTTCAACAATATGAAACTACGCGCTTTATCCAACAACAATCTATCCCGCACTGGGAGGGCTCAAGAATGACCAGAGCTATAGGGAAAGGAACTCCATAAGGTGGTGTACTATCTTCTATTTTATGGAATCGGGTAATGAATGAGCTACTAGTGATGCTGGAACGGAGTGGATGTGTGGCAATTGCCTAAGCGGACGATATCGTTCTGATAATCTGCGGTTGATTTGTCGACACTATCAGAGATAGGATGCAACTGGCTCTGAAAAGTGTCAGTGACCGCGGATTTGGTGTTAACCCTGCAAAAACGGAAGTAGTACTCTCCACAAGAAGATACAAGCCACCACCTTTTCGTTCATTGAAACTGAAAGGGACGGAACTGCAACTCAAAGAGGAGGCACACTTTCTAGGACTTATCCTGGATCGGAAGCTGTCTTGAAAACCGAACATCGTTAACAGAATCGAAAAGGCTTCCATTGCCCTGTATGCTTGTAACAGAGTCTTGGGAAAAAATAGGGCCTAGGACCTAGGATGACTTACTGGATCTACACAGCCGAAGTCAGACCTAGCTTGACCTATGGATGCCTAGTTTGGTGGGAATCCCAAATTCGAACTTAATACAGCGACTGCAGAGATCGGCCTGTATTATCATTAGTAGTGCCTTGCGCGCTACCCCTACGTCAGCACCGGAGATAATTTTGGGCCTTGTTCCGCTTGACTTCTTCTGTAGGGGAGTGGCGGCTAAAATGAGTAAGCGTCTCTGGGCGATTGGACAGCGGTATGATTCGGATATTGGCCACGCATAGATCTTAAGAGAATTCGTGGATGTCAGGAGCAGTGACTACATAACACTACGGTACGGCTTCATAAGGAAATTCAAGACATTAATCCCGGACAATGAGGTCTGGAAAAGTGGTGCGATCCACCCAGCAGGGGATTCCGTACAAATCTACATCCGGTTGGAATAGCTCAGTCTATGGCAATACAGGCTGCGGCGAAAATTATTGAAAATGGAAATATCTTCAAGCGGAACATCACCATACTATCCGATAGCCAAGAAGCTATTAGGGCTCTGAGTTTCAATGTAATGAACTCCATAACGGTATACGGCTGTTGCAGATATATCAACGAGATAGCGGGCCACAGTGGTATTCCGGGTAACTGCAGAGCTGATGAACTTGCCAGGCGGGACACGACGATTTGATTTAACTGCATCAATCGGAATATCTAATACTGTACAAGACGCTCAATTTCTCTTCCCGTGCTTCTTTATGGCACAGAAGCGTGGCCACTATTAAGGTACTGATATAGCAGGCTTGAGAATATTCGAGAGTAAGATCTTCGGTACAGTGCAAGTTGGCGATGATTTAAGCATCCGATCTAACAATGATCTCAATGATATTAACATCCAGCGGGTTGCGCTTGCTTGAAAATGTCGTTCGAATGAAAGACGATGCTCCAGTGAGACGATAAGGAGATTTGCGGAGGATGACCTTGTTTGCATTGGAAGAATCAAATTAAGGAAGCCCTGTCATCGATTAGTGTGACAAAATGGAGAAGCAGAGGCGCATAGAAGGATATGTTAAGGCAGGCCGAAATGCGTTAATACGATTGTTAATGGCCTATTAAGTAAGGAAGTAAGAAATTGAAATTTCTATGTCCTGTAACATATCCAAAGTATGCAAACACCATACTTCATGACCCTGGATAGCTCATCAGCAATGCAATTTCCAACGAGATCCTTACGTCCCAGAAACCATATAAGGGCTGGGTATTGAATGATCTGAAATTTTCCTGCGAAATCCTCAGAATTCATAGACAAGAATGGACGCTAAAAGTACATTCCTTAGGACGTTAATCGCAGCCTGGCTGCCTGAGTAAATGAATAGATTTTTAGGATAAATCACGGCGCCCAGCAAATGTTGCGCTGCTTTTAAAATGACCGTCATGGTCCTCTTAGCAATCTTTAGGCAAAAGCTAGGCAGGGTAAATACTATAAAATTGCGATGAAAAGTTTCTTAAAAAAAGTCCATCTCTTGGAGTTGATTTTAAAATGTAGTTCCCCCTCTACAAATGAATAAAATTAACACACACTTGGTAGGAGTGGTATGAGAAGCTAGGTTGTAAGCTTATTTATTTAATTTGGCTAGGCAGGGTAACTACTATAAAATTGCGATGAAAAGTTTCTTAAAAAAGTCTGTCTCTTGGAGTTGATTTTAAAATGTAGGTACCCCGCCCGCTACAAATGAATAAAATTAATATACGCATGCGGCAGGGATGGTATGAGAAGCTTGGTTGTAAGCTTAACTACAGGGTTGTACTGACCAATCAAGCAAGTTGGATGGTAGGTGACAAAACCAACTGAATACATGACAACTAATTTGCCAGATGTAGCTTCAACAAAATGGCCGCTAACAACTGTTAAAGTTTGAAAGTGCCTCTTACAAGATCCAGGTTAATTTTATTTTTTTATAAGAAATTTTTTTTTTATTTAAGACTCTCTACTGGGAAGATATTTGCCCTGTTTTCTTTTATAAATTCTTATGATTCGAAAGCTGTTTCCCTTTCCTTTCCTTTCCTTTTTTTTTTATTGATTTGCTTGTTTTTGTTTTTTTTGCCTTTAGATTCTGTGTTACCATGATAAACGTTTGTTTTCTTATTTAATTAAGGCACATTGTCATGTTGAGAAGCTTTTCTTTCATAAAAAAATACAAAAAAAAGACTGCATTTACTGTGTACAATTTAACCCTTTGCATACAAAGCATACAGAAAAAAAGGCAAAAAAAAAGGCAAAAAAAAAGGCAAAAAATTAAACGCTGCAATGACAATTTTTTTTTCTTTTCGCAAATTTAAGACAGAATGTTTGTTAATTCGGTAAAACTGATTTGACAAACGTGACATACGGATTTTTTTGTTCGTTTTTCTTCTTCTTCTTAAGTTTGTTTATCCTAAAGAAAACCTACGGAAAAAAGCTAAACTTTCGTGGGTATTTTTAAAACGTTTTTTTTCCTTCAACTTCATTTTTGGTGGCAAATTTTGTTTTTTTTTTTTTGGCGTTTTTCGCCAAAAATTGTATTCACTTTGATCCCTAAACGAAGATTTGTTAAATGTGTGTTACAGAGCAACAAAAAAATGGAAAGAAAAACAATTTTTTGACTGTTTTTTATAGGACACCATTGGCAGAAGCAACTAAGAAAGGAATTGACTTCACAACTAAGGGAGAACTTGTAACGGACAATTTTACAAAAGTAAACATTTCTGGATATGCGATATCAGGTAAGGACACGCTTACTTAATTAGTCACTACAACTCCTTAGGCAGGATGGTGCGTGTTAATTTTATCCATGTTTGGCGGCACCTACAGTCTAATTTCGACTTCGTACGACAGATTTGAGAAATTTTCATAGCAATTTCATTTATCACAGGGTTGTTGCCAGAAGGCAGTTGGAAGGTAGTCGTCATATTTCCTTTTGCTCAAAATGTCTGTGCCACGTGTTGAACCACGGGCTCTTGTCTAATAAGTCAACACACTACCCTCCAGAATATGGCAACTTCTAAGGGGATACACTTAGTTGGGTTTAAATTTCCACTGACTTTAGGTGATCAAACATCATCTCCTAGGTTAGATGAGATTGAATTAAAAGACGCGCCCATGGGCAAAACTATTTCGTAATTTGTAAGTTCCCATTCTTACTTACTCTATCATAGAAATACACATGCTCTAAACGCTTCATCAATCTCCATACGATATACTCTCTTACCGAATTTGCAGCCATTAGTTCTGCCTCAATTGTACCAAAGTACCCGAATAGTGCAAAGGACAATCTGAAACCCAGCTTTACGAATAGTGCAAAGGACAATCTGAAACTCAGCTGTACTGACTTTATCACGTGGTCTGGATCCAAGGTATAAACCTTGATAATAGAACAAGTCATGTAAAGTTCACCAGCAGTCACTTGTTTTGCCTGGTGGTAGCCAGACAACAATACCCTTGTGGTTGTAATTCTAAGAGCACTGGTTATCATGATCACCAGACGTCGGCACCGATGGCTCCCGGGAGCTGAACATCTTCTGCTTTTTACACACATAGCACACGAACATCAATAATGTTCGTTAAAAAGAAGATAAAATTACTTTCAGTTGCTTGCCAGCTTCTAAAGAAGAAGGTGGTTCGTGTAGTTTTTTTTTCAGGTTTCAATGATACACCTAAAAAAATATTACAGTAGGACTCACTATTCTCCAATGAGATTCACTAATAACAATGAGAAATTATCTCCATTTTTGGAAGAATATTTGTCAAGCTAAATACGCAGTCTTTAGGGATTTTCCACTACATATACATATTATGGGGTTATACTTAAAAGTATTACTAACAATTTTTCTTTGGGTTAACATATGAATCTCACAAACAAACTCACATTTTTATCAGGTTCTCCTTTAAAAACCTTCAAACCGGTTTTGATGTTTCCTTTTCTTTAGAACCAACTATCAAACTGCGTTCTCTTAGAATAGAGACGTTTCGATAACAAAGTCGTCTAGCGAAAAACGTGACTTTGAAAATATTTGAGACGAGCAAAGTAGCTTAGTAGATAGTGTGTTGGCTTATTAAATGAGAGCCCTTGGTTCAAACCTCAGGTCAGGCAACTTGAACAGAACTAAATAGGAAAAATAATATTTCCTCGGTGTCTTCTTCTCAGTAGTCTTCTAGGAAAAATTCTGAGAGTAAATAAAATATCACATGAAAATCTATTAAAATGAAGGTTCCACTACTCATGGATAAAATCAACACATTTAACATGGGTGGCATGAGAAGCTAGGTTGAAATCCTGACTAAATGAATTAAGTTAGACCAGGTCCTTATGTAAAATATTTCACGTAGTCGCAGGACAAAGGCCAAGAAGTTGACATACATACATAATTGGCCATTACAACCCTTCAGTCAGGATTACGGCCTAGCTTCTCACACCACTTATGTTGTGTGTGTTAATTTTATACATGAGTGGCGGGACCTACAGTTTAAAATCGACTCTGAACGACAGATTTTTTTTTGAGAAACTTTTCATGGCAATTTTATTTACTCTCAGAGTTTTTGCCAGGAATCTGCTGAGAGGAAGCCGCCGAAGAAATACTTTTTCATATTTCGTTTTTGATGTCTGACAGGGGATTCGAACCCTGGCTTTTCGTCTAATAAGCCAACACACTACCTACTAGACTTCCCCTAACAAGTTGACAATGATGCGAAAATTGCCAATAACTCTGCGAAATTCTTGCTTAGCCGGCCAATGGATGAAGTGGCCTAAGAACTTCACAAATTCTAAGATTTAAAGCATTGCTTTTGGTTGCAAACTTGTCAATCCTTAGTGAACAGAAATATCAACACTATTTAACATTCTCAGCTGTCAAATCGCAGTTATCGTTATCGATAGCTTTTAAGATGTTAAACAACCTCCGCTAGCAAAAAAAAAAAATTATTTGAGAAATTGTTTGAATCTACAATTGGCGGAGAATTTGTTTCCGAAAAATACTTTTTTGAAACTCCAATTTGCGGAGAATTTGTAGAAAACGAAACACTCGGTTTGTTTGTTGGTTTACATCCTTGGAAATGGTGTAAATTTTTATTGACCATTGGTTTGTGTTGTTGTTGTTGTTGTTATCATTGTATAAGTGTTACCCTTTCTTTTTCAAATTATTTGTTTTTTTTGGGACTTTTTTTTCGTTGTTTTCGCTTCATTCAGATGTTTTCTTTAAGTTTTTGTGGCAAATTTTTTTTTTGTACCTTTAATTTGGCTTTGTTTGTCATTTGCTGAAAGACGTGCCAGACGTGAGTTGATCGTAAAGATTTCGTTTTGTTTTTGCTAAGGACTGTTGATTTTTTTTCTCTTTTCTTTTCTTTTTTGGAAACGATTTTAAAGACGACCGGAATTGTTTGCTTGGCTGACTGTTTTGGGTTTGGAAGAATGCATTTCGAAATTTTAATTCTTAAGAATTTGGCACATTCTTATAGTTTTTGAAACGTTTTTTTTCTTTGTTTTTATATTTTATTTGGTGGTTGTGGGCTTTTCAACAGCAATTTAAATGTCTCTTCACCATTCCAAATTGAAACGAAGTGATCGTTAGAATGGCAACTTCAATGGCCAGTCAGTCAAAGCAAAAGGGTTGCTGTTTGGATTTTCAGAAAATTTTGCTGATTTAATGGGAAGAAATTGCATTTTTTTTTATTTGATTTTAAATGACAGTTTAAAAAGCACTTTAACTTGTCAATTGTAAACGTTATGGGTTTTCAATAGAAATTTCTTCGTTTTCTTTTTTTTTTCATTTTGCTAAGTACAGTAAAGCTTTGTTTCTTAGGCCATATGATGGCATTCAAGAGCTTTTATTCATTTTTTGGGTTTCAAAGTAAGGTGAAACAATTTTAGGTTTCGAACGACTTGCCACGCCTAATTTTTTAAATGATTATTAAGAAATTCATTACTTTAGTCCTTACGCCATTACTTTAACCCTGTCAAAATTTGTTTCCCTGCAAGCATTTGTTAAAGTTATTGATTTTACTTAGCGCAGGTTGCTTCACTACTTAAAAGTGACTGTTTATGTTGCCCCAAAAAAAAAGATTAAAAAAACAAAAGAAAATCCAACTTAAACGTGGTGTTTAGTTTTGCAGTTAAACTGTTTAAATACTTGAACAAAATAAACACTCTTGGAACTGATTAAGTATTTAAGATTACGATGCTAAAATAAAAAAACATTCCCAAGTTTGTTAAATGTTGGCTTTAAAGCATTTGCATTTTATTTTAAAAGATTTTGATCATTTTCGTTTGTTGTTTAATTATCGAAAAAGAGAATACAAAAAAAAAAAAAAACAAAAAGAAATTAAAACAAACATGCTTTTTAAATGGTACTAAAAATGTTGTAAAAATAAAACTAACAAAACCATTAACTGGAGAAAATTCAAATAAAGAGTTCATCAGTGAGAGTTCATTTTGTAAATTTAACGTAACCCTTTATCTCATACTATATAAACAGAATTTTTATTCTGTATAAACTGAAGTTTATATCATATGCTATTCTTTATAAACTGAAGTTTATATCTCATGCTATTCTATGTAAACTGAAGTTTATATCACATGCTATTATAAGTTTATAATTATAATTTAATATAATTTATAAGTTTATACCACATACTATTATAAACTGAAGTTTATATTACATGCTATTATAAACTGAAGTTTATATTTTATGCTATTCTATATAAACTATAGTTTATATAAACTATAGTTTATATCTTATGCTATTCTATATAAACTTCAGTTTATATCTCATGCTATTCTATATGAACTTCAGTTTATATCACATGCTATTCTATATAAACTTCAGTTTATATCACATGCTATCCTATATAAACTTCAGTTTATATCACATGCTATTCTATACAAACTTCAGTTTATATCACATGCTATTCTATATAAACTTCAGTTTATATCACATGCTATTCTATATAAACTTCAGTTTATATCTCATGCTATTCTAAATAAACTTCAGTTTATATCTCATGCTATTCTATATAAACTGTAGTTTATATATCATGCAATTCTACATAAACTTCAGTTTAAATCACATGTTATTCTCTATAAACTATAGTTTATATCTTATGCTATTCTCTATAAACTATAGTTTTAATCTGATGCTATTCTCTATAAACTATATTTTATACCTCATGCTATTCTATATAAACTATAGTTAGTTTTCTCTCATGCTATTCTATATAAACTTAGTTTATATCTCATGCTATTCTAAATAAACTTCAGTTTATATCTCATGCTATTCTATATAAACTTCAGTTTATATCTCATGCTATTCTAAATAAACTTCAGTTTATATCTCATGCTATTCTAAATAAACTTCAGTTTATATCTCATGCTATTCTATATAAACTTCAGTTTATTCTATCCAACCAAGAGATTAAACACTCGCTATGGGAAACCAAACCAATACTATAATAAATCTTGCCATGGCTTCAAACTTTACATTGCGAAGTTTATTTTGGGATGGAAGTAAATAAGAGGCTACGAATCTTCGCCTCTTCATAGCAAGCTCAATGCATTGGCTATGCCTACATAAGTCACTGTATGCAATGTCAACTATATGGACATGACTTTCAACAGGACAGTAGTCCATACGAACAGTATCAAAGCAATATTGCGATGGATTGATTTAAGAACAGAATGGCTTTCAGTTCTTAACTTAACTGTGGCCTAGACCAGTAAACTCTATGATTTTGGGGAATGCTTCGCAACGAGACTGGGTAGTTAGAGCAACAAAATAATTTTAATGTTACATACCCTGTGGTACACTGTTAAGGAGTAACTTGCTGATACTTAACCCATTACATAAAATTACAACCCTTTAGCTAAGTTGTAACCTAGCTTCTAGCACCATGGATGGTGTGTTAAGTTTTTCCATGAGTTATGGTACTCTACTCTCAGAGATTTCTGTTTGAATCGCAGGTTCACGCCTAATAAGCCAACACACTACACACAGTAAAATTTTGGAGAAAATTATGCTAAACAAAAAATAAACAGATAGGATGAATGGACAGAAAGGACAGAGGATGGAAAATAGCAATACTAACTGACAATTAAGCCGGCCTCCACGCACTCAGCAGCTATTAGGTTCACTTGAGATTAGAATTGAAAGTTGAATCAGCAAAACAGAATTTGATTTATAGTCACTATAACGCGGCAATGTGTAAGCCTATTGGGGGTAACTTCTGTGCTGCTTATGAGGCCAGAATATTTTTGAGGATTAGTAAAAGCGTTTTCGAATCAACTCGAGTGGACATAAGACAATTTTGACTTTTGTTGCGTAATTACAATGAGAATTGAGAAGTAGTTGAGAGGACTGTTTTATAACAGGGATCGTTTCACGCCCTTCGAACGACAGATTTTTGAGAAACTTTTTATGGCAATTTTATTTATTCTCTGAGTGTTTGCCAGAGATCTGCCGAGAGGAAGTCATTAAAGAAAAATCTTTTGTATTTCATTTTCTGGGAAATGTTTTTTGTTGCTGCTTTTGCAGCTATTTGTCTAGAGCTTGCCAGTTAAGAATAATAAACAATATCATCGATGTGGCTACCATGTGCTTACCATCCCTTCCAGCCTAGGATTGCTATGAAGACATTTCGTTTAAGGATGAAGTTTTAATCTCTTAAAAAAGTTAATCAGCATCTGTAGACGTTTTTTTAATTTAAAAACTTATTTTCAATTTCCATCAATCTAGGCTGGAAAGCAAGAGAGCAGAAAAAAAAATAATTGCTATTGATTAACGCCTACTCCATAAAATTTATGACTGTGATGGCCTTCAAAAGTGTAGCCAGTGTATACCATAAGCGGAGCGGTTAACGCTGCTGCTGATGCTTTATGTGTACCAAAATCAATGAAGTTGAAAACTGCGCCAATAAAACGTTTCTGCTCTAATTCCTGGCATTTAAAGTACAAAAAAAAAAAACGAAGGAAAAAATAAAGGAACAGCACCAAAACAAAAAAAAAAGTCGTAAATAAAATTGAAAACTAAAACACTCGGGGAAACAAGTTTCAGTCAAGCCATATAAACATCAACGTCTTTGAAGGCAAAAAAAATTTAATGAAATGTGAGAGAGAGAAGAGAGAGAGAGAGAGGGGTAGTAAAATCGATTAAAATCAAAAGAAATTAAAAGCAAAATGCGAAAAGATAAAAAATTAAATTCGTTTTCTTTTTTTTGTTTCTGTTTTGTTTCTCCATATGAAGGTCAACTTTTCTGCAGGGATTTTTAGCCAGGATTTGCAAAACCATTTAACATTTCATTGGCTATTCTTATGAAACAAATTAGACATGTACTCTTAAGGTAAATGAAATGCAAACAAAAACGGAGCAAAAAAGGTACACCAACGAGACAAACTTTAGGAATAAAAACGATTTCGTAGAGTGTCTGTCTTGTTTTAAAGGAAACTTTAATCTTGATATTGTCATCTCTCGGGTTGTGGTCTTTGTTACGAATTTTAATTTGTTTTATAAATTACACGGCAGATAAAGATGAAATGCGTACGAAATACAAAAACAAAATCACCAAACAGATATCACATACATGGACCAGAAATTTAAATTCAAAAACAATACCTTATTGAGACAATAAACTACAATAAAATGGAAAAAGAACTAAACCTTGACTATACGCACAGTCACTTATTTAAACCCAAAACTCTTATCTTAACAAGCAGGTGCTTAAATTATAGCAAACAGCCTGCTGAAGTTGCTCAGTATAATCATTTTACTTACCTCCGAGAAATCTCTTTGGGACATTTTTATTGTTTCATGCTGTTGCTGGTGTTGCTGTTGTTGCTGTTGCTGTTGCAGCTGTTGTTGCTGTTGTTGTTGTGTTGCCAAATTGTTGCCATTTAAATCACCAACATTGCCTGCACCACCTCCACCACCACCAACGCCATTTAACTCATTGCCATTGAAATTCATTGGCAAATTTAATAAATTTTCATAATTTGTCATCGTTTTGTAAACATTTAGCTGTTGCTTGTAGAACAGAATTGTAAACAAAAAAAAAATCTTTTCTTTTTTCACAATTTTCGTTGTGACATTTTCTTTGTTGCCACCGAAGATATCTGAAAGAGAATGGAAAAAGAAAAGTCAAGAATTAGTAAAATTGTTTTATATCCACAATATAAATTCAATAACAAAAAATTTCTATAGGAACTGTTTCGATAACAATAAAATTTCCTATAGAAAATGTTTCGATAACAATAAAATTTTCTTTAGAAAATGTTTCGATAACAATAAAACTTTCTATAAAAAATGTTTCGATAAAAATAAAATTTTCTATAGAAATGTATCGATAACAAAAATTTTCTGTAGAAAGTGTATCGATAACAATAAAATTTTCTATGGAAAATGTTTCGATAACAATAAAATTTTCTATGGAAAATGTTTCGATAACAATAAAATTTTCTATGGAAAATGTTTCGATAACAATAACATTTTCTATGGAAAGTGTTTCGATAACAATAAAATTTTGTATAGAAAATGCTTCGATAACAAAAACTTGTCTGTAGAAAGTGTATCGATAACAAGAATTTTCTGTAGAAAGTGTATCGATAACAATAAAATTTTCTATAGAAAATGTATCGATAACAATAAAATTCTTAATAGAAAATGTATCGATAATAATAAAATTTTCTTTAGAAAATGTTTCGATAACAATAAAATTTTCTAAAGAAAATGTTTCGATAACAATAAAATTTTTTATGGAAAAAATATCGATAACAATAAAATTTTCTACAGAATTGTATCAATAACAAAAATTTTCTGTAGAAAACAATAAATAACAATAAAACTTTCTATGGAAAATGTTTCGATAACAATAAAATTTTCTGTAGAAATTGTATCGATAACAATAAAATTTTCTATGGAAAGGGTTTCGATAACAATAATTTTATAAAAAAAAGAAAGTTGATAAAGAAAAGGCAAGAATTAGTGAAACTGGCTTTCTATCCATGCGTAGAGAGATTGAGTGACTAATAAACAAAAGACTTCAGAAACAAACTTTTTAATTATTAACTGCCTCACCACCCTAGCATTCACGTGGCAACATTCGGTAAAGGACAGTCAATTTTTTAAGGTCAAGGGCAAATCAAATTAAATTCGAATATTCTGCGATATATACCCCAGAATACGTAGCCGAATACAGCAATTGGGATATTACGGACCGGCCTCTAAGACACTGGATTGATCATGTTTAAAGGAATATGCAGATAAATTACAGTTATACGGAAAACTTATCGATAACATATATTTTCTGAGCGAAACAAAACACTACACGCTTGTGTCTTAAGTCTTTTGGTTTTCAGTTACAATTTTTTCTGTATCAGCATCACAGTTCAATAAGATTTACTAGAGCTCTTTGGTTTTTCTGCGTCTGAGATTAAGTAATAAAATTATTGTAAGAATTTTCACACACACATACATAAACACACACACAAAGAGAGAGATCTTACAAAAGCAATAAATCATACAAGAAACTGTGAAACTGAAAGAACAAATAAAATTAAGAACCAACCATATAAAGAGAGAATTTTTTTTTTTAGATTAAAATGAGAAATGAAATCTCATGCTTAAATAGAATTCGTAACATCTTCGCTTTTTTGTTCGGTTCCACAAAATTTTGTTTGGCTGTGGTCACACATTCGACTTTGTTTTTGGTGAAATATTATGGAAATATTCAACAATTTTTTTTTTGTATTTCGTTTTATCCCCTCAGAATTTTATAGCATAATTCGCTTTACATAATAAACTTTTATGACTCAATTTGTGTTAACAAAAACCAGCTCAAAATTGTTTTTAAAAAATTTTACATTCCTTAGCATGGCCTTTGAATTTTTCCTTTTTAATATTTATCACAACAACACAGTGTTTCAGTTTCGTTTTCGGTTTTTTTTTTGAAACTGGAAAGATAAACGTGTAACGGTTACGCCTTAAACAATAAAAACTGTCTGCAAACTCAAAATTTAATTTTTTTTCCAAAAAAATTATATTTAAACTGACAACTGAAAAAAAAAAATGCTGATAAATAACTTTATCAGCTCAAAAATATTTTATAAGTAAGAAAAAATATACGAAGTAACTCTCAGGTAATAAGGAAAATCATATTTGCTTTAAACTTTTATAATTTATACACAATAATATTCTAATTATTTTGATATTATGAACGTTCTTTAGGAAATATTTCGATATCATGAATTTTCAATAGCCAATGTCTTGGTAACATGAATAATTTTCTATAGAAATTATTCGATAACATGATTTTCTTATAGAACATTATTCGATAACATGAATTTTCTACACAAAATTATTCGATAACATGAATTTTCTATAGAAAATTATTCGATAACATGAATTTTTTATAGAAAATTATTCGATAACATGACTTTTCGATAACATGAATTTTCTATAAAAAATATTTCGATAACAATAACTTTCTATAGAATATTTCGGTAACAATAATTTTCTATAGAAAATTATTCGATAACATGAATTTTCTATAGAAAATATTTCGATAACAATAATTTTCTATAGAAAATATTTCGATAAAATAAATTTTCTATAGAAAATTGTTCGATAAAATGAATTTCCTACAGAAAATATTTCATTAACAATAACTTTGTATAGAAATTATTCGATAACATGAATTTTTTATAGGAAATATTTCGATAGCATGAATTTTCTATAGAAAATATTTCGATAGCATGAATTTTCTATAGGAAATTATTCGATAACATGAATTTTCTTTAGGAAATTATTCGATAACAATAATTTTCTATAGAAAATATTTCGATAGCATGAACTTTCTATAGAAAATTATTCGATAAAATGAATTTTCTGTAGAAAATTATTCGATAAAATGAATTTTCTGTAGAAAATTATTCGATAACATGAATTTTCTATAGAAAATATTTCGTTAACAATAATTTTCTATAGAAATTATTCGATAACATAAATTTTTTGTAGGAAATTTTTCGATAACAACATATTTATTTCTTTGATGCATTTAGCGCTCCAAGAACCTAGAAGTGATTGTGGAAAAGCTCTTGCAGTTGAAAATATTGCAATATTTTTTCAAAAATGACTGAAGGAACCGTGACCTATAATTTAAATCGCTACGACGGTATAGTATGTTACTTCTTTTGACCTGCAATTAAGGAGTATGAGCTGAACAGTATGTAAACGGTCTCATGGCACAGACATCAGAATCGATTTTTGTTTTATTGCCTGAGAAGTTGTCAGAAAAAGAAATTTTCAATTATCAAGACTGTGAAGGAATTTTTCCTAGGGCTTCGTTATAGACCTAGTCTATATTTGCTCAGTTATTGCCGAAATACTGCTCGAAATATTCGAAAAATGATCGCAAACTATCTTAATGGATCAAGCACAGCACCTACAACTATAAGCGACGTCCGTTCTATATTTTGAGAAGAAGAAGCCATTTGAGTTGTATTTAATTCTCATTCGATATTCATTTATTCCCCGATAATTTCGTAATCGCTACACCATGCTACAGTAAACTTCAAATAACTTCATTATTTTCTAAGTATGCACTTTGCCATGAAATTCTTTTTAAACTTTCTATACTTTGTAGCAGTCATATACGAAGCCATAGCCGAAAATATATTCTGATTTATTACCCAAAAAGGTTGGTAAAGTGTTATAAGAGCTGAAACTCCTCAAAAAAGAATGAGAAAAATGATCGATATTAATATGAGACTCATTTATTTAATAGCGGAAGCTATTAATAAGAAAAACGCTTGCAAAACTTTTTATAACGAAGCCAAAACTTCTTTGCAACATTGTTGCGAATTGGACATACCATACACTTGTATGTATACACTTATGGCCACATTAAAAAAGCAAAAAAAAAAGAACAAGCAAAGTAATCGATTGATAAGCATGACAAGCTGACTTACAATTTTGGAAAAAAAAAAAAAAAAAAAAAAAAAAAAAAAAAAAATTCGGCCATTTGGCTGAAAACAAAATGAAAATAAATTTGTCTGCATGTGTCTTAAGTCTTTTGTTTAGCTTGTATGCCAAGTTTTCATACATTATCAGCAGCATCCCAACATTGTTTAAATGTAACGCGATACGTTTAATAATGAATTTTTCATTTGATTTTTGGCTGGCTGTAGTCATAATTCTGAGTGGAAACGTAAAGCGATAATAATGGAGCAGAAAGCAAATGAAAAATGTTGCCTAAAAAATAAAGGATTCCTTTTGCAAAGGCCTCCTTTTGCAAAATTATAACATTAGTCTTGATCACCATTATAACTGCAGCAATTAACACTTCGCAGCTGAACAAATGCCATCAAATTTTTTTAATGCAAGTCGTTAAAAAATAAACAGGCTTTATAGCGTTTATTGCACTGCGCTTCTTTATGACAAATAAAGATTAATATTTTTATATATCGAGAGCTGCATGAGAACTATCGATAACGATAACTATGGTTCGATAGTTGGCAATGTCAAATTGTGTTGGTATTTCCATTTATTAAGGTTTGGCAAGCCATCATGAATCATTTACCTCCAGAACAGCGCTTTCAAATTGTGGAAATAGCCTTTGAAAAATTCATATGTCAAGAAATTCGTGCAGTTATCGATAATTTTCACATTAATTTCTTTTCCTCTCGAAATCATCAATAAGACAAGGAAATGTGCTTAGCGAACACGATTTTGCTGCTGTAGCATGATCTCCTTGAGTTAATTCGCCCTCGTTGACAACTTGTTGACCTTTGACCTTCAACTCTGTTCTGCTAGCTAGAACAACCGAGCCGTGTGACAATGCTACTAAATAATGTTTTCAGGTGGCCTAAAGGCAGTGTTCTAACTTCCAACTTTAGTTGTCACATTGCTTGCTGTTATCAGCAGTTCTTACCATGTATCGCCATAGTTTCAGCGGTAGTGTGTTAGCCTATTAGACGAGAGCTCGTAGCATTTCTCTGGCAATAATTTTGAGAGTAAATAAAATTGTCATGGAAAGTTTATATCGTTTGGAGTTAAGGTTAAACTGCAGCTTCCTTCACTTTACTTATCGATGAAATTAACACACACAACAGGTGGTCAGACAAATTTGGTTGTAAGCCTGACTAAATGGTTGTATTAAGTAAGTACTACGTGCAGTTGGAACTGGCATTTGGGTAGAATTGTCTATTTACTACCGCCTCTATTATCCTGGCAATGGTGAAAGTCCTTCTCATTGAGAAATGCTGATGATTTTACTACTAAAGGCCTTCAAATCCGACTGGGTCTAGTTCTGTGGGTGCTTGTAACTGACTTTCTTAGCCAGCTACCAAACCTGTGAATTGTTAACATTATGGCTTGACTTTTTAAATTTTTTAATGATTTTTGTGCAATTATTTTTTCAATTAAATGATAAAAAAACAAAAGACTTAAAACACATGCACATACTCAAACGTTTAATTGAAACTTTTACCACCTGAATGGTGGTGAAACACCACTGAGTAAGTATGAGATTAAAATGAAATTAAATTTTATTTTTTGGGGTCGAAAAAAAACAAAAGATTTTAGACACAAGCGTAACTTGTTGTTACCTCTCACTTTTTGTTTTCAAGTGAAAAATTTTTGTTTATTTTTTAAATTAATTTTTCATTTTTATAATAAAACAACAATTTTTTTACGTTGAGATAAGCAATAAACGGTTGTGCGATTCTCCCATGCGTACAGAAGCTTAAGATGTAAAAATAATGATTTTCAATTATTTTTTTGTTTTCTATCATAAAAACAATTAAAATTGCAGGTGTAAAGAAGAGAAAAATTTATTATTTTTCTTAATTTCATTTTATATTTATATTCTATAATATAAGTAAACAGAAAACTAAATAAATTAAAGACTAACAAGAGTTAAAAAGGCATTCCTGGCATTACTGATAATGATTGCATTATAAAGGAACATGAAAATATGCTTAGTTAAGGCAACAAAAACAGAAGATGGAATATAAAATAATGAAAGATGATGATGTGGTGGAAAAAAAACAGATGAGGAATATAAACAAGAACTTTAAAAATACAGGCGCCACTTGTTTACAGCAACACTGTTTCCTTAGCAGAAGAAATAAGGCTGATTTTGCTTATCTACGATCAATAATGGCTGTTTATGTCTTATGCTATTATGTATAAACTGTAGTTTATATCTCATGCTATTCTGTATAAACTGTAGTTTATATCTCATGCTATTCTGTATAAACTATAGTTTATATCTCATGCTATCCTATATAAACTATACTTTATGCTCATGCTATTCTATATAAACTCTAGTTTATGCTCATGCTATTCTATATAAACTATAGTTTATGCTCATGCTATTCTATATAAACTATAGTTTATGCTCATGCTATTCTATATAAACTATAGTTTATGCTCATGCTATTCTATATACACTATAGTTTATGCTCATGCTATTCTATATAAACTATAGTTTATATCTCATGCTAATCTATATAAGCTATAGTTTATACCTCATACTAATCTATATAAACTATTGTTTATATCTCATGCTATTCTGTATAAACTATAGTTTATATCTCATGCTATTCTGTATAAACTGTAGTTTATATCTCATGCTATTCTTTATAAACTATAGTTTATATCACATGATATTCATTAAATCGAAGGATAAATAGTCTGGTTACAGGTATGTACGAGAGCAGTCAACAATACAGGACAGGTTTCAGTTGCTAATCGGGTTATCAGGCTTTTCAGATTTCAACTTTTGTTTTGGAAATGGTGTTTTAGTGCAGTTTGATTATGGTCTTTATTTCATTTTGTTTAAAAATAAAGAACAATCAGAGATTTTTTTTAGGAATTTTATCTCTGTGTTATAATATGTGTTTATTTTTCTCTTCCTCTTCTTTTTCTTCTTCTTTTTACTCAAATAAGAAACGGAAATGAAATATGAGTTATAAAGTTGAGTTAAAATGCCGCTTTTATCTCTCTACAAAGGAAGAAAGAGTCTGCATATGCAGTCTATCAGGTTGTGTCTTTGTGATTATGTTTATAATATGGATTCTAAGAATTTTAATTTTCTGTTCAAATTACAATACAAAAGCAAAAATTTATAAAAATCAAATGATAACGATGAAAAAACATATGTTTGAGATGTGATATGATATGAGATGAAACAACTTTCAAACCAAGCCGACTGAAATCAAATGATTTTTAAAGAAAAAGGCTGTTAATAGCTTCTCAAAAACGGATAGCTTTTGTTCATTTATTAACACAAAATAAAATTGATTTGTTTTCTTTTACTTTTTTTTTTTAATATTAAATGGCACTATTAAGCTGACATTTAAAAACAATTTTATTACAAACTTTGCTTTTTTTGTTTTTTTTTTTAATTAAAAATTAATTGCCATCAAGTGTGTCTGAATTGAACACAGACTGTCGACTCTCGTTTGCAATTCAAGTGTCTTAATTAAATACTAAGTCTTTTTTTGCATAAAGATTTTGTTTTTCTTTGCAATTGAAATATCAAGAATTATTCATACCCTTAATAAAGCTGTCATGGACATAAGAAAGAACGGGTGTTTTTTCAGTAGCGGCATGGCAACCATTAATACTGTTAAGTATAGCTCGAGAGCTATGAATATCAAAGTCAGAACTTCCCAACAGCAAGAGCATTGACGCATTGTTATTGCCGTGCTTGTTGGTAAATAAAGCGTATTAAAGATTACCCTGCTGTAGTCGCCGTAGTCCAATAGGTAGTGCAATGGCTTATTAGACGTAAGGCCTCGATTCATACGGCCATATTTATTGAAAAAACAGGTCAGAAATTGCCGTAATCGTAATCACATTTAAACAAATACCATGTCATTGCCTATAAGGCTGTAATAAAATATAAATTCATTTCAATCTCTTACAAAAAGAACACCCTTTACTATAAAAAAATATGGTTTGCCGTAACAAATGTAATTAAAAACGTGTATGTGTCTTAAATCTTTTGTTTTTCAATTAAAAGAAAAATTATTTATCAAAAAACATTTGGCCGGCTGCAGTTTTTCGCTGACCTGATAAAATAACAGAATGACTTCGAAACAAAGAAATCGAAAAAGTTTATAGTCGAGAATCATTTCTTGTAATAAAAACTGTAAATGGACACTAAAAGCTGTCGTTTCTAGTTTCTTTACGGCAGCACAAAGTGAAAGAAATAAAAACTAACTTAAGCGAGGCACCTTGGTTACGTTTTGGGAACGTTTTGGTTTCACGCTGGCATTACACTGAACATGACGTTTGCCGGACAGAATAGAGTGTAGTGTTCTTAAATTAAATTTTCGTAGCCCAAGTAGATTGTGTCACCCAGTGTGTGATAAGTCCCCTTTGTTTTGATCCAATCATCCTGAGCTTCGGACGAAACCAGCCAGTTCTTTTAGTGTGACATTGGCAGCCATGTCGGTAACTCAAAAACCGTTGACATCTGGCACTCCACATCATGGCATGGCTTCTGCCTTAACCCTGGTGGGGTAGACCGATCAAACTTGTCAGCAAAACTGCCAATAGTGCAGAATGCTAACTTAAGTAGTTCCTTGGCCCTTCCTTCAAGCTTTCAGTCAGGCTTACAACCAAGGGTCTCACACCACTTATGTTGTGTGTGCGGTAATTTTATACATAATTGTAGCTAACTACAGTTCAAAGTCGACCCCGAACGACAGATTTTTAAGAAACTTTTTCATGGCAATTTTATTTTAGTCTCTGAGCTTATGCCATAAATCTTCTGAGAGGAAGTCGCCGCCAGAAATATTTTTTTTTAATTTTTCGTTTTGTTGGCGATATCTGCCCTGGGATTTGAGCCGATGACACACTACCCGCCCAGTTCCCTAAGTGGTACAGTTACCACCATGCCCAGATCTACAAACGTTCTGTTCTGAAGTGGAGGCCACTCTCATAAATTCCGTTTCTTCACATCACAACAGCTTCTGCCACAATTCTTTTGGAGTATAGCGAGTTTGTCAGCAAAGAATTCCTGTTGCAATGTAAAACATTCTCTTGTCGAACTCAAGCAGAGTTGCTTGGTTTTCCTGCCATCCACTGTTGCATGCAGCAATTTTAAGATTTTGTTCAACTAGGTGTGTTTGACCACCAACGGCTTGTTGAATTTCATGCTGCTTTTTGCAATTTGTAAAAGTATTCTTGACTCTGAGGTCTTCTTCTCAGACATCTCTGATCTCTTGTTATACTCGTCTAAGTAGAGCCACACATATATACACACATAGGCGCATATATATGTGCCCTCTATCGTCTCCTTCTCAGATATCAACGATCCTTTGCTATACCCAAAGTAAAGGCACACTCTTCCATGTGATTGCTTTCGACTTTTCTTGTAGATTGGCATATAGATATGCCCTCTACCGTCTCCTTTTGAGATATGCCCGATCCTTTGTTATACCCAAAGTAAAGCCACTCTCTCTCTTCCATGTGATTGCCTTCTACTATTCTTCTAGAGGCGCATATACATGTGCCCTCCTTCTCAGATATCCCCGATACTTTGTTATGCTCAAAGTGAAGCCACATTCTCTCTTCAATGTGATTACCTTCTTTCATTCTCGTAGAGACGTATATACATGTGCTCTCTATCGTCTCCTTCTCAGACATCACCGATCCTTTGTTATACCCAAAGTAAAGCCACTCTCTCTCTTCCATGTGATTACATACATAATTGGCCATTACAACCCTTCAGTCAGGATTACGGCCTAGCTTCTCACACCACTTATGTTGTGTGTGCTAATTTTATACATGAGTGGCGGGACCTACAGTTTAAAGTCGACTCCGAACGACAGATTTTTTTGAGAAACTTTTCATGGCAATTTTATTTACTCTCAGAGTTTTTGCCAGAAATCTGCTGAGAGGAAGTCGCCGAAGAAATATTTTTTTCATATTTCGTTTTTTTGATGTCTGACCGGGGATTAGAACCCTGGCCTTTCGTCTAATAAGCCAACACACTACCTACTAGACTACGGCGACTTCAATCACTTCCATGTGATTGCTTTCTACTATTCTTGTAGAGACGCATATACATGTGGCCTCTATCGTCTCCTTCTCAGATATCAACGATACCCGAAGTAAAGTCACACTCTCTCTTCAATGTGATTGCCTTGCGATGAGGTTTTCAGTACCCATCAAGCTTCGGCAAGATGCAGGGGAATATGTATCAAAGTTGAAAGCAAAAGTTTGTGTCTTAAGTCTTTTGTTTTACAATACATATTTCAATTATTTTTCCCTCCCTTGGAACATGCATACGTAGCCCTTTATTGCAGCAATAATGTTCATGGTAATGGTAGTGGGCTATGTAATTGCAAAAAAGTTTGTGTCTTAAGTCTTTTGTTTTTCCTATTTTGATACATAATGGGGGGTATTTGTTTTTTGTTTTTTGTTTCTTTTTTGGATTAATTTATGATTCAATTAAAGGGAATAAAAAAAAAAAGAAAAAAAAAAAATCAGCTCTCATGGTTGTTAAAGTTTTATGACCAAGTGCTTGTTATTAAAGATCTCTTCGGGGAAGGCCTTAATTAGTGAGGTTAGTTTCTCAGTTAATAATTTGATTGGTTTTGTAATTACTTTGGAAAAAAATGGAAATCAAAATATTTTTTTTTTAATTTCTCATTTTAAATTTCAAATAACGGCTGTTGTTTTCAGTTATTTTAATTACTTTTTTTTTCTAATTATTTTTTTTCTTTTATTTTTCTTTGTCTGGGGTTTTTCCTGTTATTTTGAGATGCCATGCCATTTATTGTCTCTATGCTTGGCTGACTGTTTGACAGTCTATCTAGCTATCTTTCCATATCTATTTGTTTTCATGTAATTGTACCCTACGGCTTTATGTACGAGTATGTTGGCTTTTTGAGGGTGTGGTAAGCTGATACTATAGTTGGCGACTGTTTTTGGTCTTTTTTTTTATTATTTTTCACTTTCAACCAAAACAATGACAGAGATTGATATCAAATATTTGAGACAAAAGTCTCAAATAAAAAAAAAGAAAACAAAAAAAAAGTTATTTTGCTAAACGTAATGTAAAGCAAAAATATTTTCTTCAAATATTCCTTTCAAATATTTTTTTCCTGCATGCCTGCCATCACATTTGCTCATTTTTTTAAGAGAATCGTGAGTAAATTTTCATTTCCTCTTTCATTACAATTGTTGGCGATACGTTTAATATTAATCACTATCCTTCACGTTTTATGCTCTTTCTTGCCAAATGTATATCAACAGAGACTTCCTTACATTAGATGGCTATAACAGCCATCTTGTTGAAGCTAACATCTGTCAAATTAGTTGTCATTTATTCAGTTTGTTTTGCCAAATCACCATGGGCGGTAATAGCATTCAACAATACGTGGAAATATTACAATTGTTTGATCAAATTTGTTTGCCTTAATCGGGCCAATTCGCCCATTTCACATTCGCCATTATCGTCCTACCGGGAGGACTATTCGCAATAAGGGGAATAAATTTAATGGTACTGGTCAGTAAACGATAGACCAACACCCGTACGTTGATCAAAAAACTTTATCCTACCGAGAGTACTGTACGCCTTATTTGTCATACCGAGAGTACTTCACGCAATGTGGTCTCTACTGGTTCAGTAAACAATCAACAACGACATCAAAATTTTCTAAAAACCTAACCGCTATGCGTGAGCGTATTCAGAAGAATCTGATGCGTATTCAGAAGAAACACTCGCAAGAACTCTGCTTTTCGCCGACCACAACATACCGAATTTGGCGTTGTGACTTAAGCATGCACCCAAAGAAAATTCGAGTGACTCAGGAAATGAAGATAAATTACCAGAAACAACGACATGTGTTCGCTGAATGAGCCCTAAAGCAGTTGGCAAGTGACCCCAAATTTTCATTGAAAAATTACGTTCAGCGATGAGACACATTTCTGGATGAATTGGTACGTGAACCAAAAAAGATTATCGAATGTAAGGCAATACCAATCCAATTGAGATCAAAGAGCAATCCAGCCATCGTGCAAAACTAGCTGTTTGTTCTGGATTTATGAGCTTGTGAGGTTTACTTAAGTCACAGGTGTAGGCCACAGTGTCAAAAAACCCACAGTGGTCATAAAAGTCAACATATCCCACGGCAATGGTCAAATTCGGCATAATTTATGCACCAGATAACTGAGGAGACCTTCTATCAGCAGATAACACAAGTGTTTTACGTTGTAAAACCTGTTTAGACCAGTATGCCTGCAACTGAATTTCCGAGCTCGTCATTGAGACAGACATTAAGAAATTCTGTGGTTCAACATTCTTAGGGAACTTCGACTGACTAAAGGTGGCAATATGCTGGCGAAAACGTATGTGAAATTGGTCGTAGTCTAGTAAGTATTGTGCTCACTTGTTAGACGAGATCTTGTAGTTCAATTCCCGAAATATGAACCAAAAACTTCTTTTCGAGGCTTTCTCTCAGCTGTCTTCTGGCAAAAGCTTTGAGAGTAAAAGAAATTGTCATGAAAAGTTTCTCAAATCTCTCGTCCAGAGTCGACGTCAAGCTTTTGCTCCCGGCCCTTAAGGATAAAATGAACGCACATAACTTGGGTGATGTGGGAAGCTAGGTTGTAATCCCGACTAAGGGGCGGTAATAACGAATTAGGTGTTTAAGGTAGTATGTGTCCGAGTGGGATCACAGTTGTAAAATATCTTGTCGTTTCAGGTGCCAAAGGGCAAGAAGCAAAGCCAGATACTTTGAAAATCCTGAGTCTACCTTAATGCCTTTCAATTGCCAAAAATCATGTCTTGTGTGAAAAAGGAGAAAGGAGTTAAGCCAGATATATTTGGAAATCATGCGTTTGAATTAAGGTAAAGACATGTGGTCGAATTACGTATGAAAAGGAGAAGAAGCTGAGCCCAGAATATGAGAGTCACTGCGGATCAGCATTTCCAGATAGCTGAGTCTTACTTAATGTAAAGGTATGAATTCGGAAAGTTACCGTAGTGTAGTAGGCAGTGTGTTGACTTATTAAACGTGAGGCCACGATCCCAGGTTAAACATCTCGACTTGCGCTCTGTAGATTTATGACAAAAGCTGTGAGTAAATAAAACTGCAAAAAAAAAAGTTTCTCAGAAATCTATCCTCCATTCAAGGGTAGAATAAAGAAGCACAACTTAAGAGGTGTGAGAAGCTAGGTTGTAATCCTTACTAAAGGGATGTAATGACCAATTAACCTGCGAGACTACAAATCCAGCTGCAAAATGTACACAAACCATGTAGGAAAGTGAAATGAAGTCAAGCTGATGGTTTAAGGAAATCCTGCACATCAATATTCCCGGAGAACTGGATCTGATCTTCAGATCAAAATACAGTACCAAGGGAGATCATAATTCGAAAATATCCTAGCCTTGAAAAGTCCACAAAACATATACCAAAGAGGCAAAAATATGTGATTGAAGGAGAAAATCAAAACTGCTGGCGATTTGAACATCAAGATTTTTTTTAAATAAATTTTTGATTGTTGTTGTTGTTGTTGTTATTGTTGTTGTTCAATCAAAATACTTGTTCAACAAATTATTCACATGGGAATTATTTGTCTTTAAAAGCTTTTTCTATTTTATTTGAGTTGTTTTTCTCTTGTTTCAGTTTTTTTCCGTGGTTATTAAATTAACTGCCTAATCATGGCAGCCTGTCTGCCAGTAAGACTTACTCCGAACGGCTTTAATTGAATAAAAAAAAAGTAAAGAGAAGAAGAAAAAACACAGATTCTTGGATAATTCTAAAGACAACATTAACGGTTTGGCGCCGGGCAACAATGACACCTTTTCGATTATGATAGTGAGAATTTCTATTGTCTTGTACTGCAATTGTGTACTGCATAGCTGTACTGCACTGTTGTACTGCAAGGTTGTATTGTGAATTTAATTGTTGTTGTGTTAATAAAGTATGAGTATGATTATCATAAATGTATAGGGCTGATGCGGATGATGATGATAGGCAGTTGATGAATGTATTGAGAAAAGGAGAGAAAGCGAAGGGTTTTTTAAATGAAGCTTGATTGGTTTTCAAGCCATTTTTTCATATTTTTTTTCTAATTAAACAAAATGTTTGTGAAAAGATGTTATAACCATTTGATTGATCAACTGTTTTTACTGTTTTCTTGTTAACTCCCCTGGTCTGCTCATTAGATTTCATTTGTTAAGAGTGCCCGCCGCCCGCCATCTCTCTCGTAGCCATCATTCATTATGTTGTATTAGAAAAATTGTTCAAGTTTAACTGTATAAAGCGATACCCCCAAGTTAATCAGCAGAAATATTTTTAGTTTTTCAGTTTTTCTTCAAACACAACATGTTGCTGCTGCATAGTTGCAACGTACAAACAACAGCTCTAAAGGAAATTGCAACAATGTTGCCTTCTGGCAAGATGATTAGAATGAACGTATAGACCAACTTAAACTATGTTTAATGCATGTTAATGTCTCATGTTTTTTTCTTTCTTTTATTTTTCGCATTGCATTGCATTTCGTTTCGTTTCGTTTCGTTTCATATCGTTTTGTTTGATTGTCTTGTATTTGTTGACAAGAACAACAACAGATACATTAAGAATATCTATTAAAATATCTTCCTCTTCTTATTCTTTTTTTTTTGTTTTTGCATCTGACAAATGCACATGTGTATGATCAAATTTATTCCGACAATAACATTTGAAATAACAGCTGCAGCAAAAAAAAGCACTTGAAACACTTGAAAAATATTTAAATTGGCAAAGCAAATCTTGGGAATACTCTACACAATGATGCTCTGCACTTAATTTACAAAACATTGCCAACTTTCTGACGCAGCAACTGAAGGTAAATGCCCCTAGACTACTAAGCTAGATTTTTCGCTTAAGGGACTCTAGAGCAGGCCGATTGCCAAGATCCTGATTTTCACCGAAAAATCATTTTTAGTCCATGAGGCCCATTTTTGAAAGGGGTTAAGTGAACAAAAAGTCGATTTAGTCTAGCAGAAAGTAAGTTAGCTTATTAGACGCGAGGCCACGGTTCAAACCCTAGGTTAGATATCTTCAACAGAACGAAACACGAAAAAAATATTTCTGGCGGCGACTTCCTCTCAGCAAATTTCTGGAAAAAAAACCGTGAAAGCAAAATAAAATTGCCATGAAAAATTTCTCAGAAAAATCTGGCGTTTGGAATCGACTTAAAAACACTAACACACACAACATGGGTGGTGTGAAAAGTAATCTTGACTGGAGGGTTGTAATAACCAATTACGTATGTAAGTGAGCAAATAAAATTGGCGAATTTATGACGATATCAATCCATATGAGGTTGGCGAGCATTCAAAATGAAAATGTTCCCGATTGACGTAGATTTTGGATTGGTAGCGTAATCGGCTCATATTTCTTTGAGGTTTAATTCGGCCAGGCCATCACTGTTAACAGTGAGCACTATAGATCGACGACTATCAATTGAATTGGGTGATCGGGATATCAACGACATGTGACTACAAAAGGATGACGCCATGTACCACACAGCTTATGGTCATCCCACTAAAGATGTATGATTTCACTTTGTTTTCTTACAATTTTCTTAAGCCCCAGTTGTATGCGAATAAGCCACAAACCACAGTGAACCTCAAAAACAGCCTAACTCATGTCATCAGACAAAAGCAGTCTGAAAAATTAAATATTTTTTATGTATTCCACCCAGATCAGACGTAGGTGCCACATATAATGTCACCAATAGGTCTGTCAAACGTACAAACAATTTCGATGGTATCTCACTCATACGTACTTACATACATACACAACTGGTCATTAAGACTTTTCAGTCAATATTACGATCTAGCTTCTTACACTACTCATGTTGTGTGTCTTTATTTTATCCCTGAGCGATGGGAGTTACAGTACAACATCGATTCCAAACGACGGATTTTTTGATAAACTTTTCATTTCAATTTTGTTTTATTTAAATTAAAAGATAGGAAGCGCTTAGTTAAAGACCCTATAAGAGGGGGTGTGATACGAAACTTTTGTAGCCGGACCAGTGCAGTGTTTTCCAATGCTTGCTGTATAATGGGATTTTCCCTGAAAATCTCTTAATTCACGAGAATACCCAGGCTGCGGTTAAGGCAATCCATCCTTGTCAGTAAAGGTCAAAGATGACTCTTAAATGGGTTCCGTGACATAGGAATATTGTGGAAAATTGCATTGATGATGATGAACTGAACAGGGCCGATATGGTGTTCACAATCTCTGGCATGTTAGAGAGCCTAAGGATTTCGATTACCTTACTTAATCTCGATATTATTCGCTTGCTTTATAGGGAGATACAATTTCGTTAGCATTAGTGAGACATTTGCAATATTTCTAGATTCTTCTCGCATATCCTGGGAAATTGCATTACCGATTAACTAGCTAAGGCCGATAAAGAACGCAGGAAGATTTAATTTCGTTGCCAAAAGGAAAGTCTGTGCAATATTTCTAGACTCTGTTGGATTTGTTCAAGCGCTTGGCCTTTAGTAGAGTATTTAGATGACGCTTTCAAAGCATAGTTGTCAGTAGTCTTCCAGAGGAGCCTTGAAGACTCAATAAGATCATACCAGGCTTATTAAATAAGATATCTTATGGCATTAAAAAGGCATCTGCCATGCCATACCTCCTTGTGATATTGCCTTTAAAGTTTGAAATCGCTGTGGTCTACCAGGTACTGTCTTGGTTTATTAAACAAGAATGCTAGGTTCAAATACCAGCTCAGACTTCCGGAAAAACCGAATTACAAAAAAGAGGAGTAAATAAAATTGCCATGAAAAATGTCTGTCGTTCACAAGTCAGCATTATGAATAAAATTAACATACATACTGTATGGGTGGTGTGCGAAACTAGGTTGTAATCCTGACTGAAGGATTGTAATAACCAAGCAGTTAAATAAGTAAGTTAAAGAGTAACTGGTGCCAGAAATAATTTAATACAACCATAGAGGTTAGGCTAATGGGCCGACAACCTAACTGAGAACTACTTAGCAGCCAGTTAGGTGTAGGGTGTGAGAGAATATATTTTGTTGTTTGTTTTTATTTGTTTTGTTTACAGTTTTTATTTGAAATTTTATTGTTTTTGCTTTTTTTGTTTATTTTTTTGCTTTTACCGAAGAATCATCAGAGAATTCTTTTGAAATTGAAAAATTTTAAAACAATTTTTAAAAAAACACAAAAACCAGTATTTACTTAACAAAACAACAACAACAACAATCAAATTTATGAAATAAATGAGGCGGGAAGTCCCTTGTCTCTGTACAGATAAGAAATATTGCAAAAAAAAGAAGCTCTCTTATCTCAGTAGCAAAGTGCTCAATAAAGTGTGTACAATCACTAATTGATAGAAATTTAGAGTCTAATGAACTTTAAAAAGGCGCTACACACTGCTGCTCATGCACTCTACATATAATGTCAACAAGGATATACGAGTATTGGTATACTGGCATGAATATGCTTCAAAGAAAAACTTTCAATTAATCTTTTGAAATCTTTTCAATACCCCTTATAAAGTGCATAGACATGTAGAGACTTGGAATACCTTAAGTAGGGCACTTATCAGCGATAATTATATAAATTCATTTAAAGTGGACATGTGGGTTACTCCATAGAAATGTATTTTTAAAATAAAATTTAAAAAAAAACCAAAAACCGAGCGTATACTATTGCTGGACTAAGACTTAGGACACAGAGAAACATCCTACCCAGGTTCTCAAATTCATCCTATGAAGGATAGAGAGGGATATCCGCTACATACCCTGCAATAATCCAATTGGGAGCTGTTCCTGTTCCTCATTCAGGTATCTAATCTCGCAATGCCCCACAAGAAATCCAATATTTAGTCACACGCTGTCTATTACAGACCAAAGACTCCTTAATAAATAACAATCTGAGCCATCCCATAAACGTTTTTCTTCCTTCTCATCGCAACATATCCTGCAATGGTCCCTGACTAAAACCTGTGTCAGTTCCCTGTTCACATATCTAAGCTCGCAATGCCCCGCAAGAAATCCAATATTCAGTTACACGCTGGATTTCTTTAAATTCAGCAGCAAACCTTTTCAAACGCTGTCTATTGCAGACCAAAGACTCCTTAATAAATAACAGCCTGAGCCATCTCATCAACGTTTCTCCTCCTTCTCATCGCAACATATTCTGCAATGGTCCCCGACTAAAACCTGTTTCAGTTCCTTGTTCACGTATCTAACCTCGCAATGTTTTTCTTTTCCCATTACCCACCCCTCTTAGTAATCTATGGCTTCCATAAAGTATTTTCCATATTATCCAGCTGACTGACGTTGTTGCCATAAGTTCTGGTTTCCGTTATTCTGCCTTGTTTCTGTTACGTTAATCTATTGTTGCTCCAGCTAAGCAGGAGATTAATCTGCTGTAGCAGGTCCTAGGATGTTAGTGCTGCCTTTTATCATTGCCTAGAAACAAAGTTGTCTGAGAATCTGCTGTAGTGGTGAGAAACCTTGCTAATTTGAAGCAGTCTCCTGGTCATCAAAACCCATGTGCCCCAATCTCACTAGACTTTACTGTAGAGTCACTCGTATACTGCCATAAGTCTCGACCGAGAAGACAACATTGCAGCTGCCGTTGGATGGGCAAAGAGTAAACCTCCTACATCGTAAAAGTTGCCAACATTTGTATGAAATGATCTATGAAAAGTAAGTGGCAGACAGCCATTTACCGCCTTAAACAATTTTTTCCACCAATTTTCTGTGGTATTTTCAATTTTCATGATCCATACGTAATCCAAATAGTTGAACTGAAAAGCTTTAATAATCATTTAAAATTTAAGAGTCCTACGTTTCCAGATGCAAGAATGTAAGTGTCTTGGGTAAAGTGTCTTGACTACGAGACTGAGTAGTACAGATTCGAACCAAAACAATGTGCAAATAATTCGTTTTCCCTCTTAGAAATTAACAGCAGCAACGATTCAAAAAGAATGGTATTCAATGAGCAAAGTTCTTCACCATTGTATTTAATACAACAACCCTACATTTTCTCTTAGAATGTTTGTTAGTAGGCAACCCTATCAGTCTAGAATTTGCTACAACAGCATAATTAATTTGACTTAGCAGTGAACAATTAAATTATAACACAAAAACCGCAAAACCTTCATTCTCTGGGGATTTTTTTATAATGGAAATACCCACATGTGAAGCTAAAGAAATTACCTTCTATTTCTGATGATAACAACGAATGAAAACAAATAACAAAAAAAGAAAACAAATTCACTCAAGATGTTTATAAAAAGACTTTCAATGTACTTCAGAGAGATCAGAACAAGACGTAACGCAAAACGTAGGAGACGTTAAACAAAATGTTGAAAAATATTTTAAAAATTTCTCTAGGTCTCTGTTTATTGACGTTAATACAGGCCAAACATGAGACTCAAGTAGCCACCCATGTACTGGAGGGTAAGGAAAAACATTTCTTAGAATGAAGAGTGGAAAGAAAATTTAATGAAATTTTTGTTTTTAAATTTAAAGAGTTCTCCGATGCTCTGAATATTTCGCCATTTGTACGTGTGGGCAACAAATTGTATCACTTTGGTCAGAGCAAGGTAAGTCTCAAGCGATTTTCTTATGTTAGATGGGCACCGTCTTATATGATTTTTATTTTTAGGTGACATGGTTTAAAGCCTTTTTAATTTGCCGTTCTATGAATGGATTTTTGGCCTCGGTCGATTCGCAGGAAGAAATGAACCAACTATCCAGTTATATGGCTGCTAAATATCCAACCGACCGCTGGTGGTGGATATCCGGTTCGGATTTAGATCATGAGGGCGATTTCTATTGGTATCGAACGGGTGAACGTATCAGTTTTGCTGACTGGTCTCAGGGTCAACCTGATAATGCTGGCGGCCATGAGAACTGTGTTCATTTGTGGTATCAGAAGACAAAATATCAAATGAACGATTGGATGTGCAATCAACAGGCCTACTATGTGTGTGAAGCTGATAAGCCCAAGACCATTGCCGTTAGTTTCTTTTAAAATGGAGGGTGATTGATAATGATTGCAGTGTTTAAAAATTTCTTTAAATATACCGTGAAAAACAAACAAAAAGATTAATTGGATTCATTAAATTGGAAGCCCAGTTGTGCATAAAATACGTCACGACGACACTTTAAAATTTTTTTTTTTCGAAATAAGCAATTACGCCCGTGTGTGATCCACCTTTAAAGATATTGAAATTTCCTTGCGAAAGGCACTCCGGCCTTACGGAGGACAAAGACAAGGACGAACATCAAAGTAACGTTCGTTAGGATTCCAATCGCAAAAATTATCAGGGAAAATCCCACCACACATTGGTTTGCTTTCAAAATGACTATGACCTCCAACAGCCTATGTTAATGTATAATATCAGAATCTTTAATATAAAGGGTGTTTAATTAAGCGCTTCCTATTTTTACATTTAAAGAAACAAAGTCTGCTCTGCCTGGAGCTCTTAAGAAATGTTCAATTTTTCCTGATTCTGGCCCGTAGATCTAGCTGAATATGACTGATGGCATGTGTTACGTTAGTTTTGAGGCTTATGATGGGGTTTACGGTTTACTTACGTACTCTTGCGGCTTAAGAAAACCATACAAGAAAGAGTCCAAAGCTGTTAAATCGCACGGTCCTATTGAAAAAACATATGGATGGTGTCCAAATCATCCAATCATCGACCTACAGCGTTCGTTGTTGACAGTGATGGTCTGGAAAAGGTCGTTTGCAAAGAAAGATGGGATGCATTAGACGTTTTTGGGTCTCATATGGAATCGTATAATCCCAAAGTTGTCGAAATGTCAATCAATTGGTTCACAGACCTCATCGCTGAAAATAATAATTTTTCAATGAAAATTAGAGTCAATTGCCGACTGATCCAGAGCCCATTTAGTGTACACATGTCGTTCCTTTAGTTCCTGAGTCAGTTGAACTCTGTACGTAAGCATGCCCAAGTTAAGGCCCAAAATTCGCAGGTTGCGATCTACGAAAGCCCGAATTCTTTTAAGTAAAATCATACTGAGGCACAGATGGGATGTTTCCGCCAGATCATTTTGTAAATTGTAAAATAAACTGTCAGAGAAATTATTGGAAAAGCTGTCAAACATTTTGAGAAGAATTGTCAGAAAATTTTACAAAAGTTGTTGCTACCAAAGGGTAAAAAAATTGTCAGAAAAATTGTGAGAAAATTTATCTGAAAATTTGTTGAAAAATTCTCAGAAAAATTGTAGAAAATTGTAAGAAAAATTTTAAGAAAAATTGTCATAAAAATTGTAGGAAAAATTGTTAGGAAAATTGTTTAAAAAATTATCAGAAAGATTGCCGGAAGAATTGTCTGAATAATTGTATAAATGTTGTTAGCAAAAAGGGTAAAAAAATTGTCAGAAATATTGTGAGAAAAATTGTCAAAAAACTTGTCAAAAATTGTTCAGAAAAATTATAGGAAACTTTGTCAGAAAATTGTTGACCAAATTGTCAAAAAATTGTAGGAAATTTTGTCAGAAAAACTGTAAGAAAAATTGTCCGAAAAATGCTAGAAAAATTATTAGAAATTTTGTCACAAATATTGCCTGAAAAATGCTTAGAAAATTGTAGGATATTTAGTCAGAAAAACTGTTGTAGGAAATTTTGCCAGAAAAACTGCAAGACAAAATATCTGAAAAATACTAGAAAAATTGTCAGAAAAGTTGTCACAAATATTGCTGAAAAATTCTTAGAAAATTGTAGGAAATTTTGTCAGAAAAATTCTTAGAAAATTGTAGGAAATTTTGTCAGAAAAATTCTTAGAAAATTGTAGAAAATTTTTTCAAAAAAATTTTAAGAAAAATTGTCTGAAAATTATTAGAATAGTTGTTGCCTGGAAAATTGTTAGAAAATTGAAATAGAACTAGAAATTTTGTCAGAAAAATTGTCAAAAAAATTTGCTAGAAAAGTTGTTACAAAAAATTTTAGAAAAATTGTAGAAAAAATTGTCCGAAAAATGATAGAAAAGTTGTGACAAAAATTGTCACAAAAATTGCCAGAATAAATAAAATTCTTTCATTTGGAAAATATTTGATTGTGACCAGTAGTAGTGGTTCATTAAAATCAAATCGATTCTGTGTTTAAAATATTCAAAAAAAAAAATAAAATAAAATCGAATTAAGAAAACTAAAACTATGAACATTTCGTTTAAATTAACCAAATCATTAATAAATATTTCCATAAATTAAATTCTCCAAGAAGAATAACAATTATTTGAAGGCGATAAATTACAATTTGGTTTCAACTCCTACCCACCACCGTCACAGAATTCGAAAAATTTTAAAATTTTTTTGAAAAAAATTGGAATTTTATTTAAATTTTTTTGAATTTACAAAAACCAAATGGAACAACGTTTATCCGTAACACAGATGTTGCCACAGTAGTGGTTTGAAATACTTTTTTTTTTAATTTTTTTTTGGGTATTAATTACAGGGTTATCTTGTGTTGTATTTTTTTGAAGATCCCTTTCATTCGTTTTTTTTTAACTTTTTTTTTTGAAATAATAATCGCTTAAATGGGAATTTTTCCGTAATTAAAACCGTTACTAATTTTAGTCTACGTTTCGTTTGGGTGTGTTTTAATTTCATTTTTTCCACTCAGTTTTACGGTTGAAACTTTAAAAAAATTTTTATTTCCACACTTTTACGCTTAATTAAGGAACTTTTAAAATAAACCAAAGGAGAAAGACAGATAGATAGAGAGGGAGAGGGGGCGTACAAAACAAGAGAAAAATTATTATTTTAATTGGTCATGTAAATTGATTTGTTTCTGTAAGATAGAAAGAAAAAAGAAAAACCTTGTCATCAAACAGATGAAATGAAAGTTTATGCGGCCACAACATAAGGTGACCGACCCTGTAGGGAAAAAAATCCGATGGTTTTACTGCAGGTCACACGAGTTATCCATAAGCCTGCAGCATTTATGATAATTAATATGCCAACTCAATTGTTTCTAAAGAGTATAAAAAGAGTAGGAGTCTAGTAGATCGTGTGTTTGCTTATTAGATAAGAGTCCAGGGTTCAAACGTCAGCTTAGACATCTCACACGAAACGTAATGTGAAAACAAAATATTTTTTGTCTTTCTTTCTGTCATTCAAAGTCGACTTTAGCCTTTAGGGTCCACTAATCATGGATAAAATTATCACTCGCAACATAAGTGGCGTGAGAAGCTAGGTTGTAGCCCTAACTAATGGTTTGTAATAATCAATTAAGTAAATAGTAGGAGATATACATCGAATACATACTAAGCAAGCCGCAAGCCTCGCAGGCAAGGAGATATGTTAAGATCTGGCTCTTTCGGCAAAACATGGCAAAAACTATCATCTTCTTGAGCTTAGTGCCGTTTTTTTTTTTTTGTCAAATGCTAGGGATCCTCGAAATAATGTATCAAGTTGATATGGCATTAGCAAACTGTCTGCTAAGTAATCTAAATTAAAGCCTGTCAAGCATCCGCATGACAATAGATCTTTCCAATCTACAATGGGGTTTCACACGGCAATTGTTTTTGATGCCATTCCACTCTAGGAAGCAACTTCTTAAAGAAAATCTAGTGAATGCGCTCAGGACTTATTCCACAACTTAATCCAATGCCGACATTCAGCTGTCGTTCCTACCAAGTAATTCTTAACCATTCCGATGGCAAATAACCCTTGGCAAGATTCCTTCGTGTCAAGTAATTTTTACCAGCCTCTTCAGCTTCTTTCATTCCATATACTCGCACACTTTGGTTTCGAGCAGCACCTTTAAACATTTTGTATTGTGTTTACGCTTTTATGTTAATCTTGGCTAGGTGCGTGTTCACTTGGGCAATGAGAGGGTAATCTAGTCAGATAAGATCAAATCAGGCGTCATGAAAAGGACGTTAGACTTGACACACTTGGGTTCTATAATCAGATGAGGTAAAAAGGGGGTAACAAAGCTACTTCTGCTCCAACCACCGCAAATCTGGCCGCTTAAAGGTCGTAAGAGATCATTTGTGTCACTTCTGTCATGAGAAAAGACTAGAGCCAGCAATCATTGTTGCTACATGGAACTCTATTCACCATAATCACGGACAGTGTTGGACGCATTCAGCGCAATTGTGGCTCGAATAGATTGATCAACTCATTCTCATACTCCTATTGGATGATCTGGTAGAGGTGATATCAGTTGGCGCAAGTGGTCTATCGAATGATTACAAATCTGTCGGTTTAATGATGATCTCAATATTGACGACATCTAGGCATTGAGTAGGGGGCTGAAATTCCCTCTACTTAATAATCAGAAATATTTGTTTAGATTCCGTTAATCGATATTATGAAATATCGATACTTTATCGATACTATGAAGTTATCATCTTGATACTATGAAGTATCATCGATACTATGAAGTATCATCGATACTATGAAGTATCATCGATACTACGAAGTATCATCGATACTATGAAGTATCATCGATACTATGAAGTATCGATACTATGAACAATCAATTGATGGAGTTTAAGGCCTGTACTCAATGTCCAGGAAGTTAGTTAAGAAGTCAGTGCCGTGGGCAATGAGTAGGAGGCTTAAATTCCATCGAAAGCGGCTATGAAGTACCGATGGATTGTTCACAGCTAATGTCACATACCAGTTTTCTTTGCCGTTAGTTTCTTTCGCTTTGCCTAACGCGTATCATACGGGTCTAGAATCCTAATGTCTAAGCTCTCACAGTCCTCTACTATCTGTCGTTTATAACCTCAATTACTTTTCATATTTGTTGTCACAAACAAAACGAATTTTTTTTAAAGGTTTTCATATAATTCTACAACTATTTACCGTTACATGTACCCTATTGACATCATTACCAGCATGTGGTACTTATTATTAAGGCCGTTACTGTAAATATTGTTTATGTAACGGCCATTAACACTACATTCGCTACCTTTTGTTTTGTTTTGTTTATTTTTGTGTAATAATGTGGGCTTAAACGTTACGATAACCCATTAATTTATTCTAAACTCTTAACGTACACATACATTCATATAGAGTGTGTGAATCATCATCAATAGATCGATATTATTTGCCATTATTTGCAGCGGCTTAAGACGTTCAACAGCGCTAAGTAGTACTATTAGTTGTTGTTGGTGTTGTATGCAAATGAACTTGAATGGTGTAATCGAAAACCAATCAATAGACCACGACACGATTTCAATAAAAATTGATTGACTGACACAGACGACAATGACAGACGGCAACAGCAATAACAACAACAATAACAACAACAACAACAACAACAACAACAATAATAATTGCGATGACGTTCTAATTTTAAGACAACAAAGGAAAAAAATGTTTTTTTTTTCTTGTCTTCAATTGACAGCTGAAAAGACGGTTTCGTTTGGCTTGGCTTTGGTAGGGCTTCACTCAGAGTTGTTATGTAAAAAAAAAAATGGAAAGAAAAATTATAAATTAACCACACAGTTTTAATATTTAAAGAAATTAAAACAAAAACAATTTAAAATCAAATTTCCATATGCAAATTACGTTTATTTTTTTCGAAGCCGGTTTCCATAGCCAGCTTTTTGTTATCATCAGCAGCTGCGTGTTTATCAAAATGAAATTTATTTTCGAAATAATTTCGTTGTTTTTTTTCCTAAATTTTTTATTTAAAATTCTAAACATTTTTAAAAGCAATTTATGAGGGTAATTAATATTAAAATGCCTAAAATGTTCCATAGACTCCATAGGCTCCAAAGGCTTTAGAGAAATCTTGT
>QOCX01000109.1:151969-422976 GCA_005959815.1 Sarcophaga bullata
AAAAAAAAAAAAAAAACGAAAATAAAACCAAATTAAAATGTTAATTTTGAACATTTTTCCAAATCAGTTTATTAGCCAGTTTAAGTCAGTAGGCTGTTCTTTAATTTTATGAAAAAGATGAAAATCTATTGGCCTTCTTTGTTTATTTCTTGCATTTGCAAGTACTGGATTGGGTAAGTAATAGTGGAAGCTTTCTTGAAAGCAAAACTTACTTGACCACACATAGCAGTCCCTTATAATACAACAGAAAACAATGCCTCACAATTAACTGACAACCCTAGATTGTCCAATCTTGACCATTACACAGAGGGTTGACCCTAAAGCTCAACCCTTTTAGCTTAAGTTCAAAACCAGTCGGAAAGGTTTAATAAATCTTGTGATTGATTTGATATCGACTCCGTTAAACTATAGAGAAAGTGTGAGTCAAATGAAAGAAGTTTTCACAGAGCCTTAGATGGACATTGTCATGTCTAGTATGTTAAACCTTCTTCCCTCTTTGATAGCCCTATATCATCTGCGGAAGTTATTAGCAGTTAAGCGAAAGCTTTCGCATGCCTTATCATTCCGCAATGACCTGGTAGAATAGATACAGAGAGACAGAGATGTTGCTTCGTCCCAGTGATTTAAATGCTTTGTATTCCATATAAGCCAAGTGACAGTCCAGTGACTCTGGCAGTCAAGTGACTCTGGCAGTTAAGTGACTCTGGCAGTTAAGTGTCTCTGGCAGTCAAGTGATTCTCCTAAGACCAGAATTTCTTAGCGTAGGTAGAATAGATACAGAGAGAGAGAGATGTTGCTTTGTCCCAGTGATTTAAATGCTTTGTATTCCATATAAGCCAGGTGACAGTCAAGTGACTCTGGCAGTNGTATTCCATATAAGCCAGGTGATAGTCAAGTGACTCTGGCAGTTAAGTGACTCTGGCAGTTAAGTGACTCTGGCAGCTAAGTGACTCTGGCAGTTAAGTGACTCTGGCAGTCAAGTGATTCTCTTAAGACCAGAATTTCATAGCGTACAACAGACACTTTTCTTTAACAGCGTTTCACAGTGGCTACAAAACAAGGAACCCACCAATTAAGGTCGGCGAATAGTAGTCAGGATAACAACCTATCTTCTCTCTTCACCAACGTTGTTTGTGTTTAATTTTATCTATGAGTGGCGTACCCTATTAAAGATGTTCACAAATGCCTTCGACAAATTGTGAACTCTCGGATCATTGACTTGCAAAATCCCAGAATCTCTGTGGAGATATGTGAAGGCATGTCAGTGAAATTGACAGTAAATAGGGCACACATATATCAAAGGCAAGCTGTAAACATTATTTGACAAACCTTTCGCGGAATTCAGCAAAAAAAAACTAAAGGAATCGACGAGTTGGTGCACCTGATAGAACGTGAAGGAGTTCAATTCATAAGAAGCTGCAAACAGCAACCTAGTCTACTCTGCTCTGAAGTCAGCCAATTACAGTGTTATAGATCGTGGTATAAAAATGTGCTTGAAATATTGAGTCAAGATTGAGTGCTTGAGTCAAGTTTGTTTCGTTAATGAATGTGTGAATTGCTAAAGGTTTGTCATGACTACTACGCCGATTGGGTCCCTTTACCTTGGATCTTATAAGAAATCGATACAAAACTGATCAGTGGATCAGTTTAGATTGCACTTGAAATGAGATTTCTTGGTCTTAAGAGGGAGATGGAAATTCTAGTAACTAGAGCTCTGGTATTCAGTTTAAATTCTTTGTTTTTTAAATTTGGCCTGGAACATACAACAGTTGCCTGGGAGGTGGAAAGATATCTTCAGACCAAGCTTCTTGAAAAAAAAGGAAACTCTTCTAACGGAATTCAGTCCTTGTAGAGAACTAGACAAGAGAACTAGACAAGAATACTTGGAATACTAGTCTGAAATTTAAGATTCAATTTCTCACATCCTTAACTGCTACAATGCCTTTTCTGTGGCTGTTTCTTTCCACATATTGTGGCCACTTTTCTCTTACATTTGCATGCTCCTTTCAATTTTTTATAATGAATTTGTAAACTTCAGTTGCTGTCTTGCAAGCAAAGCTCAAGTTAATCTTGAAACTTAGGCCGTCATCATTCATTAAGAATGTGCTGGACTATAAGAAAAATTCTGTTTAAGCTACCGCATGTAGAAAAGTGTCCGGTTGCTGTGGATTATGGTTTGGAGAAGTCACTGTATTGTCTTGCTTTGAAAATGATCATGGAAGAACCGTCCAGTGAACTGTTACCGTGTGATAATTATAATGATGGATGTTATGTGGTTTCAACAAGACGTTACCACGAGCTGCACAAGAATTTTCATAAGATTTTCACAAGAATTGCATAAGAATTTTCCACACTTATTTGTAGATCTTTGTCTAAGAACGGACCTAGTGTATGATCTCCTGAACATTTGAAAACAAATAGTTGTCATGTAAGCGCTCGATATGTTCGAAAACAAACCATGGGCGGTCATTAAAAAAATATTGTGTGAGAAAAGTAAAATCTTAACATTTTAGTGCAGAATTCTTACTCCTCAATCTATTGACCACCTTAATTAAGAAAAATCTTTTTGACTTTTATCACCTTTTCTTCATTTTATTACGACTGTCTTCTATGTCGTTTAACAAAAGACTTAAGCAACGAACATAAAACCGCTTACTATTGCTACTACTGAGTGTCACAATTTGTTTTATTTGGTGAAATTCAAAAACGAAAAAAAAAATGCAAAATTATGTTAAACTTTGAACTCTTTTCTACCGAATTAAAAATAAAATTCGTAATTAATTTGAAGCTTTTGTTGAAACGAAATAAGAAAACTTAACGCAATCTTTCGCCATGCTTTGGAGTAAATCTTTCGCTTGGAAATTTTGTAATTTTTGAATTTCTCTTTTAAAAATGTTTATAAAACTAAAGACATAGAAACGGCAAGCCACGGTCTTTGTTTTAGGTTCTCAAATGCCGTACAATAATATGAGAATATAATCTGTGGTGTACTCTTCGTCGCCACCATACTATAGCTTCTACAGAAGACGTTACAAAGTGTTCAGCAGTCCTGGTAGTCTAATAAAGGCGAGGAGTCTCTTCAAATTTACTCTCGCAATGAGGTTCTTATGGTTAGACAAGTTCTATCAGTAAATCTTGGGTGTCGAAAAATATTTCTTTACCGGTTCCTCCTCTTACCCGTCATTATAGCTTCCGCACAAGTCCTTGTGAGTTGTTCCCAACCTCCATGAGTAGCTACCCTTGGCGTAGAGTCTTGTTACAACTGTTATGAGGTTCCTAAGATTAACTCTCCTCAAGTTTAATGCATATTTTGTTCTGCATATATCCATACTAAGACCATGAGGTTTCTCGCTTCTCTGCAAGTGGACCCATTATCCCATTTTCCTTTTGCAAACGAATGAAAGTATGTGTGGAACTATTTGTTGGACCCACTGTAAAGAAATGACAGTGTCACGTTTAAATTCATTCGAATTTTATGTTGGCAAGAGATTCAGCTTTGTTATAATCTCCAATCGTTACGTATTTACTATTCAATATGAGAGAAACACGCCTTCTCCTCAAGAGACACCTAGAATTCTTGGACAGTCGTAGAGATCTAATGGTCGCTTTACTGTCCAGACACCCATATGAAGATAACTTTCGAGCACTAAGAATTCTGGAACAATCTTCGGAATCTTAATTTCGCTCTACTTTCGAAGAGGGCAATAATCGAATGTGTTGTTATCTTATCCAGAGATACCCAGCATTCTTCGACAATCTAATGGCCACTTTACTGTCTAGAAATCCATATGAGTGTAACTTGCTTCTTCTCTAGAGACACTCAGCATTCCGGGACAGTCTTCGAGAAATAATGGCTGTTTTACTGTCCAGAAACCCATGTGAGAGTAGCTCTCGAAAGTCTGGCTAACTCCTCCAGAGAAACCCAACATTCTTAGACAATTCTCAGGAACTAATCAATGCTTTACTGTCTTGAAACCCACACGAGAGGAACTCTCGGATGCCTCGCTATTGCCTTCAGAGACACCCAGCATTCTTGGACAATGCTCGGGAACTAATCAACGCTTTACGAGAGGAACTCTTGGATGACTCGCTATGCTTGGGCTATCTTATGGCCGCTATAAATTACAGGAGCCCAATGTCTCGATCTCGATCTGCTCCAGAGACACTCAGCATTATTGAACAATCTTAGAGCCCCTTATATGAAACTCGAATGCCTCGTCATCTCCTCCAGAAACTCCTAGCATTATTGGAAATTGTCGGAAATCTAATGGCTGTTTTACTATCCAGAAACTCATATGAAGGTAACTTTTGAATGTCACGCTCTATTCTCCAGAGATACCCAGAATTTTTGGACCATCTCAAGGATGTAATGGCCACTTTGTCATCAGAATTTTTGGGCAATCTTAGGAATCTAAAGTTCGCTTTAATGCTTGTTAATATGAGTATATTTCCATTCGATATACTTTGATAACGGATTCGATTTGCAGCAGGTCTTTACAGACCTTGTTTCATTCCATATAGGACTACAGTAATCGAAGAGTTCAAGAGAAAAATACTTGATTTGAATTTTGAATTTTTTTTTTTTAAATTCTGGTAACACTTATGACTTGTGACTTGGTATTAAAATGAATCACTTAAACTGAAAGGGTTGATATTAACTGTTAATTGTTGTATGTTATACGTTATTTTAATTGCTAAAGATTTATTGCTTAAAAAAAAAAAGAAAAAAAAACCTCTTCATTGGGTTAAAATTGTTTTCAAAAATTTGCCTTGACTTGAGTGTCAATATTTCTTTTGTTGTTTTTTTGTTGTTTTTTTTTTTATTTACTTTTAAATGTTTGTTTCAATTTAAATAACACTTTAATTATAATAATTACTACCTACAAACAAAATTTCATATGAAAACTATTAAAACACGAATGAATATCAACGTTTCATGACTTTTGTTTTACGGTTTGGCTGCGAAAACAATTTTGTTGAAGACAAATTACATAAAAAAAGAAGAAAAAAAAAAGAAAAAAAAATTATTAAAAATACATTAGTCCGGTTATGATATTAAATTTGTTGTTATTATATGTGTTTTGTATTGTTTTTTTTTTCGGTTTTATTGGAATTCTAATTAAAACTTTACATTTTTATACACGCAATTTTCATTTCATTTAAATTAATTTGTTTTTAGTTGTTTTTGTTTTTTTTTCTGATTTTTTTCAGCGTTTTTTCAACGTTTTTTCAACAGTTTTTTCTCTTCACAAGAGATCTTGCAGTAAAAAAAAAGAAAAAAAAAATACAAAAGACTTAAGCAACAAACTTGTTTTGTTTTACTTTAAAATGCTTCACCACCATAAACAAATATTCACTCTCTAAATAGAGAGAGAGAGAAAAAGGGAGCGAGAAAGAAAGAGAGAGAGAGAGAAAGAGAGAACGGGAGCGATTTGAAAAATAGCAAGAAACCTAATGAACAACAAATAACATTTTAATTGAAGAAACATGTTTAACATTAAAATGTTTTGTTTTGTTTTGTTTTTTTGTTTGTTTTTTTTTATTGTTGTTGTTTTATTATAAATAAATTTTATTTGTTGTTTTGTTTGCAAAATTCTCAAATTCAATAAGCCATGCATTACTCCAATAATAACCAACAAAACTTTAAAAAAAAAACTCTTAAAGAGAGCACCACCATCATTAAAAAAACAACAACAAAAAAGCAACAAAAAATATTGGATTTAATAACCAAAAACAAAAAAAAAAGAATAAAAAATAAAACAACAATTATAATTACAGGTGAATGCACATGTTTGGTAAATTAACAACAAAAACACAACAACAATACACGCAATTAATGAACACAAATACAAAAAAAAACAAAAAAAACAAAAAAAAAAAACAAAAAAAAAACAAAAAAAAACAAACCTAGAGACACCAAGAGAGATAAAGAGCAAGAAAGATTAGTTGATCTGTTCTCTGTACTCCTATATAAAGCAGCATGGCCTGGTCATTTCTACTCTCTTTTGTTTGTTTTCTTCAATTTATACACGTTAGCCTACAAAGAAGAGTATAACACTGCGTGTGTGTGTGTGTGTGTATCAGAATTAGTAGACCAAAGGAGAATAAATAATAAAAATATTTGGGTTTTGATGAAACAGTGTTATCAACTGACGCTTAATGAACGTTTTCTTTTTCTTAGATGAATAACAGTCCTTAAAAGCGGTCCTAAAAAGCCTATCTCACAAGGGTTTCAGAAGATGCCATTGTAATATCGATTTCTCAAAGGTAATGAAATAACTTCGTCATAATGACGGCGGGCTTACTAGACAAGAGCGTATCGTTATGAAACCAAACTATTGGTTGGTTCATGTTAGCGTTGAGGACTGCTGTAATTTATGGCTTATTTACATGCTCCTGATCATAGTGATATCACATATCCCATCTTCGTGAGGTAACCATGCCCTCAAACCGCTAAGAATTTTTTAATGCTAATTTGATTTTTATTCACTCACAGAGCTCTTGCTAGAAATCTGCTGAGAGGAAGCCGCCGCCAGAAATATTTTTTCATATGTCGTTCTGTTGCAGATATCTGAGCTGGGATATGAACCATGGTGTCATGTCGAGCATGCCAACACACTTCCTACTAGACTACAGCGACTTCAATAGCATAATTTTCCATAATTTTTTTGGAATACCTATACTTCCTGACTGATATTTCTCAATTATCACGATAGTTTAATGAAAGAGTGGATTTTCTTCAAATTATCTTTGCATAAAAATCCTTAAGCTCAGGTTTCTAAGAGTCGAACATAGGCCGATAAGACTTTCTGTGGTCGTCCAGCCATTTTTCTCTCCATCACAACATCTGCAGAAGTAGTTGTGAGGTTCTTCCAACCTTTAGGCATGCATACCCTGTTAATACCTCATGTATACTGGGGCTTTTAAGATGAATTCTGGTTAGGTTTAAGGCAGATTTTATTTTGGGTATATTTATAGTGGCCTAGATTTGTCTGCTGATAGTCAGAGAGATATTCCTATCAACTACGCTTAGAGATTTGGTACGAACATAGCTTTTATGCCGGTATGGCTTTAGCAGCTACTGGATCCACTAACATGTCAGTTAAGGACAATAAATAACGGCTAAGATAATACAATTCGAATGTTCATCAGCATTCTAACCATCAATCCAAGTTGGATGATTACTTGTCTACAAAAGTCACTTGGTTGAACCTATTTTATGTGTGGTGAAGAGTAAGAATTTGTAGTTTCGGTAGGTAGCCTGCATGTGCCTGAACTAAGGGACATATTGTAGGGCAGAGATCTGTACATTACAATTACCAGACAGAACCCTAGTGGCATGCTTTGTCTTACAGTTCTAGGCTAACAATTGCTTTTACCAGATGACTGCCTTACATGCCCAAACTATGTGGATATAGACGTAGAGTTTAAGTTATTCAGTTGCCCGAAATTTAGATGGCCCCGGGAAATGGTTCCGATTTTACTTCGGGACGGTAATGGAACGTGTACAGCAGGCATAACACTGAAGCCATCAATGACCTCAATAGATTTGAGACAAAAACACTTAAACGGAAAGCTGAATCTTTAGAATCTTAAAAGTGAAACATTTTTGTCACGTGGTTACTGTTCATAACTTCTTAGTCGACCACCAGCAGAGTTTGTCAAAGGTGGCTAAGGTTCTTAGTCATATTTCATGTGAGTGCTTTAGAATTTCTGGCTACAACTTATTCCTTTAGTTTTTGAACAAGATTTCTCTGGCAGGCTTGGTTAACATTTTTAAAAGTTGCGATTTTCAGTAAAGATTATTACAATTGCCGAATAATGAACGTGTTTTTTAACACTACTAACTGGCAACTTTACTTATTGCTCTGCTTATTAGGTTAGGTTAGCTTAGGTCGGACTGGTAGCCTCTGATGTCAAAAAGCTCACTTGAGCACTCATAGCTGCCCGTTCTGACGCAGTCTCTGTATTGAACAAGTTCTACCAAAGCCAGGGAAGAGGAAGAAATTGGGTAGCGCAAGGGCTGCACAACAAAAGAACGATTAGACCACGCCGGAAAACCAGCCAGAAAGTTTGATAAACGAGGCTATATCCTTGACATCAATAGATGACAGCTGCGTCAAGCTGACAAGAAATGGAGAGATACATAACTTATATCTGCTCCTAACAAGAGATGGGCACTGACGAAAAAAGTGGATAACAGTCTCCTCTTCCTCAGCAGATCTGCACCCACGGCAGAAGTTGTTAAATGGGAGCCGCATCTTTTCGGCGTGTCTACCCATAACACAACGACCTGTAAGCATGGCCACTGTGATGGAGATAATGCCATGACCTAGTCCAAGTAATTGGTTGGTACACATTCTATCCATCAGGGGCCAGATGAGCCTAGCAATGGAGCAGGACTCCTCATTGAACCAGGATAGGTTGGCATCTCGAAAGAATCTCCGCGCAATAGCCAACTTCACCGAAGCAAGTTGCCACTTGCCCATGTCGATTGAAGAGGATTTCGGATGGAGTGCGCCAGCTCTGGCGAGCTTGTCGACCCTATAGTTTCCCGGTATGTTACTGTGTCCGTGGACCCAGACCAGCGAAACGCTGAAGCGCCCAGAATCAAGGCTGCTTCCACTCTTTTCTATTCTTCTTTCTATTCTCTGTTTATTCTTCATTTAATAATAATCTGTCAAGTTCTAGAAACATACGGTTGATTTGTTATTGTAATTTTGTTACAATGTGATTTCGTTATTTTAATACGATGTTGTTTATCTTTATTCTTGTAATTTTTCTTTGCTGTTCTGTGATTGTTAGTTTATTTTTTATTCCGAATAAAAATTCAGTGCTTCTTTCCGTCTTTGCAACAATATCTAGCGTTAGCTCTTCTTTCATGGTAAGGCATTGACAACACTTAACTGATTCGTTTGAATAAAAATAAACCCAAAACAATTCAATACAAATCTCTTTGGACTGGGTTCTCCTTTAAAACGCATACACTCTTAACACTCACACATATACGAAAATATACAAACAACAGTATACAGCACATAGGCAATAATAATGATACAACAAGAGAAACATGATGCAAACAAGTCAAACAACTTTTATGCTGCTAATGCTGTGGAATGTAATGACAAACAACAAAAACAATACAAGAAACCAAAATAAATACAAAATACAGCAGCAGCAGCAGCAACAGCAGCTACATTTTAAGATGAAAAAAAAAAAGAATTTAAGAAAAACAAAAAAAAACAATAAAAAATAACACAAACACAAATACAAACACTATAACAAAGTAACAAACATGAAACGAGGTTTACTGTCACACACATACAAACTCACACACACTTCTACGCTCTTTTCTGCACACGAATACTCTTATATTTGTGATCGTATGTGTTCACTGATCACAATACTGTGCAAAAAAATTTTTTTTCGTTTTTTTTTTTTTGGTGTTGTTTTAAATAAAATTATTTTTCTTTTTTGTGGAAACTACTAACAACAAAAACAATAATTCGTAAAAAATTTTCTTCATACCATTTTGCTACACAATGAATAAAAAGTGAAATTTTCCTTTTTTTCTTTGCCTTTTTTTAATTCCTTTTTTCTTTTAATTAAAAGAAAATCTCGTACTTATACACAAACACACACACAAACACAAATTTGTCAAATTAACAAAATTTTGTTGATTTTTTCTTTAAATTTTTCTTAAGAAGAATATTTTTTTTCACGCTTATTTTTTGCTTTCCTTCTTCTTCTTCTGGCAATTGATTTTCTTTGAAAAAGAATTTTTATTTTCTTTTCTTATTTTAATATTTTATTATTTTTCTTTTATTAATTTAAATTAAATATTTTTAAAAACCTTTCTTTCACACTTAAGACATTCTTTCTTTTATTTTCTTTTATTTTTTTTCCTTTCTTTCTTTTTCTATGATTTTTCCGAATTTTCCTGTATCAAATAAAATTTTTTTCTATTCTTTTCTTTTTTTTTTGGGTATATTTTTCCACACTTGCAACTCTTTTTATTTCTTTTTATCTCTCCTTTTAGAATTTCTTTTAAGCCACGTTTAGTTACGTTTTAATCCGTTTAAATGTTGTTACTCGCTCGCCTCGCCATTGTAAACTGTCTATTAAAGTTTGGTTTGTAAAGAGTTTAAGCTAATGGAAGCAGCTGCTCTTAACGTTTTATTAACAATTCCCTCTCACTCTCTCTCACTCGCTCTCTCTCGTTTAAAACTCCCTAAACATCGATAACACAGTTTCTATACTTCAAAAACCGATTTTCTTTTAATAAAAATTCAAAGAAAGGCTCTAAATATTCCACGAGGGAAATTCTTTTCAATTGTTTTTAATTTTTTTAATTAATTTGTATTTAAAATCTTAATTTCAAGCCTTGTTTAATGCCTTCATACTAATTAAACTGCTCTTTTAATTCCAAACGTTAAAAAACTGCAGCATACTTTAAAGCTGCTTGAGAAATCAAATGAAATCAACACAATGGGAAATTAACTGGGAAATTCTAGAAAATCATTCAAGCTCTATTCGATCAAATAGGAAATTTGATTCAAAAGTTTGTTCAAATAGGAAATAGGGCCAAAAAATGGTGATGGAGGGAAATAATCATTTTATACATGCCCTGTAGGCATGACCACTGTGATCGAAATGATATTCTGATCAAGCTTGAGTAGTTGTTTGCTGAGTTAAGTGAGTCTGGCAGTGGAGCAAGATTTCTCATTGACCTAAGATAGGTTGGAGTCCCGCAAGAATTTTTGCCTAGTGGCCTATTTAACTTAGGTAAGTGACATGGTGGATTGTAAACTTGCCTGAAACGTTGCAATGGCCGCTTATATAAATATGTACGTATGTATATAAGTGGCATACACAAATCAATTGGCAGGTGGACCGCTCGGGCAAACTCATCAGCCCTAAAGTTGCCTGGAATGTCCCTGTGCCCAAGAACTCAGACAAGTGATACAATCAAGCGCTTACAGAGAGCAGAGAACAGAGACAGCGGCGACACCCTTTAACGAGCCTAGTGTTAACAGTAACTCTCGATAGAGATCTTTTAGCAACTAGGCTATGAGAAAAGTTTAAGATAGGTGTGAAAGAGAGGTACCGTTGATGAAGATCATTGAGCGGCCTGGTAAATATCCATCACCTTCGCCTGAAACATGCTACAGTAATGCTCGATAGCAGCTTAGCTATCAGAAAAGTTAGAGAGGTTAGGTTAAAAGAGGCACCGTTGATGAAAATCCATTGGACAGCCAGGTAATAACCATCACCTTCGCCGGAAACATGCTACAGTAATACTCGATAGGGATATTATAACAACTTGGCTATCAGAAAAGATTAAGATGCGGATGAAAGAGGCAACGTTGATGAGGATCCACTGAGCGGCCTGGTAAATGACCATTACTTTCAATCCGGCAGTCGGGTTTTCCAGAGTAGGCACCACTGCCAACCCCATTATCGAGTGTAGTGCCATCGGTATATACAGCGAGAGATTCCGGGCAGATGATCTTATTAGAGAAATCAGGCAATTAAGACTCTTTTGACAAAATAATATTCTGTACGGAGATAATCGGTGTTCGATGAAGCTAGGGGACTAACCCCTAAAATAGAGGAATAGCCAGAAGGAATGATGCGCCAGCAAAAAAGGCACTGAGTGTAGATGCGGCAAGTTTGGCTGCAAGAATCGTATTGGGAAGCAAGTTAAGCATTGCGAACAAGGCACTGGTGATAGTGAATAACTGCAGATCTTCTGAGCTTGTCAAGAAGTCTGATATTATGTTGTCTATTAAGAGAAGACCACCAGAAAGTCATTTCATAACAGAAGGTTCGGTTCAATGACTTCAGAATAGATTCATTGCGTGATGTTGGGGTGGAGACCCCATTTCCATTTAACTGCTCCGTTGCGGCAAGTAGTATCAAATCTGGATAATTAACTTTGGGACTCAGAGGGAGTGTGGTTCCGCTTATACTAAGAAGAATGAATAGAATTGTGTTGATTTTGACAGTTGACAACGAGATGTTTAGTTTGTCAGATAGCGCCTGTGGACCCACTTAGGACACAGCAATGTTGTCAGCATAAGCTCTGTAGTTATTGCCCTAAGATTCAAGTTTTTTCAATAGCCCGTAGACTGCGAGATTCCAGAGATGTGGAGATAGAACACCGCCTTGCAGTGTGCTTCTACAAAAAAATCTTTGACAATACGTAGTACCCTCTGGGGAGTCTACAATTCTCGATTTACGGAGAAATTCAATAAATTTAATTTAATCAGAACCTATTCCCATTGAATTACTTCTGAACTTTTATTGATGGCAGAGGCCCTAATACAGTTAAATTTTGTCCCAATTTTGGAGCGGAGGGTATATGGGTATACTGGAGTACTGAGAAGTTATAGTCTTAGTCGGAAGGACAATGCAAAAGGTCCAAATAGTAACCCAGAGATATGTAACGATGGCACCGGAATCTGAACAGACAAAGCTGTAGATTAAAGGCTCTGGAAATCTAGACAGATTACGTTACATATTGAAGGTTCTGACAGAAGACCTTCGTGCAGGATATCGGACCACTTCAGTACTATTCAGGTAGTAGTAACCTAGAGATATCTAACGATGGCACCGGAGTCCAGACAGACAACGTTGTATATTAAAGGCTCTGGAAATCTAGACAGATTATGTTACATATTGAAGGTTCCGGCAGAAGACCTTCGTATAAGATATCAGACCACTTCAGTACTATTCAGGGGTAGACCTAGATTTTTTTAGATACTGGTTATCTATAACAGGGTGCTTCAAAACACTGTTATAGTTTTAAAAACATTTTTCTAAGTGTATAGAACCACACTAATCAGATATATTCACCAATTAATATGATTATTTAGTTTTAAATTCTTTAAAATTTAATTACAATAATTCAAGATAAAAGACTTTCATTGATTTGATATCTAAGCATATACATACACATGTGCATGCCTATGTCAGTGTGCTTTATTTACATTTCATTAGTTTGTTTACATAAATAGAAAATAAAATTTAACTTCTGAGATCTCTACGCCATAAAAAAATCACATAAAACCTCAAACGAATATAAAAACCTGAATCAGTCGTTCTACAGAGTTTCACACAAATAGTTCAGGCTGTGTGTAGTTTGTGGTGTTATCAGTAAAATTCAATAAAAAATTAATTAAAAATTAAATAAAAAAAAACAAAAATAATGTTTAAAACACAATCGTTAAGCTTTTGTTTATTACTGCTTATCGCTGCTGCTGCTACTTTAATATTCAGCCAGACGGCAGAAGGTGAGTCTATAAAATAGTGTCACGTTTGTGTAATTTTTTTAAAATAAAATCCCCTTTTCATTTAATATTTATAGCTGCTGAGCGTAATTGCCCCGAAAATGAAAAGTATTATGAATGCGGTAATAGCTGTCAAACGGAATGTGCTACTTTGAATAAGCCCTGCCTCATACGTCATATCAGATGTCCGGATGGTTGTTATTGCATAAATGGTTATGCACGTGATGCCAATCGGAAATGTATTCCGATTTCACAGTGTCCCAAGTAATAGAGAAATAAGAAATAAATAATCAATGCTTTAAAAGAAATAGACATCACATTTTGTTCCTAAATTCTCTATTCAGCTAGCTGAATAAGTATTTAAGTTTGAATTAAGAGTTCAAATATCAATTACAGATGGATTCAGCAAGCTGAATTGCAGATTTTGTTACCTACTTCAAATAAGATAACAATTTCACATAAAAAATATCGACTTTCATTCCAAAATTTTCTATTCAGCCAGCTGAATAAGTGTTAACGTTTAAAATATATGCTCAAATATAAAAAATGCTGCTTGAAAGTTGCATTCAGCTAGCTGAATAATAAAAAATACATTAGAATGTTTAATTTAGTTCAGTATTTAATCTAAGGTAGCAATAACACTTCGAACTTTTCTATTCAGCTAGCTTAATAAGTGTTAATGATTGAGATAACAGTTAAAATAATAAAGTTTCCGCTTTAAAGCTGTATTCAGCGAGCTGAATAGCAGAAAAAGTTACGTTTTTCAAGAAAGGCAACAATTACACACAAAAAAGGAACGAATTTACTTTCGAATTACTCTATTCAGCTAGCTAAATAGCTGCTAATGTGTGAAATAAATGCTCAAGTATAAAAACTGCTTTATTCAGCCAGCTGAATTATAGAAAACTATTTCAAATATTGAATTAAGTTCTGTATTTTAGTCAAGGCAGTAAGAACAGGCAAAAAAGAACAAATTTCCTTTCGAACTGCTCTATTCAGCTTGCTGAATAGGTGTTAACGTTTGAAATAAATGCTCAAAAGTAATATTATCACTTTAAAGTTGCATTCAGCCAGCTGAATTAACGAAAAAGCTAAGAAATATCAAATTCAGAACCAGATATTCAGCGAACATACCAAGAAAAGATAAAATTGGCAAAATTTAAATCAAATTCTTTGGACATTTTCAATAAATTTAATTCAAGGGCAAATTTAATTCAAGGAGGTTATCAAGTTATCTAATGGCAATAACTTGCATGCATTTTATTTTGCTATTCAGCTAGCTAAATTAACAAAAGCAATGGAATAAGTGGAGAATTTCTCAACATTTTTTAACAAATTTTAATTCCAAGCTTAATTGCATAGAAAATTTTCTCTAATCTCAATACTATGAATTTTTATTCTTATTCAGCCAGCTGAATTTGTAATAGGCGTTCAAATATTTAAATTTCATAATTTTCTAGATAACTTGAATAATTTGAATCATACTGCTGATTGATTGTCTTTATGAAATTTCCCTTGCACATAGGACGTAACAGGATGCTTCATATATTTTTTAATACGAAGATAATCAAAAGTGTTGTCTGCGTGTCTTTACCCAAAACATTGATGTGAATCTACAATATATTAACTACGTATATACGAAAACACTACTGCAAAGTAAGCGAAGCCATAAAGTTATGCTGTCACGTAAGTGCCACTCATGTGATGTGCGAAGCTAGGTTGTAATCCTGACTGAAAGGTTTTAATGCTAAATAATATTATCGTAAATGATTACAGACAAAAGAAATTTAAAACAATGTTGCCATATAATTTATTTTTAATGCAACATGCAAACGCACATTTTTTACAAAACATTTCCCTCTTTCATGGTTCTATAAAGGCACGTTCTTTGCACCACAATAACTCTTGAAGACAATTGATTTCTATAAATACAGAAAATATAACGACAAATATATTTTACTACAACAGTTTTAAAGAATTGTTTTTTATACAGAAAATAATTCGATGGAATCATTTTCGATAACACTGATTTTCGATGTCAAGGAAATTTTTCTATATAAATTTTTGATAAGACAAATTCTCTATGCATATGCATACATCTTTTAAATCACAATAAGTTTTAGTAAAAATTTTTTTCTATAACGACAATATTCCATAGAAAGTATATCGATAACAAAATTTCTCTACAGAAAATTTTCAAATAGCTATAACTTCCTATGGTTTACGTAGAAAATAGAAAATCTTTTGATAATAAAAATTTTCTATAGAAAATCTGTCTGTGTATAAAAAATGTTTCGATAATAAGAATTTTTATCGAGAATTTTACGATAATAAAAATTTTTAAAGAAAATCTTTCGATAACAACAATTTTCTATAGAATATCTTTCGATAGAAAATATTTTCTATAGAAAATAACAATAATTTGCAATAGAACATCTTTCGACAGGAAGAATTTTCTACAGAAAATCTTTCGATAACAAGAGTTTCCAATGGAAAATCTTGTAAATTTTGTTTCGATAACAACAATTTTATAAAGAAAATGTTTCGACAATAACAAGTTTCTAAAGAAAATGTTTCGATAACAACAACTTACTAAAGAAAATATTTCGATAACAACAATTTACTAAAGAAAATATTTCGATAACAACAATTTTCTAATTAAAATATTTCGATAATAACAATTTTCTAAAGAAAATGTTTCGATAACAATAATTTTCTAAAGAAAATGTTTCGATAACAATAATTTTCTAAAAAAATTGTTTCGATAACAACAATTTTCTAAAGAAAATCTTTCGATAACAACAATTTTCTAAAGAAAATCTTTCGATAACAACAATTTTCTATAGAAAATCTTTCGATGGCAAATATTTTCTATGGAAAATCTTTCGATGGCAAATATTTTTTATAGAAAATCTATCGATGGCAAATATTTTCTATACAAAACCTTTCGATGGCAAATTTTTTCTATACAAAACCTTTCGATGGCAAATATTTTCTATACAAAACCTTTCGATGGCAAATATTTTCTATAGAAAATCTTTCGATAGCAAATATGTTCTATAGAAAATCTTTCGATAGCAAATATCTTTCGATAGCAAATATTTTCTATAGAAAATCTTTCGTTAACAACAATTTCTGTAGAAAATCTTTCGATAACAAGCGTTTCCAATAAAAAATCTTTCTTTCGATAACAATTTTCTATAGAAAACATTGTTTCGATAACAATTTTCTATAGAAAATGTTTCGATACCAATTTTTTAAAGAAAGTGTTTCGGTAACAATTTTCTATGGGAATTGTTTCGATGACAACAATTTTCTAAAGAAAATGTTTCGATATAAACAATTTTCTAAAGAAAGTGTTTCGATAACAATAATTTTCTATAGAAAATATTTCGATAACAATAATTTTCTAAAGAAAACGTATCAATAATAATAATTTTCTAAAGAAAATGTTTCGATGAAATCAATTTTCTAAAGAAAATGTTTCGATAACAAGAACTTTTATGGAAAATGTTTAGATAACAAGAATTTTTAAAGAAACTCTTTCGATAACAATAATTTTCTCTAGAATATCTTTCCATAGTAACAATTTTCTATAAAAAATCTTTCGATAACAACAATTTTCTACAGAAAATATTTCGATAATAAAAATTTCTAAAGAAATGTTTCGATAACAAAATTTTTCTATAAAAAATATTTGATAATAATTCATAGAAAAATTAGTTTTGATATACAAATGTTTTCTTTTTATTTTTCATTATCTTCAAATATGTGATTCACTTTTATTATAATATAATTATTGCTCACAGTTTCGTCTGTCTAATAATAATAATTAAAATTTAATGATAAATATAATCCTCTAATGAGCGTCTCTGCGAGGAGATAAGCCTCTTAATAACTTTAATAAATACTAAGAATTTTCTTTTGATTTCTATTTTAATTAACCTTCAGATAAGATAAGTTTTTGTTTCTCAATTGAAAAGAAGATAAAAACGCCAAAATAAAAATAAATCGATATATTTCTGGCCAACATTTAAATTGCTGTTAATAAAGAAAAACAGTTTCTTGTATTAGTTAATGCAGTTAAAAGGCCAAAAAATGAACACTTTTCTTGGTTCATCTTTGTTAATCTGTTTTTTCATTTCCTGTGTCAACTGCCAAATCGCTGCCAATAACAATGACTTGCATACCTTAACGCGTAACTATTTGCCTTCGCAGTTTATGAATTCGAATTTCACTTTGGACGATGCCAAAATGCTTTTACATAAGAAGTGCAGAAAAGTGGCCATCATGATGAAAAGTCCACCCCTCAAGTATGAGACAATCGATAGGGCAGCCAACAAATTGTTGGACTGTGCCAATGGCATTGCCAATATTACTGTTCTCATGGCCGAAATAGAAGCAGCACGTCCTTTGGGTGATTTGGATATTGTCTTTCAAAAGTACTGCAAAAAGCTGCCACAAGCCGAACAATGTCTTGTGGAGTTTAATGAACAATTATTGCCGTGTCTCACACCAACCGAACGTGCCCAAAATGCTATCATGATGCGTATCGTCACCTCTTTATTGGGTTTCATTTGCCACAAGAATGGTGATCAAATTGCTCTCTTCATAGCAGAAGAGGGACCAGAGTGTTTGGAAGCCAATAAGGAAAATATTTCCAATTGCATGAATGCCACCTTCTCGGCATACTGGCCACAGGGGGTTAGTGAAGACGGGCAAATGTTACCAACACCCGAATTACCCGAATTGTTGATGGGGCCAAAGCAATGCATTGACTTGCATGACTTTGAAGAGTGTGTCCTCACCTACATGGAGAAGTGCAACGAAATCACACCAGCCAACATTATTGAGTCACTGTTTCGTCATGTGAAGAATGAAACGAAATGCCAACAAGAAATCGATAAAGTGATTAGTTTTCAGCCAAGCCAACACCAGCAGGATAATGTGGAAGTCAGTCAGGCGGTATCGATTAATTTTGCCATTTATTTGGTTGCATTCATGGTTGGCTTAAGTGTGTTTTTTAAATATTGGTTTTAAGGTGATCAACAAAATAAATTGGAAATAAAGTTTAATTGAAAACTCATATTATTTTTGAATTAAAATTTACGATAACTATAATTTGCTGTAGGAACAATTTTTTATGTCACAAATTTTCGATAATTATAAACTGGAGTAGAAATTTTACAATAACTAATTTATTTAACAGATAATCTTTCGATAACAAGAATTTTTTAGAGAAAATATTTCGATAACAATAATTTTCTATAAAAAATAATTCGATAACAATAATTTTCTATAGAAAATGTTTCGATAACAATAATTTTCTATAGAAAATCTTGCGATAACAAAAATTTTCTATAAAATATGTTTCTATAACAAAAATTTTCTATAGAAAATAATTCGATAACATTAAATTTCTATAGAAAATAATACGATCTTATAGAATTAATTCGATAACATTAATTTTCTATAGAAAATATTTCGAAACAATAATTTTCCATAGAAAATAATTCGATAACAATAAATTTCTACAGAAAATAATTCGATAACAATAATTTTCTATAGAAAATAATTCGATAACAATAATTTTCTATAGAAAATAAATCGATAACAATAATTTTCAATAGAAAATAAATCGATAACAATAATTTTATTTAGAAAATAAATCGGTAACAAAAATTTTCTTTAGAAAATAAATCGATAACAATAATTTTCTCTAGAAAATAAATCGATAACAATAATTTTTTATAGAAAATCTTTCGATAACAATAATTTTCTATAGAAAATCTTTCGATAACAATAATTTTCTATAGAAAATATTTCGATAACAATAAATTTCTACAGAAAATAGTTCGATAACAATAAATTTTTATAGAAAATAGTTCGATAACAATAAATTTCTATAGCAAATATTTCAAGAACAATAAGTTTCTATAGAAAATCTTTCGATAACAATAATTTTCTTTAGAAAATAAATCGATAACAATAATTTTCTATAGAAAATAATTCGATAACAATAATTTTCTTTAGAAAATAAATCGATAACAATAATTTTCTTGAAAAAATAAATCGATAACAATAATTTTCTATAGAAAATAAATCGATAACAATAATTTTCTATAGAAAATATATCGATAACAATAATTTTATTTAGAAAATAAATCGGTAACAATAATTTTCTTTAGAAAATAAATCGATAACAGTAATTTTCTATAGAAAATAAATCGATAACAATAATTTTTTATAGAAAATCTTTCGATAACAATAATTTTCTATAGAAAATATTTCGATAACAAAAATTTTCTATAGAAAATCTTTCGATAACAATAATTTTCTATAGAAAATCTTTCGATAACAGTCTTTTGCTATAGAAAATATTTCGATAACAACAATTTTCGAGGGAAAATATTTAGGTAACATTAATTTTCTATGGAAAATATTTCGATAACAAGAATTTTCTGTAGAAAATGTTTTAATAACGATAATTTTAGGCTAGATATTAAAAAGAAGTCTTTTTTTAAATTTTCTTACCTAAAGAACGATATCCTGATGCTTTCATTATCCATGTCTTGTTTTAAACATTAAAGTTTAAATTACAAACTAATTCCTCCTCTAAGTTTCAAACTTTAATGTTTATTATCTTTTAACATAATTTCACTTCCTTTTAATCATTCTATGGCGTTTAAGGACATAATAAGGCAAAATATCAAATGAAAAAAAAGCAGACAAACCTGTAAAGAAAAAAAGAAAAGATTTTAAAAGTAAAACAAGCACAGTAAAATGTATTAAAATCTTATGGTAGATTTCTAAATACACCATGAGCAAGCATATTATAAGCAAGAGAACAACAACAACAACAACAACAAGACAATAATGAAAGAAAAGAGAGAAAAACATCAGCAAGCACAAGCAGTTATAATGATAATAATATTCTTCTGACTATAATAGTTTGTTGTTGTTGTTGTTATTGTTATTATTACTAAGAGCATAAATGTGCTTTCTATATATAGTATGCTGTACTCTCTCTCTCTCTCTCGTTCTATTATTTTTCTTTTCTCTCTATGTTGCTTTTTTTCTTTTGTAAAATATTTAATGTATCCTTGTTGCACTTAATTATGTAAAATACTGTGTAAATTCAATTACACTGCCACACAGCATAGACACAACACCAAAGACATATTAAATGAGTACAATGACAGAGAGAAAGGAAAAAGAGAAAGGAACACTCACCTCTTACTTAGACACTAACATTCCATTTTAACTTGTTGGCTTAAATAATAAAGAAGAAGCGAAAAACAAACTATGAAATCACTTCTCAGTTACTATACAATGACTAGACAATGGGGAGATAGTCAAAGACATGAAGAGAGAGGAAGAGAAATGGAAATAGAGAGAGAGGGAGAACAATTTTAATGTTTAATGCATTTGCAAAATTGTTTTTAAGTTGACATTTAATAAGTTTTAAACGTTTATTATGTTTACATTTACTAGATTTTATTACTACTCCCAACTCTATAGTATTACACACTCATTATAACTGGGGTTTTCTCTTTCTTTTTTTTTCTCTCCCCCTCTCTATAACTGCCACTTACATTAACTTCTCCGGTAAAGTTTTGTTTGTTTTTTTCTTTTTTCTCATACTCTTGTATTTTAACTCTATAAAGTCACTTGAAAAAAGTGAATTGCAAAAATAACAAAAGGAAAGCTCAAGTAATATGGCAAATAAGTAGTGGAAAGGAGAGTAAAGGATAGGGATTTAGAGAAAAGCAGGAGTAGGTATAGTATAGGAGTTTGTTTAAATGACACTAGATTTAGGTCTAAGGTGACCAGTTTACTAATCGGTTTTCTCGTTTTTTTTTGTTACCATTGTTTTACAAATTTGCTCATAACTTTGACATAATTTAACCGAATTTGTACTATAATTAATTTAAGAAAGAAAGAGAGGGAGAGAGGGAGAGAACGATAATAGAAAGAATACAGTTATCCCTCGTATAACATAGTTCTTGTTTAACATAGTTCTTGTTTAACACAAATTCGCTATTGCAAGGTACTATGTTTGCGACTAATACCACACAGTTTCGATAAAACATGGTACCGATTAACCGTTTTATACGAGGGACAACTGTAGAGCTTTTTTGGATAGGTGTACATTCGCTTTCGATATCGAACGCCAACTCTTTGCTAAAGCTCGGTCTGCCCCACCAGTATTACTGCAGAAGTTGCCATGATGTGGAGGAATCGGTGCAAGACCTTTTATGCCCGTGCTCTGTACTTCAGAACAGATGTCATTGGATTTTAACTGACAGAACGTTTGGAGATCTGGACATGGTGGCGATTGTGCCACTAAGGCCGGTTGCATCCGGAGTTCAGGGTGACCACGACCATGGGCCATATGGACCACCGCGTAAATTTGCATGTGAACGACAAGCTACCCGCTAACCTAACCTAACCCAACCAGAACCTTTTTAGACATCTGATAGCAGTTATGACAGAGCATTAGTACTATAGGTACATATGCCGACAGGCACAATGACTTCTGCGGACGATGAGGATACTACAAAATATCTTCTTTGCCTTTTTTCAGCACTTAGGTAGCTGCGATAAAAGATTATTGGGCATCCAGAATATATTGAAAGAATTTTGCAGGCCAAACGTATTGCATAAAACAATCGGGATGGTTAAGGAATGCCAGTCAAGACTTCAGTAATAAATTAGGTTGCGTAGTCTTGAAACCGTTTATGCCAAAACCTTTCTGCGAGCCTCAAAGTTTGGTACTTTGGTTGACTACTTGACTCTAGAGAAGGATGTCAAAGGACTTTTTTGAATCAATCGATGAATTGTACTATCAATCACAGATCAAGTAAACACTCATCATTCTAATACTAATCAATCAATAACTAGTCAATCAATCAATCAATCAATCAATCAATCAATACATTTGTTAATTATAAATTATTCTTGAATCAATCTTCCATCATTTAATAACAATCAATTACTTAATCTATTCATCAATCATTTAATTCATCAAAATACCTAAAATGTTCAATCAATTATTTGCCAATCAATCAATCCATCATCCATTAATCATTTTATTCAGCAAAATATTTAAAATTTAACACTCATCAATCAATGATTTAATCAATCACCAATCAAATCACTTAACTTGTCAGTCAATCAAGCTGTCAATCAGTGTGTGCAAAAATCAACTCAAAAACTTTTTAATGGCTAGATTTGAATGCAATCTATCTATTCATACCCATCAATTCATTTGTCAGTAAATTAGACAACCTAAAATAAATCTCTCATTCACTCATACAATTCTCTACAAAAAGCTTAATGAAAACTGCAACCACCTGGCCACCTTAATAGTCCTTTTTAATGCGTTCCTTTTAAAACCAAAGTCAGTAAAGGACCATAAAATTTTAAAACTGTATCCTTATGTCTCGAATTGTTGATTTCAACTAAACGAAGAGTGCCAAATATAGCGCAAGTACAGCTAAACAAACATCTTAATGTCAGAGAAATAGTTTCTTTTATTTCGCCAACAACTCCATAAAAAATTATTTTCTAGGAATTTTCTTTAGCTTCACTTTGAAATTTAATTTTTGTTTCCTTTTTTATGTTCAAACTTAAATGGCGACAAATTTATTCAATTAACCCAATTAAATATGTATTTCGAGGAAATAAATATTTAAAATGAAGAAAAGAAGGAAAATTTTTTAATTTCGTTAAAAATAGGATAGAAAATATAAAGCGTTGCACAAAATATTAAAAAAAAAATAATTCCACTATTTAATACCATCTATAGAAATTTTTTCTATAGTAAATTTATCGATAACAATAAAATCTTTCATTAATAAAAACTTATAGAAAATTTTTCGATAACAAGAATTTTCTATAGAAAATTTTTCGATAACAAGAATTTCCATATAGAAAATTTTTCGATAACCAGAATTATCTACAGAAAATTTTTCGATAAAAAGAATTTCCATATGGAACATTTTTCGATAACAAGAATTATGTATAGAAAAGTTTTCGATAACAAGAATTTTCTATAGAAAATTTTTCGATAACAAGAATTATATATAGAAAAGTTTTCGATAACAAGAGTTTTCTGTAGAAAAATTTTCGATAACAAGGATTTTCAATAGAAAATTTTTCGATAACAAGAATTATCCATAAAAATTTTTCAATAACAGGAATTTTTTATAAACAATTTTTTGACAAGAATTTTTTATAAAAATTTTTTCGATAGCAAGAATTTTCTATACAAAATTTTTCTATAACAATAATTTTCTATACAAAATTTTTCGATAACAAAAATTTTCTATAAATAAATTTTGATAAAAAGAATTTTCTATACAAAATTTTCCGATAACAAGAATTTTCTATAAAAAACTTCTTTTTGATAACAAAAGTTTTCTATAAAAAATAGAAAAAAATTTTCAATAGAAAGCGTTTCGATAAAAACGAGATTCTATAGAAAACTGTTCAATAACAACAAGTTTCTATAGAAAACTTTTCGATAACAACAATTTTCTATAGAAAGTCTTTCGATAACAACAATTTTCTTTAGTAAATCTTTCGATGACAATTTTCTATAGAAAATCTTTCGATAACAAAAATTTTCTTTAGAAAATATTTCGATAACAACAAGTTTCTACAGAAAATCTTTTGATAACATAAATTTTCTACAGAAAATGTTTCGATAACAATAAATTTTCTATCGAAAATCTTCCGATAACATGAATTCTCTGCAGAAAATTTTAAATAAAAATCGGAATTAGGAACTCTAACTATTCTTCAGCCTTATCGTAAGAGATTCTACAGTAATCGATCGATTTTTCTAAATCTGTTTGTTATAAATAAAATGGATTTCTTTTGACTACACCGTCCCAGTTTTTATCCCACTGAAGAGTAAATGATTTAAACATCCAATAATTTTTTATTTTCTAATAATTTTTTCTTTTCATTGTATGGTACATACATATGTGGATGGAGTTGCTTTAACAAGGCTTTTCATTTCCAATATTTATAAACAACAACAATTGGAATTGAAATTATAAAATGAAACCATCAGACAATAAAAAGAAAGGAAAAAGAGAAAAAGAAGAAATGAAAAGAAAGTTTTGAAATTTCTGTCGATAAAGGAAAGAAAAGAAACGAATCAAAGAGAACGAAATCCCATTTCAAACCTGTCAAGATAAAGTAATTTTCTCATTCAAAAAGGCATAACAGGAGAAAGAGAGAGAGGGAGAAAGTATAGCATACTTTTAGGATTTTTATCAAAACTACACATTGCATAGAGTAGCATATTAAAAGGCAAATGTACAGGCTTGTGTAGTGTTTATGGGCTTAAGACGCTTCTCAACAAAAGCTGCATAAAAGAATTTTCATTTCTTTACACTCAATTGTATCGGAGATATTGTAGCCAATATGTCTATCAAACAAAAAAAAAAAAAAAAATAGGGAGGCTCTAGGGGCCAAGGGGAATAGACAGCAGAGGGAACAGTTCTTGTTTATTTGTAGGTTATTATTCTACTCGTTTTTTCCTCTCCTTATCGAATAAATATTTACATTTCAATACAGAACTTTTTTTCTGTTGAATGTATTGCTTGTACGCTACTATCAGTTGCAGTGTTATATTAATCGACATCGACGTCTTGAACAGCGTTAGTCTATTTCAGCCTTTAGCAAAATCTTAAATATGAGCTAGATTAAGAAGTAAGCACCAGACACCTCTGCCAATTACAGCAACAGATCATCGTGTCAGAGGTCTACATTGAAACTCTGTCTTTTCGATAACCAAGTAGTCCTTCGAACGGAATTAGCATCTTGGTCCGTGGCTGTCATCAATCTATAGGCAGCAATTCCTTCAAACCCTTTAAACTATACAAATTGTACTCATGATTGAATGACAATAAAAGCAACCTTGTGTTCTTGATTCAAGGGGTAAGCTTCTCGACTACCAATTATGTTACTTGGGACGTGTAGAGATGGTATAGCTTCGATACCTATAGAGGGGGCGCTTCTAAATTGTCCCCTCTAATACTATTATCCTGACAAACTTCATAATACCTGAACGATGACAATAAAGACAAGTTCCTACTCAGTACCAAGTGTTCCCCTGGATCAATAGGTTCCAAGTATCTCTTCTGATGATTCATTCTCATCATCTTTAGAATCCATATATGGGATTCGAGCATTCCCATTCTGAACACGTGGGTGCCGTGGCTGATTAAGTTCCCCAGACAGTTCCATATCATTGTCGAGTCTCTTAAAGAAACCTAAGAAGTCGAATGGCAATTTGAGCACATCATTCGAAGTCGTAGGAGCTTTCCCCTTGGGGTTTAAATATCGCACTCTGAGACCAAAACATCCCAGCTCCTGTCTTAATATCTGCTTACAACTTATTCGTATACCACAGCAGTCTAATAGGTAGGCCACTGTTCAAACCTCAGGGTAGATATCAAAACGAAGTACAAAAAATACTTCTTCGACGACTTCATCTCAACAGATTTCTGGTAACACTACTAAGTGCAAATTAAATTGCCATGAAAATTTTCACCAAGAAATCTGTCGTTTGGAATTGACTTGAAACTTTTGGTCCCGCCACTCATATATAAAATTGACATGACATAACATAAGTGGTGTGAGATGCTAGGTCGTAATTCTGACTGAAGGGTTGTAAAAACCGATCATGTTAAGTATGTCCAGGTTGCTTTATTCTCTTAACATTTTTTAACGCTTGACGACAATGATGGCCTGGCTAATGCTGCTTTTAAAGAAAAATGAACCATTGACGCCTCAAGTTCAAAATCTGTGATAAACAGTGACTTTTTCGGTATGTTTTGGACGCTCTGGGGTCTAATAGGCATTGGTATTGTTCCAAATACGCCAATTTCTCTTTGTTTACGTACGCATTCATCCAGAACTCGACACCAACGCTGGAGATTATTTTTCTATGAAAATTAGGCTCAATTGCCAACAGCTCCAGAGTTTATTTAGCGAATAACCGTGGTTGCCTGTGAGCGTTTAAGTGCAGTTCCTGGATCATTTGAATTTTCTGCATATGCAGAGTTCTTGCAGCACACTCTTACTGGCAGCGGCGATATTTTCGGCAAATTTTACATTACGTCGACACGTGGGTGTTGGTCGATTGAATTTGTGAACTCGAATTTATCCACCACACTGCGAAAAGTCCTCTCGGTAGGACGATTATGGCCACCATAAAATGAGTGTTCAAACAATTTTACTATTTGCACGTGTTGTTAAAAGCTATAACCGCCCATGTTGATGGCAACTAATTTGACAGATGTCAGCTTCAACACGATCAAAACTGTCAAAATTCGGAAATTCCCTGTTTCACGATGCCGTACATTTGCAAGTCGGTTATAGCTTCTGCGAATACCTTTTGAAATTCGCCATTACCATGCAGTTTTCAATTGAACAAATTTTTATTTCTTATTGCCACCAGCACACAAGCACACACACACAGAGAGACAGAGAAAGAGAGAGAGAGAGGGAGAGAGAAACATTGAACATATTGTTTGCTTGCAACAAAATGTACAACATTTTTATTACGACTTACAAACAATTTCCTTCAAGTAAATTTACACAAAAATAATGCAAAAAGAAAAGTTTCCTATTTTTCGATGTACCCATCATCACCCCCTCCCCTACGGCTTTTGATGAAACTTTTGTGTCAGATAATCTTGTGCCTGTTTTTCTTCAATACTTTTCATTGAAATAATACAAATACCAACAAAAATAACAGCAACAACAACAATATTCATTGAATTCATAGGATTGCAAAGATTTACTCACTCACACACACACACATAAACGTACACATACAAATTCAAATTTAAATTGTATGCCATTTATGTGTGACAGTTATTTCCGGAATTTAAAGTTTCAAGTCAAATGGTTGTGTTGTGTTGAATTTACATTTCAATGGTTGCCTGTGCAATAATATTGGTTTCCATAGCTTTACCTTATTTTTCCCCACTTTTTTTCTATTCTAAGCAGAAAAATAAGAAGGGAAGGGTTGCCAAGTTACGAATATTCAAATTTAAAAAGAAAGTCTTTTGGAAGTCAATCCCGATTTCTATATTTTTAGGCCATGCCTAACCAGTAACCAGATAGTATTCCTTATGAGGCCACATCCGCATCATATTGTAGATTTGGAATTATCTTATCATTCCCCAGGCCCTATCTGGACTATGGACAGGCTGTAATTCTGAAGAGATAGAGACTTAGCTGGACTATATATTTTGTTTTTCGAATTCCAAGTAGGCAGGTTTGATCTTATGATCTGGAGATTTGCGGTAGGAACCTTGAGGCATATACCGATGCCCCTAAAATGCTGTGCTGAGTAGACTGTGAAATTTATGTTAAGAGTCCTGATATTCAACTTTTGTAAAGGATGCCTAATCATTGGAGCGGTTTTCCAGGCAAAGGCCATTGTCATATTTTTCAGAATTTTTCTATGGATTAGAGGGTGACTCCCTAAGGGCGTACCGTCCGTGGATGGTGGGGATTTTACGAATCATTGAATGGAAACTTTTATACCTGTTGCACGACATAGGGATATCGTTGTAAGTTGCATTGCAGATGCCAATGCCAAGGGCTGTTACGGAGCTACGGATAAGAATGGAACTGATTGCCTTCTCATATTGCCAGGGACTGTATGGAGCTCACAGTTTAACTGGAAATACTCGTGGTGTTTTACAGGGAGGCTCAATTCCTTTGGCAGCAGGAATGTAAGTGCAATATTCCTGACCTCTGCTGGAAATATGTGAATAAGGAGAGAGCTGAATGCCTTCCGACGTAGCCTGGGCAGACGGCCCAATTTCTTTGAGAGCAGGAAGGTAAGTGCGTTATTACCGGTTTCTGCTGGCGTGATGATATGGACAAGAATGGAACTGCTTGTTACGGAGCTCACAATCTCCTACATGTTGCAGGGCATAAGTGGTCAGACAGCCTTAGTTTAACTGGGTATATTCAGGGCTTTTTACTGAAGTGCAATTTTGCTAGTCTCTGCTGACTGCAGACTGATATGGATAAGAAGATAACTTACTACCCTCTTTTCTATTGTTATTCCCAATGGTATACTGACAAGCTTGGCATTCCCTCATATAGTGGCAGTATTCTAGTAGGTAGTATGTTGGCTCCTTAGACGCCAGGCCACAATTCAAATCCCAGGTCAGACATCTCCAACAATCCGAAATATGAGCAAATATTTCCTTGGTGACTTCCTTTCACAAAATTTCTGGCAAAAAGTCTGAGAGTAAAGACAACAAAAGTGATGTGAGAATCTAGGTTGTAATCCTGACTGAAGTGTTGTAATAATCAGTTATGTATGTATTCTGGGGCTATCCATATAGAGAAGTTAATTTTCATTTTCTATCACCTTGAACTGATCTGTTTAGCAATATTTTGCTTCCTTTGGTTAGCTTTCCTATGGGGAATGTCTGATCTTCTGTTTGAATATGGTTTGAGTGGGACCTTACTCTTTAAGCAGGGTCCACCATCTAATCTAAACTACACTTAACCGAATCTTACAAGTTTTTGACATTTATTTCAGGCTAGTCTTTTGACTTCATTCAGGACCCTACCAGTTGCGGATAACCTATCCAATGCTCTTGACTTAATTGGTCAGTACAACCATTTATCCAGGATTACAACCTTGCTTCTTACGCCACCTATGTTGTGTGTATTAATTCCATCTGTGAATAGAGGCATCTACAGTTTAATGTCGACAGATTTGATGAACTTTTTATGGAAATTTTATTTTACTTTCAGGGTTTTTGTCTGAGTGCATAACGGTATTAGTACTGCACACATTTTGCTTACTTGGTAACCCAGTTTTAATGCAATTTTCTCCAAAAATTCTATGCAACCATGGGTTGTATGTTTCCAATCCCCCCTTACCGCCCGCTCAAAAAAAAATGAATGTTTGAAGAGAAAAATAAAAACCAATGCAGAGATGGAAATGTTAGTCTACAACTCCATTGAATTTCAATAAAAAGGCAAATGTTTACATAGGTTTTGTTTGACTTTCTTTTATTTTTCTTCCCTTCTTTTATTTTTGAGGGATTTCAATTCCCTTTAGCCCTTTAAACTCCACCTGCTCCATATGCTTTCCTCACAATTTCCCAAGTAAGGCTACTGTTTGGTAAGCAGTTGAGCAAAAATAAACTTTAAAGGCAATACGTAAGAATGTATGTATGTACGTATATATGTATGCATGTATGTATGTATGTATATATGCATGTACTGCGTTTGTGTAATAGAGAACGTATTGAAATTTTATTTGAAACTCAATTTAAAGCAGAAAATGTCAATCCAAAATACTTGACATGCTAAATTTAGTTTCAGAATTCATTTCATTTCACATCCATTTGCCATTTCAATATCGTTTTTCTATCGATAACTTCTTAAAGCACGTGACTAGAGTTTATGATTTGCACCTGCAAATTGCTACTAGTGGCCGTAAAAGTTGAGCCAATAAATGATTTCCATCAAATGCTACAGAAGTTTAAAACAAGAAAAAAAAAGGTCATGGGAAAAATAAACGAAGAATAACGGAAGAGAAATAACAATTAACGATTAAATGGAGTAGAAAATTTTGTAATATTCCAGTACTATATCTGCAATTAGGGACAAATGAAACAGATTTCGCCCAGACATTCTATGGGTGATACTAGAAGAGACGTAACCCTTTAGTGTAGTGGACTGGAAGAAGTTAAGAAAGTTTTATAGGTAATGGTGACTGCGCAGAATTACTCGGTTGCCCCATTGTGAGAAACATCGATTAAGTATTATGTCAAGAGCCTTCCACAGCACTTTGCTAAGATAATTTCTAAACGTTTATCGTCTTACTGAGACGTCCGTCTGACAAGCTGTAAATACACGCTGTATTCTCTCTCTCTCTATAAAATTACACCGGCACTCTACTAAGAGATTCACCAGACCACTTGGTGAATACAGTTCAGTTCAGTTGGTCCGGTATCTTTATCGTCATTCTAAAACATCCGCCTGACTAAACACCGTGGCTGCAATACTCTGTATTCCCTCAATGTCTCTCTGTCTCTCTCTCTCTCTCTCTAAAATCACTCCGGCCGCCGACTGTGAGATACTTCCAGAACCATTAATTAAGCATTACATCAAGGACCTTCCAGAAAAGTCTGCTAAAAGAGTTCAGTTGTCTCTGTACGTTTATCGTCATCTTGAAACATCTTCCGGAACATGCTACTCATATTAACTGCCTCTGTAATACTCTGTGTTCCCTCTCGATTGTAATGAAGCTTGTGCGAAGCTTGTCTGTCGTACAATAGGGCAGCATTTCATCTCCTCTTCTTATGAACAACGTTCTTCTGTGAATCTATCACACTCGAAGGTTATGTGCTTCGCTGTACCAAGTTTACCCGGTGCATTATAAGCACGTAATGCTATCTACCAGCTTAAATCAAAGGTAGTATTGTCGGATGCACGCACGACCGGTCAAGATCTGCATTTTGAGTTCTTGTAATCCATATTTTCCGACAGTTTTGGGCATGTTCAACTACACTTATGAAACGTCTTTACCTTCGCCGCCATTCTCTAACAAATTGTGAACGTGCTTATCAGATTACTGTTTTGTGGATGGTGGCAAATATCTTTTCGGATACTGTCCTTTATAAGCAGGAATTTCTTTAAACAAAGCCGTCTATGAACCTATATTATCTGTTCAATTTTCACCCATTCGCAATCATTTCTTGGTGTTACAATTGTAGGCAAAGGATATCATTTTGTTCGTGGAAGTGAACTGAGGTTAGGTTGTAATCCTGACTAGATTGTAATCATGATGCAAATTAACCTTATTATAAGTGAAGTGAGGTTAGGTTGTAATCCTGACTAAAGGGTTATAATATCCGATTAGGTAAGGAAGTAATCACAGGTTTATGAAGCTATTTCCGTATAGGAAATGAAATGAAGATGAAATCTTTACGTGGAATTCAAATTCAATTTCAGATTCCAATCAATCAATGATTGTGAAATTGTCGAAAGTCTGAGGTGACATGGTGCAGTCCGTTATGGTTAGCAATTCCGATTCAAACTCATAAGAAAGGAAACTAAAGTTAAATCATGGTTTCAATGCTTTAAATATATAAGAAGGCTTTAAGTCTCAAGGAAAACAATTCATCCAGGAAATGTCTTAACAGTCTTCCGCTCACAGCTAGTGACATCGGCATACTGTTCATAACATATTGCAGTCGAGAGAGCGATATTCCAAATAACTCGAGAGTGGAAATGAGTTCTGCGGAGGTTTCTCAACTTTGGGAGCCATGCAGGCTTATAATTAAAAATGCAATTATGGATGCTGTTTACGGAAGGTTTGCTTAAATTCTAAAGGAGTATGCTCGGTATGGCTTTTGGAGACATAACTGGGCATTGCATTATGGACAGTCAAGCAAAACGCATTGCAGTTGGTTACCTATACATGGCAAAATGACTTCTGCAGTAGTTGTTGTAATGAGGAACACCATGTCGGAGAAGAAAAGGGCAGCTTGGTGTTTATTGTATGGATGATTTGAACGAACTGTCAATGGTGAATTGTAGCTAGTATGTTGGCTTATTAGAAGCGAGTGCATGGTTCAAAGTCCAGCTCAGACATCTTCTACAGGACAAATTGAAAGAATATTTCTACACCGACTTCCTGTCGGAAAACTTAAGGCAAAAACTCTAATGAGAATAAATAAAAATTGCCATGAAAAGTTTCTCAAAAATCTGTCGTTCGAAGTAGCCTGTAGGACCTGCAAAATGGCACACACAATTATGGGTTTTCATAGGTTGTAGTCCTGACTAGAGGGTTTCGATAACCGATTAAGTAAGTAAGAAAGCCAGTGGTAGACATTGACAGTCTAAGTTGCTTCATCAGAAGCTCTGAATGGTTCCGAGATTAGAGGAAATGGATAATTGTGGAATCTTAATCGGGCTTATGTAGCTTATATGATAGCCATCACTCACCACCTACTACCTGCCATAAAAGAGGCAAGAATTTCTGTGTGAGAGTAGGCATAAAGGAAACACCTTCCAGATGCCAAAAAGTCATCGAATAAATTGCCAAAATACTTGAACTGAATGGTGTGCCGGTAAATTAAGATTTAAATTCCACGTGAATTTATTTTACCAGTGCCTTACGCTTGTCTTTCCAGCACTGGCAAGAAATGGTGGGGGGTTAAAAGTTAAAAAAAAACTTTCTTCCTCCTCTTAATGCTGGATTTGAGTGTTCAATTGTGGCATGATATTCATGCGTAAACCAAAGAAGAGTGTGTTAAGACAAGAGTTTAACTTGTTATGAAAAAAAAACAACACCAACAACAAAATACAAAGAAAAACAAAGAAAAACCTGCTGCTTTAGAGTTTATTTTAATGGGGGATTACGAGGATTTTCATTTCATTTCTTACAGTTTGACTGGATAATTTTCGCAAAACTATCAGAAAGATTTTCCGTGAAGATGAAGCATGAAATTAAGTTTGAGAAAATGAGAAAAGACAAAAAAAAAGTCGATAAATATCGATAAAAAATATAAAAATCGTTATTTATTTAAAAGAAATTTTGTTTCGTTTTGATGATTTTTCTAAGCAAAAAAAAAGTTGTACAATCAAATCAGATAATCAAATAAGAAAAACTACACGCCAATTCGGAAAAAATCTATTTTTTCTTTTTGTCTTTCTTCTCGCCTTCTTTCTTGGGTTTCGGTTTAATTATTTCCATATCGATCATTTCCTTGTACAAAGCCTTGCCAATCGTGGAGGGATTATAGGTGACTACAACGTTAGCATCCTTCAATGCTGCAATTTTCTCTTTGGCACCGCCTTTGCCGCCTGATATAATGGCGCCTGCATGACCCATACGCCTGCCAGGTGGTGCTGTAAGTCCGGCTATAAACGAGGCAACCGGTTTGGGTGGATCACCACAATTGTTTTCATTTAAATACTCAGAGGCCATCTCTTCGGCATTACCACCAATTTCGCCAATCATAACAATGCCTTTGCAATTGGGATCCTTAAGAAAGATTTCCAAACAGTCTACGAAATTGGAGCCATTAAATGGATCACCACCCAGGCCTACACATAATGTCTGGCCCAAACCATATAGGGTAGTTTGATTTACAGCCTCATAAGTCAGGGTACCCGAACGTGACACAATGCCAATCATTCCCTTCTTATGAATATATCCAGGCATAATGCCGATTTTACACGCTTCGGGTGCTATAATGCCAGGACAATTGGGACCAACCAAACGAGAACGATCTTGTGTTAGTAAAGCCTGCTTCACTTTAACCATATCATGTTGCGGTATGCCTTCCGTAATGCATACAATCAATGGCATTTCGGCCTCCACCGCTTCCATTATGGCATGGGCTGCACCCGCTGGCGGCACATATATGGCAGTGGCATGTGCATTGGTAGCTTTCTTTGCCTCTGCCACCGTTTTGAATACCGGCAAGTCCAAGTGTTTAGTACCAGCTTTTTTCGGTGATACGCCACCCACAATTTTAGTACCATAAGCTATGGCCTCCTTGCAATGAAATGTCGCCTGTTTACCCGTAAAACCTTGGCAAATGACTTTGGACTCCTTGGTAAGTATGAGATTCTTTAAGGTTGCATGATAGGCATCCTCGCACGAATTACGCTTTAAGACATTATTCGTTGAACAGCACATTTGGAACAAGTTTGGTTTGATAATCGAACGTAGATTGGATATCAAAGCCATTTTTTTTAAAATTTTTTTTCTTGATTTTTTTTTCTTTAAAAAAATTTAAATTTTTCAAAAAATAGATTTTTTCACAATGACGTTTCGTGTCTCTACACACAATGAAATGTTAGTGAAGGTAAAACGAAATCAATTTTTTTTTTGTTTTTCGAAAATAAAATGAATGTCAAGGAAATGAAAAATTAAAAAAAATGAAGTTTGAAAAAAAGTACTTCAGATAAAAAAAGGTACTTTTCATAAAAAAGGTACTTTTGATACCCAAAACTCCTTGGTTTCGGATTTGAAAGGTCCGCATGCTAACGAAGAAGTTTTTTTTGGGATCTTATCTTCCTTTCTCGCTGTTAAAGCTTCTGCAGAATTCATTGTGAGGTTTTTCCAGTTTCCCGAGCTATTCGCTCAAAGACATTACTTACTTACTTAATTGGCCATAACAACCCGATTAACGGATTTCGGCCTGCCGCAACACATCCTTCCAGGCGCCTCTGCTTCTTGCGCGCCTACGCCAGTTGGTCACACCAATCGATGACAGGGCAGGATACAAGGTCGTCCTCTTCGCCGACTTCCGCAGATCCCCGCATCAAATACCCGTCTCGCCGGAGCAATCCCTCCTCCATTCGAACGACATGGCCGAGCCAGCGCAGCCGCTGGATATTAATACGCTGCACAACGTCCATGTCGTTGAGGAGCTCATACAGCTCACTGTTGTATCGGATGCGGAAATCTTCGCCAACTCGCACTGGACCGAAGATCTTACGTAGGACTTTCTCTCGAATACTCTCAAGGCTGCTGCATCGGTGCTTAATAAGGTCCATGCCTCTGCGCCATAAAGAAGCACGGGTAAGATGAGCGTCTTGTAGAGTATTAGTTTTGTCGCACGAGAGAGGTCTCTGTTACTCAATTGCCTATTGAGACCATAATAACACCTGTTGGCAAGAGTGATCCTGCGCTTGATCTCCAGACTGACATCATTTTTGGTGGTAACGGCGGAGCCAAGATAAATGAATTCCTTGACTACATCAAAAGTAGTTATCGACCGTAATCTGAGAATCAGTACGCCGCACTTCTCTACTTGTCGATAACACATACTTTGTTTTGCCCTCATTTACTGCCAGACCCATCTTCGCAGACTCCCTTTCAATAGCGCTAAAGGCAGCAGTAACATCTCGCTTGGTACGCCCTATGATGTCAATGTCGTCACGTACGCAAGCAACTGGACACTTTTATGGAAGATAGTGCCATTGCGATGCACTCCCGCCTTCCGCAAAACACTCTCCATGACGAAGTTGAAGAGGTCGCATGATAAGGATCGCCTTGTCGAAACCTCGCACGGTATCAAAAGGTTCGGAGAGGTCCATTCCTACCTTGACGGAGCTGCAGGATTGCTCAACGTCATTCTGCATAGCCTTATAAGCTTCGCAGGAATACCGAGCTCAGACATTGCGGCAAAAACACGATCCCTTATGGGGCTATCAAAGGCTGCCTTATAGTCGACAAAAAGATGGTGTGTGTCAACTTGCTTTTCGTGGGTCTTTTCCAGGATTTGGCGTAGTGTGAAGATCTTGTCGATGGTGGACTTGCCAGGTCTGAAGCCGCACTGATAAGGTCCAATCAGTGTTTTGACGAGTGGCTTCAGTCGTTCACACAATACGCCTGTAAGAACCTTATATGCGATAGGGAGAAGGCTTATACCCCTGTAGTTGGCGCATAACGTAGGGTCTCCCTTTCAGGACGGACAGAGGACACTGAGGTTCCAATCGTTGGGCATACTTTCTCTAGCCATATTTTGCAAATAAGCTGGTGCATGCGCCCTACCAACTCATTACAATCGGTCTTAAACAATTCAGGCGGGAGGCCATCAGGACCTGCCGCTTTATTGTTTTTAAGTCGCATAATGGTGACTTTGACCTCTTCATGGCTAGGCGGCGGAATATCCATGCCGTCATCGTCGATCGGGTACGGAACATCATCTCTAAAGGCGGTATTGGTATCGTCATCGCCTTGTAGCAGAGTAGAGAAGTGTTTCCTCCACAACCTCAGCACCCCTGCGATCTGTAACCAGGTTTCCATTCTCATCCTTGCAGGAGGACGCTCCGGGTTTATACCCTCGGTTAGACGCTTAACCTTTTGATAAAATTCGAGCGTCATTCCTACATCTGTACATCTCGACTTCCTCACGCTCACGCCTTTCCTGCTCCCTTCTTGCGTCTGAAAAGCCGTCTCTCTTCCTTCTCCTCTCTCTATAGTTCTCGACAATGGCTCGCGTAGCGGCAGACTGCAACGTTTTCTTGTATGCGGCGTTTTTCGCTGCAGCCGCCTCGCGACACTCCTCATCGTACCATTGGTTTCGTTGGGGTGGGCGTTCGAAACCAAGGACTGTTTCCGCAGTAGTGCGCAAGGAGTGGGAGATGTTGGCCCACAGTCCACCAATGTCGCTGAGATTAGATAGGGAACGACGGAGCTATTCTGAGAGTTGAGCGGAGAACGCCTCAGCTGTCCTTTGTGATCGCAGCTTTTTAACGTCCAGCTTTCGCAGTGTACTAGAGCGCGCAGACCTGAGGCGCTAATGCGCACTCGAACTTGGCTGCGACAAGGTAGTGGTGCGAGTCGATGTTTGGACCTCTAAATGTGCGCACATCTAGTATACTGGAAACGTGCCTTCCGTCAATCACAATATGATCGATCTGGTTGGATGTTGATCGATCAGGGGACATCCAAGTGGCTTTGTGGATGTCGAGATGCTTAAACCTGGTGCTACATACTACCATGTTACGCGCCGCGGCGAAATCGATCAGCCTCATACCATTGGAGGTAGTGTTCGCGTGGAGGCTGAACTGTCCGACAGTGGGGCCAAAGATACCTTCCCGCCCGACCTTCGCATTAAAATCTCCGAGGACGATTTTGGCGTCATGGGCCGGGCACTTATCATATACGTCCTCGAGTTTAGCGTAGAAGGCATCCTTAACCACATCGTCCTTTTCTTCCGTCGGGGCGTGAGCACAAATTAGGCTGATGTTGTAGAATTTTGCCCTGATGCGGATTGGTGCTATTCTTTCGTTCACAGGTGTGAACCCAGAGACAAGATGGCGAAGTCTCTTACTAACCACAAATCCGCATCCGAATTCGTGCTTATCAACATGGCAGCTGTAATACACATCGCAGGATGCTAGCCTTTTGCATCCTTGTCCTATCCATCGCATTTCCTGTATGGCAGTGATGTCCGTCTTAACATTTCATGAGGGCATCCGCCAACTGGGCGGAAGCGCCTACCCTATGAAGGGTGCGGACGTTCCACGTGCCTATTCTTAAATCGTAGTCCTTTAAACGTTTGCCGTGGTCGTCAACTTTAGGGGGATCCTTTTAGAGGCTTGCATTTTGGTCTTCAGGATGAAATTTTTACGTGGTGGGTTCCAAGCCCTACGCACAACCCAAATTTAACGTCCAGGGTATTGGACTTCGTTGCACGCATTAGTTAACATCTAGCGGGTGCTAGAATGCCATCCAGGAGGGGCCACGAGGAGGCTGCGTGTCAACTTGAATGCAGCAAGACAAGGATCGCCCTGGTGGTCGCCACGTTTACCACAGTCAGAAACTTTACCTTGTTTGCATGCAAACCATCCCTCCTCGCTCAAAACATATGTTCTGTTATAACTGACATATGTTCTGTTATAACTGCTAGGACCTCCCTAAGAAGAATTCTGGTCCGTAACGGGCCAAATTTTTGTTCATTATTCATCTAACCGGAGATGAGAAAAGGTTTTTTTTGTGAACACCTTCTATATAGCAATTTAACAAAGGAGAGACGAGAAGAAGAAGAAAAAAGAGAGAAAAGTCTCTTTAAAGATAATCATAACAGATTCCCCACTTATATTTTGCACCGATTCTGTTATAGCACGTTCGAACCGCATGCGCTTTGCACAATGATTGTTCATTCAATCAGAATGATAGTTTTAAGAGAGGTCTTCGCATTTCGCCGTGCCACACCCATCTATCTTATCTGTCCTACATTATTGTGCCCTACATTACAATAATCTTGAACCTCGACTGTAACTAGCCTTCAGAGACGTTTTTAGGCAGCTTGTCTAATATAGATGGCTACACTATTAAGCGGAGTAATCCGTTGCCAATCCGTGTCCTTTGACTTGGTAATTGCAAACACTACCCATTGTCTTGTATACACAATACTCACCAGGGCGTTTATACGACAGTTTCACAACATGCATACACGTAATTGGTCATAACAACCCTTCGGTTAGGCTTACGATCTAGTTTGTCACGCCAATTATGTTGTGTGTGAGTTAATTTTATATTTGAGCGGTGGGGCCTACAGTTTAAAGTCGATTCTGAGCGACAGATTTCTGAGAAACTTTTCATGGCAATTTCATTTACTCTCAGAGTTTTTTCCCATAAATCTGCTGAGAGAAACTCGCCGCTGAAATATTTTGTTCACGTATTTTCTTTTTGATATCTGACTTAGGGTTTGAATCAGGTCCTTACGTTTAATACGCCAATACACTACCTACTAGACTACAACGACTTCACAACATCCTCACATAAATTCTCGAACTAGTGACAGTCTTTGTTTTTAAATAATTCGGAAAGACTGGACGATTGTCTGTTAAACAACTTACGTCACGTTAATGCTTCCATTAGAAAACATCATCAGTTGCTTGTTGCAGCCTCTTACGAAGGTCGGGCGTTGACATTTCCGTGAATTTTAAAATAAAAAACGGCGGCCTTGTGGCTTATGTGTATGTATCCGATCTTTTCTAAATAGTTTTGCATATTTTAAGGCTTATTTAAGTATTAGAGTGTAATAATATTTGAATTACGTTTTACCTTTCCCTGATAATAACTTCAGCAATTAATATTTCCAAAAACAATTGCCACACAAGCTCTAATTTTGAAGTATTTTAAGTTACAATAATTAATTATCGGCTTCATGTAGAAAATTTCATAAATACCTATTAGACGTTGATGCTGTAAATGAGAAAGAAAAATATATTATTATAGTATACTTTTAGGAGCTTCTAAATACTAATAACAACTTAAAGGCATATTTTAACAATTATTTAAGACAATAATAATTCTATTTTAGTATTTAAATTAATTATTAAATGTTTAGTTTAATTTCTTTTACAGAATTTATAATTTCAGTATGAAATGGTTTTTAATATACTTCAAGCACATAACACTGCTCATATGTATGCAAGGAAAAATTAAGTTTATTATTAACAACATCAAGAACAACAACAACAATAATAATAATAATAATAATAATATTAGCAATAGCAATTGTAATTTATGTAAATACAAATACAAATATTTTGTTAACAAACTACCACAGAAATTCAAATAAACTAAGCTTCCTATCCCTCAAATGTATACTGTACTAAATCTTTATATTGCATGCCTAAAAGTATACCCCTTCTATAGCAGCATAACTAAAAGTGTTAAATAATTCTAGACTCTTACTGTTTATATCATTCTCTCTTTTATAAATTTGTGGTTATAGTATCCTGCATGTGTGCTGCATATTCGTACTCTAAAGAATAAACATTTATGGTGACTACTTTTAGGTGCTTCTTAAAAGTATGTTTATAAAATGATAAGTTCGTTCGTTTGTTCATTCATTTGTTTGTGTGTGGCATTTTAGATGAGAGCATTCGTTAGTAGAGTGTAGCAAAAATTCATGTTTGTGGCTAAAGACCACAGGAATACACTCAACAGTACAGAAAACAAACAAACAAATAAACTCTTGGAAAAAAAAATTGTGCGGTTTTAATGCATTTTCATTATTTAGTACCACACGTTCAAAATGAACAGGAAATTTAAGTTTTTCTAAAAATAATAGCTGGTGTGAGGATCTAAAAATATCTATTCTATAGTGATGAAATGCAAAATTTTCGGATTCTAGTAAGATGTAGTTTCGGAGAAGCGATTTAAATGGAAAAGTACTTTTTGTGAAAGGTACTTTTGTAAAAGGTATTTTTTGTAAAGGATAAAAAATAGGACTCGAGAAACGAAGAGAATACCTTTATTGAAAGGTACTTTTGTAAAAGGTACTTTTGTGAAAGTTACTTTTGTAAAAGGTACTTTTTGTAAAGAATAAAAAAACTAGTACTTCTAGTTAACAATAGGCCTTGAGAATCGAAAAGAATAAAAAGGTACCTTTAATGAAAGGTGCTTTTGTGAAAAGTACTTTTTGTACACAATATGGCGATTAACTGCGAGAATGACACTGGCTCTACAGGAATGTAATTAGCACCTACGTACTCTGATAGACATTGAAGGACAAGGAATGTTACTTAGTGACAGATTGTTCATCAAATTTTGGCCCGCCTGAACACTTTCTTTTAGATGTCTGCTTTTCACGCACCTATGAACTTAGAAGGTCTGAAACCGTGCTGCTAAAGCTCTAATCAGTACCTTGGCTTCAGTCGTTCACACTATACGCTTCTAAGAACTTTATATGCGATGGGAAAAAGGCTTATTCTCCTGTATTTAATGCACATCATGAACACTGGGATTCCAATTGTTGAGTATACACACTTCCAGTGCATGCACCCAACTAGACTTAAAGACTCAGCGAGTAGATCTTCTTCATGTCGTCATCATCGATTGTGTTCAAGAGTAGGATAGAGAAACATTGCCTCCACAATCTCAACATCTACCTCAACGAATCTGTAATCAAGTTCTAAAGCATTTACAAGTCGATTAGAAATAGAACTCTTAATACAACCGATTGAGCTACAGGTGTATGAGGCAGTACGTACAGCATATCGTCTCCAGAGCCATCAGAGACACAAATTTGAATCATCAATAATTGAGATACTGGAGGGATATTCGCTAAAACCAGAATTATTCGACAGTATGCCAAACATATCAGTTGCAACCACGAACGTTACTCTGATGCCAGTATAGGTTTCAGGATCAAAGGGAATCTGGCCCTTACGTCAGTGGGGACTTGTTGCTATAATGATGGCTTTATAAAGACAATGTTAAGACGACTTAAATCGCAGTTGTCTGTTAGGTAGTGTATTGCCTTAGTAGACGAGAGCTGGCGGTTCAAGCCTCAGCCTTAACATTACGAAATAAGACAAAATATTTTTTTCGCCCACTTCCGCTCTGCGGTCTCCTGATAAAAACTCTGAGATCGATAACAACAGAAGACGTGTTGGCCCGTGGTTCATACCCCAGCTCAGGAAAAAATATTTCTTCCACCAGTCGCCTGGTAAACACTCTGAGGGTAAAATAAATTTGTCATGAAAAGTTTCCTAAATCGGTCTTTCAGAGTCGGCGGTAAACTGTAGATTTCGTTATGCATGGATTAAATGAACACACATGCTAGGTTGTAATCTTGACTAAAGGATTGTAATGACTAATTGTAAGGTTAATGGATCCTATCATTCCAAAAATATTTATGCATTATTTTCCCTTTAATTTGAAACCACTTTCAAGCCATACCACGTCTCTGAGCTTTGTTTTCCATAACCTCAAAATCGTATATTTAAAATATTTTCATTTGAAACTAAAAGCTTTGGGTTTATTTGTCTCTCTTTCCTCCAATAGAGACTTTTCTACTTGATATGTTAACCGTTCTTGGCAGTCCTCAACACTTTAAGTGATATGAGAGGGTGTGGCAGTGTAGTAGAGTTAGTAATACGAGTGCTTTGGTCTCTACTAGGCATTGACAATAAGGAAGAGAAGTACCTGCTAAAAATAATATATTTTTTGTCTCCTTTAACAAATAGAAGATAAATTGAAGAGGAGAATGTAATGGAGAAGAACGGAAGTCAGTGAAGAGGAGGAGAATGAAACAAAAAGGGAAATCAAGTAATTGCAAATAAGCAATTAAACTAAAATGTTTTTTCAACAATGAAAAATTAAAAATGAAATCTTTAAAAGAAAAATAAATATTTTAAGGGGGGGGATGTGTGGTTGTGGAATATTTATTTGGGACCGATAGGAACAAAAGCTTTTTAAAGGGAGAATGAAAGTACACTGAAGATCTCTTTGCAATGCCTAGGTAAACAAGAATGGAAAAACCAGTGCAACACGTCTTAAATGCTCAAATTACTATTTGGTCTTAGGATCTATGCAGGCAAGGCATTTAGAAATGTAAGAGAGCAATGTGACCTAGAGTCCATGAACCTGTGTTTAGATGTGGTTATGGTGAGAAAACTTTATGGCAAAAATAAAAAATTGTCTCCGTACAGTCTTGTGCTGATCCAGCAACATAAATTTCATTGGAGCACTTGAATTCCATTGGAGCTCTCTCTTTCATTTCATAGCTAACTCGCGCTGACGAGAAGTGAGCAATTATTCCAGGGCGAACAAAGTACCTAATTTTTCTCTTTCACTTGGCCCTTCATCACTTAAATAACACTATGAGGCATTGCCTGCTGGAGGAGCAAGTTTGTCGGCTATGTAGCCCTTAATAGGAGGTCTGCAGAATTTTCAATTCCACGAAAGAGATAAAGACCATCTTCTCTCAATGTCAAGAACATTTTGCGATATATGTTGGAGTGTTTGAAAAAGCGTTTTCAAGCAACTTCTCTCAGAAACTGTTGCCCAATTTCTAAGTGAGAACCTATCGTCACTGTGTGTAGTGATGCCATATGATGATGGCAGTTTTATTAATCAAAGCAGCGTATAACCTATATTGGGATGATAGGGTTGCCATCTACCCTTAACTAGAAAAAATACATTTTGTCAACATGAAACTTTGCTTTCTGAGTCATTGTCTTTCATAAGAAATCCTATACTGGGATGATAGGATTGCCAACTACCTTTAACTAACAAATACGCCTCTTGTGAAAGTGAGACTTTACTTTCCAAGTTGTAATCTTTCATAAAATATCCTATCCTGGGATGATAGGGTTGCCATCTACCTTGGACTAGAAAGAATACATCTTGTGAACATGAAACTTTTCTTTCTGTATTATAATCTTTCATAAGATATCCTACTCTAGGATGATAGGGTTGTCATCTGACTTTGACTAGAAAGCATACATCTTGTGAACATAAAACTTTGCTTTCTGAGCTATCATCTTTCACAAGATATCCTCTCCTGGGATGATAGGATTGCCAAATAAGTTTATCGAACAAATATACCTCTTCCGAACATGAAACTTTGCTTTCTGAGTTGTTGTCTTTTATAAGAGCGTTCAAAGATGTTTGTTGATGATGTCATTAGCTGTGAGCGGAAGACTGTTAAGACATTTCCTAGATGAATTATTTTCCTTGAGATTAAAAGCCTTCTTATAAATTTAAAGCGTTCATAACCGTGATTTAACTTTAATTTCCTTTCTTATGAGTTCAAATCGGAATTGCTATCCATAACGTACTGCACCATGTTACCTCAGGTTTTCCACAATTTCACAATCATTGATGCGGAATCTGAAATTGAATTTGATTTCCACGTAAAGATTTCATCATTATTTCATTTCCTATACGGTTTTAAAATGCAACTGATTTCCATTATTTTCTTTCCTTCAAAATTGTTGACAACATTCTGTACTTTAAACAGATTTTTCCCAAAAATATATTCCCTGTAGTTGTCAGTCTGTCTGTCATTTTCTTTTCTTTGCTTTTCTTGAACAGAAAATATTATCGAATCTACTTTGAGGTTTACCTTTAAAAATTATCAAATATTAGGAAGCATCTCCCTATCTCAGCTCCCCAGGGCTCTTTTAAGTTTTTTCTTGCTGCTGTTACATTTCAATTTCATTTCTCCTGCTGCAGACAACAGTTTGTCGGCATCATCATCATCATCATCATCATCAACAACAACATCGTCATCAGCATCAGCATCAGCATTAGTAAAGCACAGCCAGCGTCCTGTATTTTCCCTTCAAATATCATGAGGTTTTTCTATTTAAAATTCTGCAGACATTGTCTCCCTGATTACTGTTGCAACATTTTAGTTGGAAACATGTGGTTTTTATAAAAAAACAACAACAATAACAACAGCAACAGAAATAATAGCAGCGACAACAATAATAGTAATAGCAACCAACAACATTTACATATTGTGGCAACAATTTAAAGGTAAAAACTTGCTCTTTCTCCCTCACTCTATCTATCGCTCAGTCTCTCTCTTTCTCAACCGCAAACACTAACCAATTCATCGTCGTAGTCGTTTACAATGAAACGTTAGAAACAATAACAGAAATGCCTGACAGAACACGTTACTGTGTAATCAGTAAGAATCTCCGACATACACACACTCATACACTTCCAATCAATAGCAGTTGAGTTGTAAAAGGAACGCATGTTGGTGGTAATGGAGTGCAGCTTAAGTGTCATAAGCAGATTATTTACTGGTGGTGAATGATGGTAGAGCGGTAAACGTAAGAAATATTTAAAACGAGCGTTAAATGTGTGTGTAATTTGGTGATATTGAAATTGTAGCAGAGTTTTAGGTATTGAAATAGTAAGACTTTTAAGGGAAAGTAGTGAAAAACAATTTGAATGACATTTGAAATAAAATTGAATGGCGTCAAGAGTTTTTATTGAACGTTCCCTTAACGGCCTTAAACATTTTTTCTTCTAGGAGTTGATTATTTGAATTGAAGCATACTTTTAGGAAAACATTTTTGTTGTTAAAACTTGAAGTATACTTTTAGGGGATTATTTCTATTTCATTATTTACAGTACCTCATTAAGTCTTTTCTGACAGGAAAGGACTAGAACTATGACAGATTTTATGAAATTTCATAGGAGCAAACACAACGGTGCATTGCAACTCTTCTGAGCAGCGATGCCCCGCAGCTAAACTCATAAGTACAGATTAAGATTCCCCATAATGTTTGACTTCCCATAAATCAAGCACGAAAATCAGAGAGAACGTTTTCAATTAATCAGTGATCGAGTTGAAGTCGGATAATGAGAGGTTAGACAATCCAGAAATTTTTATCTCCTTATCCATGAATGCCGAGGATTTCTTAGGGAAATTTCGAACTATTCAAAGGTAATTTTTGTATGGGCTTTAGGATATCAAAATAGCATTAGAAATAGCATCGCCCGGACCGATACTGAGTTCGTAATCTCTGACATGTTACAGGACACTCGTTTTACAGGGAGGGCCAGCAAGCGTTGGCAGCAAGCGGGTATGTGCAGTACTAGTACAGTCTGATGGATACGCAAGACTAAGAAAAGACTCACTTCTATTAAAAAAACAGAGATTTCTGGCTCTTCTCTTACTGTCTAGCATTCTTGTCCGAGCTATCGAATATAAAGATTGCTGGAAAAAAGTGCTCCTAACTAACTAACATGATGGTTGCATATGGCGGAGGAGTTGAAACGTTTGGTTTTAAATATCCGAGAGTAAACCGTGGTCGGCAAGCTCTAGACAATAAAATGAAGGTGATGAGGTAGATCAACGAATATAATTAATACAAGAAGCACTGCGCAATACAAAGTTATTGCTTTATGGATGGAAAGACATGAATTTAGTCACTCTGAGAAGTAATACTATAAAGTAGTCCTGAAAAGTGTAACGCTGCTGTTTTGAACCGCTAAGAATCCGGCAAACTGAAATTTTTATGCGCTTATGCATTTGCCCATTAACCACTTTGATTTCGAAATCCAGTCATGCCCGCGGCTACAAATTCCTTAAATTCAACTAAAAAAAATTAAGTTTTTAAGTATGTTGTAACACACTTCTTCATTTAACATACTTTTAGGCACTGTTCAACAGTTAAATACATTTCCAAGCATACATATTTGCAACATTAGCACGTTTAATGCCAAAGGGTATAATAAAGCTGAAGTATTATCTTTTGTTTATCCTGGAAAATTATCTCATTTTTTCAAACATACTTTCAGGTAAGCTATTCGTGTATAATTATTTATTGAAATTGAAAGCATAATTTTAGGGGCTTATTATTCACACATTCATATAAATACATGCACATGGAACAGGTAATTAAAAAACAAAGTGTAATAAATTTTCGAAAGAAAGTTTTATTTCCAGTAAATTATTGTTAACTGCACTTACATCTGGCTGTTGCTGTCGCTGTCGGCTTAGCCGTTGCTGATGTTTTGTGTGTAGTTTTCATAAATAATTTGTGTTCTTGCCACAGCTATTACCACAGCTATTGTCTAACATATGTTGCCGTTCACATACATTAACAATCGATGGAGTTTTTTTCCCCTGTTTTTCGTGGTACGATTATAATATTTAATTATCCACCGTCGAACAACGACCAACAACACCACATTAACAATAACTAGCAAACTGGCTAACCCCGCTATAACAGCAACATTAACAATTACAATCACTACCTACCACTGTTACTACTACAACAACAACACCGAAAAAAAACTTTGAAAAACATAAAGTTTTTGGTAATAATTTATGTTACGGTTAATAAGAAAATCCTCCATGAAAGAACAAAAAAAAAAAAATCAAATTTCATTTATTATTTAATAAAACAACAGCAACAATAAAAAAATTTTCTTTTTTTCACAATTCACATCCACAGGGAAGTGGAAATACAGTGAGTGCTCGTTAAACTGAATTTTATATCCAGAAGTCGGCCACCCTTAATTTGATTATCTCGTTATTACTGGATTGTCTATGAACCGCCCTTTGAGCTATATTTCTAGCTAACACGCTATCGCATACATATCCCTATAATTTTTCTACTATTCCCCTGGCAATAGGAAGTTGTCCGGTGCCAATAGGAATAATTTCCACACTAGAATTTGATACACACTGAGATGCTCCCTTCTCCTTAAAGGAAGACGTACCTTCTCCAAAGGGAAAGCTTCCAGTTAAGCTGCTTTTCATACCACAATTAACATTAAACCCGGGAACCAAACATTCCCTAGAGAAAACCAATCCCAGTCCATAGAAGTCTGGCTATTGTAGCGATCTTTACACTAAAGGCCACGCTCTAGTATATCTTCAAGTGAGAACTCAAAAACCTTTTTATAACAAGAGCAGCGCACTGATAGATAAGGAGAAAAGCTATCCCGTCCTCCCCTTAGGCCACACAGCCTCTGCAGAAATCTTTCCGCATGTCCACCAAAATATCAGTGAGGTGTGCGATGGTTATGTTATGGATGGCGCTCTTCTTGGCCATACAAGTCAAGCAGTGTCTAGGAATATTACACGTATCTTGCTCTTGATGCTAACGAAATTGAACCTCATTGTAAAATGGGTGCATACTTTCCAATTCAGTCGATGCTTTCTTATACTTCCATATACCATCCCTGGTCAGCAATCTGAAGTTTCTCTGAATAGTCCTTAGCTTTTGTGGGCAAGGATGATCGTTTAGTATACGTTTATCAGAGATTTAATCGCAGACTGGCTGTTAGAGTAAATCAAGAGATTTTCGTGGAAAATGCCGCCACTCGGCTTTAAAAATGGTCAAGACCACCGCCTGGTGAATGCTGAAGTGGGCCCATAAGAGACTTTATTGACAAAACTTCTTTAGGCTTGAGGTCATCTCTGTTCTGGAAAAGTGTTCTTTGAGTCTACAATACCCTGCTAAAAGGTTTGTTACATCCTCAGGTTATTATTATTGCCCCTCAAACTGTATAATGTTTGTCAGCTTCTGAATGCTGCTTAGGTCAGCAAAGACAATTCCCTACCCATCCAATGATTCATTCTCATCATCACAGAATCTACATACTGACTGGATTCGAGGTGATCCTCTTTCGTAAGCAGCGTCCTGCCAAAGATTTCTTACTATCTTCAGGATAATATTGAAAAGTCCTTTCATCTTCGCCTTTTCAAACATCAGACCCCATATTTCATAGAAATGTTCCGGCTTGCTCATTGCCTTAAACTATCAACTAGCCTGGGATCCAGCAAATTGTGACCCTATTTTCCCTGACCATCGTATTTAGCTTCCCCAGATACGACATCTAGATTATCTTTGATTAACCCTCGTAAGAGATAAGTGCCTCTTAGACTTCACTTCGTTCAATCACAGAAGCAATATGCCAATACCTGCATGTAAGTCTTCTCATGAAATTTCTCTATAATTTAGAGAATGTTCAATTATATGGGATCCACTGTTCAACAATAAAACTTTGTTGCTTTCTTTTATAATTTAAACGTTAGCGGTTGTAGTAGTACATATGTCGTATGGCGAAACTTCCGTTTTCGTTAATTTAATCCCAACTTCCCAAAGCACTTAACTAACGCTCATTATAACAACTATGGCGGTAAGGTAACATCAGGGCGAAAAATTATAGCACAACTATATTGTGGACTTTAGTGTTGAAATTTCATGTAGAAAATAACGGAGATTCCTGACAATTTCAATTGGTTTTAGGGAGGGGTGGGGTATGGAACCTATTTTACCGTGATATTAATCTTAACAGCATAGTCATGCAATAGATGATTCATGCTAAAAGTATGCACATCACTGCTAACGCACTTACTAACCTACACCTAAAATAACTTTGCTTTACCATAACCAAGCAAGAGAGCATAGTCAAACATATTCATGACTCTCTCCATCTCCCACTTTTCTTATCAAAAGAAAAACACTTAAATTTTATGTATTTCTTGTAGTTGTTATTTGCTATTGTTGTTGTTGCTATAGTGGTAGTAACAACGGTATATTATAAAGAGATGTAAGATAATCGGTTAAGGGATTTGAGGTTTTAATGATTATTAACACATTATCATAAAAATTTTCCTGGTAATAATAAAAATAGTTGTTCTAGACCGTTGTTAACGGTAAGTGGCAAAAAGGAGGAAAAATTTATTTTCCAAAGAAAAAAAAACATTAAAAAGAACAGAGAGAAAAATAAAATAAAGTATAGCATATGCTAAGGCAGCGAAAGAAAACTATTATAACTGTAAAGCATAGTTTAAGGGGGAATAATGAGAAAAAAATATTAGATTTTCAAAAGCTGTTTCCTAAATCCATAAATAATTAAGTTTTCTTTACAGAGATTAGGAAAAATATTACCTAGAAAAGGCTTTATTTAGGCAAGTTGCTTTGAAAAGGAAGTACGATCATATGATTCATTATAATGGCTTGACCTGTACAAGGTTTCGCTATTATTTCTTAGCCAACCTAAGTGCTGGTTGGTGCAAGTAAAGATAACATTTCAAATAATACCGTGCTCAATTAACATCTGTGTACCTCCTCCAGAATGGAACTAATGGCGCACGGATACACGTGTACAGACCTTAGGGATACGGTTTCTTTCAACAACTCGAAATGACTTCTATTCTGTGCAAAAATTCTTTGACTATCGGCCCAAGAGGAGGCCAGTTATACTATCCTTGTACTTATAGGATTGCTAACATAACTCTAGACCACTTTTAAGCTATTCTGTAGATAAAATGAACATATGGATGTAAGTCACATTGGAATTTTTGGTTTTGAATCTTCGACCATAGAGGATATGTTTAGTAGTTTTCACCTCTTCTTCCTCAATACAGCTTTTTAGGAATTGTTGTAGAGTTCTTCCGATTCCGATGATATTAGGACCGATTCTAGATTGATTTCTCGCAAAACGTGCCCTCTGTGTATCTATAACGAGCCAAATAGCCTTGTTTTGCAAATCATTGAAGTTTAAAACAATTACGAATACCTGTCTTAAGTCAGAATTCAAGCAAATCGGTTATCAAGCACTGTTGGCACCGTACTTGCGCTTCCATACCTTAAAAGCCATGCTAATGGCTAAGAAAGGGAACCTTTTCACTAACCAGATAGGTAAAGAATACAGAAACTGCCAATCATGCACATGGTGATCGATTTTTGAAAAACTTTTCATTTCAATTCAATTTATTCTCAGTTTTGCCAGAAATCTGTTGAGAGGAACTCGCCAAATATTTTTTTTTTTCGAATTTTTTCGAGGTGTCTAACAGTGGCCTCACGTCTAATAAACCAACACACTGCCAATTATAGTATCTCCTTCAGAAACGAATTAAAGGTACAATGACGGTGAATGTGGGCCTTAGTAAGACGGTTTCTTTCAACGAAGTTTGAAAATTGGACTCGAAACGATACATATTTCTTTAAGTATCGGCCCATATTCCTTTAAGTATCGGCCCAGTTGCGGTATCTTTATACCTGCCACATAATTCCGCATAATTGTCGTGAAAGGTTTCACAAATCTGTATTCAGAGTTGACATTAAACTCACCAAATTCACCCTCAGATAGAATTAATACACAACATGGATGGCGGGAAGCTGGTTATACCATCTTCCTAAATGTGTATTCAGCTAAGAAGTTTGACAACTTAAGCAGAGGAAGATCTATACATGTATGACCCCATCGGGCACCCCGGCTTTCTATTAGCACATTTGTCAGTATTATCAAAGCTTCGGATGCCCGAATCAGATCGACATGATGTCGGCCTAATTTCACCAGTGACCGAATGCAGCTGATATCACTGCATTGGAGATAAGAGGGCTATGCACGTGGTTATTTCAGCCCTATCGGATGACAACTTTGTCATACCTTTGGCATCATCTTGTGAAAAATTTCTAGTAAGCAAGAAATCATAGAAAATTGAAGCCACTGAGGCAAAACCTGTTGCGCCTTAAATCCATTCAATTGCCTCGATTGTATAAAACTAAATCGAGAGTCTAGAACTTTCAGTATCTTGTACCCCAATATCATTCTGTGAATCACTAGTTGATGTGGCATATTCCCCAGTGTATTAAACAGGTTTCGCTTTGCTTGATAAGAAAAAAAGTCAAGCGATAGTATGTTATCCAATAACTGTCACACACAAACTAAATGACTCCGCTTGTGTAAATTTTGACAGCAGTTAACTGAAACTGTTACCATTACAGTTAGAGCAGGTATGAAATTCAATACGTCAAGCACTTTTATTATTTTTTTTTATCACGCTGCCGAATTTATTGTTAATTTTTATTTAATTAAAGCGTTGCTTTTTAAATTTAATTTGAATTTCTTCGCTTTACCAATGACGCTTTTTCTGAATTATTCACGGGTAAATAAACGAAAATTTATTTAACTTTTCATTGTTGATTATAAAAGGGACTCTTTACTGCCACCACCACATTTTCACTTTTAATTTAACTGAGACACATACAGACACACACACACGCACACACCGCCACACATAAAACAATAATTTCCGGTAATACTGTGTGTAACAGTTTCTAAGAAAATTTTCCAATTTTGTGGTTTTCTATTCAAAAAAGGCAAACAATCTGCCTTTAAGGGGAAGTCAAGGCTCCCTTTGAAAGCCTTATGTTTGTGTTTCCATTAAGAAAGTATTTAAATATTCCCGAATGTATTGTTTCAAGCATATTCGATGATATACAATGAAGGGTTTTACAGTGGCACAGGATTGTGCATACCTTTTCCTTCATGGCTTGCAATATCTAAGACAACAACCGTCTAACTCTCCATTTACATCGGCTTTCACTGTTGTTGTTTCGTATACTTATTTGGTATTTTAAAAATATTTGTTATTAAGACGCCTGACTGCCTGTTTGCCTGCCAGCCTGCCAGCCATCCAGCCAAAGTGTTTAATAATGTGCAATTCTTGTTGAAGACCGCAAATTATAAACATTTTGTGGCTCAATTTGCGGTTTTATACTGTCAAAGCTTAATTTAAATGCAAGAATATTAGAAAGATGCCTCAAAAACCACTAAACCACCAACCAACAGCGTCAGCGACACCAGCCAGCATCACAGTTACCGCCACTAAAGTTTTCAAATGGCAACTTGAGAGCCGCAATAGCTTGTATTCGTGAAAGCTAAACAGTTTTTTTTTTCGAAACTTTAACTAGAAATTTATTTTCTAAAGAAAAACTTATTTTTGATGAGGTTGCCGTTGAATAAATTTTAAGGTGGCCAGGTGAATTATCTCAACTAGAACAAGAGAAGAGGTTTTCCGATTGGCGAATAGGCTTACTTCAGTGATCCATGTCGTGTTGTGTTAATTTCTTCCATGAATGACATGGATAAACATCGACTCCGATGGATACAATATTTCAGATTTTGCAAGAAGACTGCTTAGAGGAAGTCTCGTCATCTTGTTGGAGTTATCTAAGCTGGAATTTGAACCTTGGACTCTCATCTGATAAGGCAACCCACTGTTTACTAGACTACGGTAACTTCAAAGTGCGTACAACAATTTAACAGATCGGCATTTATCTCCTCAATGATCTCCTACCTTCAACCTACTAACCTATCTGGTTGAAATACTTCATGATATCCCTGCGGTATTGTGTAAGGACTAATATTCAAAGATCCTGAGGATCCTGGTTATAAAGGCTATTCAGCCGCAGTAAAAATAATCTTCTAGTCTTCTACATTGTCTATCTCAGGGCAGAGGTTTTTAAACTGTAGTACAATCCCTTAGGTATGACCTTCAAATGGCGATTGCCGGGAAAGTGTTCCACCAGTTTGGAGACATCCCCTCTGCTGTTACTTATAAGTCAACTAGAGCTCCTGACATCATATTCGCCTGAGTACATAGCAAATTTCGAGCTGCAGGATCCAACAACGCACCACATGCATTTTTGAACTTTCTATTGCTCCGCTACTGCTACCGGAGAGTATTCTTTCGAACGTACCAATTCATGCTGCTGTTCAGATAACATACAGTCCTCTATGTGTAATTTTAGACAGGGGCTTTATGAGTCACGAATCAACTCGTCAGCTTATTCATTTCTATAGAAACTCTAGTAACCTAGAACCCATACATAAAAGTCACCCAAGGAAATAAACGGAGAATATTTAATTTGTTCCTGCAATCGAAGGTCAAGAACAGACGCCTAGCATTCAACGCAAATACTGTGCTGAGTCCTAAGACAACATTGTCATCCTTATTGCCCAAGAAGTCTATTGGTAACACTGTAAAGGTGATTCGACAGAAAAACCACTGCATTCCTAGTACCATATTTGACGTTAGATAAGTCGATTCATTTTAAAGTTTTAAAAGCCTCAATAGTCTTAAAGGCCTTGAACGCCTCAATGACGCTCACGCTGTTGTGAAATTTTAATAAGGCAACCAAGACCTCTGACGTCATTTGTCACCATCTCAGTAAATATATGACAAATCTTCTCAAGACCATCTAAATTGAAATTTAATCATTAGAGTACAAGCAACATTAATTGAAGCGAGGAATGTAGCTGAAAAAGTTTCATATTTTGTGTTTTTTTAAACCAATAAGCTGGCCACCTTATTTTAGAAACAAATTCAAGTGATTTACATGTTTAATTTCATTTCTTTCCACATTTGTTATGCTTCATCAGCCGTAGAATATTTAAAGAATTTCCTCTACCCTCTAACTACCTCCATCTACAAGCCCAGCATTCTGACTACTTTTACTTACTTACGCTGCCGTCATTACACTTTTCGAGCATCACAAATAAAACATGTGTGTGTGGTTTTTAGTTTGAAGTTAAACTATTTTAATTTCGTAAAATTTAAATTTCTCACCACCATCACCATCATTTCTTTCCAAATGGTGTAATAGTTGTTCGTGAATTTAGTAGCAGCTTAACCACCCCATATACAGAGACACCCCCTAGACCATAGTATACGTTCTACATTGAAAGTTAAAAACTAATTTCTCTCTAATAAATTACATTATAATACGAAATTGTATACACCGACTTAATTTACACTGTTTCCATGGTAATCAAACATGTTTAATAAGGAATGTACTTCGCGATTACTACAGTACCATAGTGGACAGTGAAGAACCACTGTACCACAGTACAGTACCATTGATGTGAGGAGAGTGAAGACAACCATAAAGCTGACACACGCACAATGACTGATGCAAGCCAGAACGCAATTGAAGGGAATATCCCCCTACAGAAGGGCATAAAAATGACCACGCTCAACTTTAGTGTTCTGCATATAATTGCAGAGAGACCAGGCAGTCGTAACCCAGAATTCAAAGTCCGGGGGATTAGACATGCGTTAACATCCAGGAGGCTGCCTGTCAACTTGATTCTAGCAAGACAAGGATCGTTTTGGTGACCATCCTGTTGAACACACAACCTTCTTTGCATATATTCCATTCCGTTCTTGGAATATTCTCCGTCGTTACAAGCAAAAATGATATCAATCTGGAGATCAAGCCTAGAATCGCTCTTGCTATTATGGTCTCATAGGTCATTGAGTAGCAGAGACCTCTCTCGTACGACGAAACTTATACTCTACAAATCGCTCATCCACCTCGTGCTTCTTTACGGCGCAGAAGCATGGATACTTTTAAGCACCAATGCAGCAGCTCAGGGAGTATTTGAGAGAAAAATCCCACGTAAGATTTTCGGGATGATTTTCGCATTCCAATGGATCCCATAATAAACTGTATGAGCTCTTCAATGACATGGACGTTGTACAACGCATTAACATGAACGCGGCTACGCTGGCTTGGCTATGGCGTTAGAATTGAAATGGAAGGCGACACATGTATTCGATGCGGTGATTAGCGGAAGTCGGTGAAGAGGACAACATTGTCTACATTGGAAGGACCAAATTGATGAAGCTCAGTCATCGATTGGTATGACCAGCTGGCGAAGGTGCACAATAAGCGGAGGCGTTTGAAATGAATGGTTGCAGTAGGGCAAAATCTGACAAACTAGTTATAAGTAACCTAATAGCAATTGTAACGGCACACTGGCCTCTTGGTTCATATGTTTGGAGCTGAGAACAGCTCACAATGGCTTCTGTAGAAAATGGAACCACAGAACATCTTTTCTAACATTATCTGGCACTTGGGAACCTTAGAGGAAGGGCATCTAGAATTTATTGATAGAACGTTTCTGGCCAAAAATGATTTTGATTTGAATAGAATTCACAATTTCATAGGACTTTCGTGATGGCTGAGAGATGCTTAACAGAAGTTGTAATTGTGCAACGGAACAGGTAATACTGTGATACAGTGGGGTTTTATAGTACCCAAGTAAACTGTGATTTCTGAGACGGTTGGCAACAGGCAACTTACTTCACCTAATTAAATCTAACCTAACCTAACCAAACCTATCATAGGTAATGAGATCATTTTCAAATAATAATTTGCTTGCAGGGATAATAAATTCGAGAGAGAGTCGAGGCTAACAATGGAAACCTTTCTTTCTGCTTCTGGATGTATATCTTTCTGTAAATTCGATATACAGTGGACCATATAAGTTGATGCCCAGGTCTTATAATAATCTTCTGCAGATTAGCATTCTCAGGTTTTGAAGGAATTTTTGTATTGAAATTATGATTTTTGAAGGCCCTTCGGAAATGGTGTAATGCCTTTGCCAAAACAAACACTTTTATTTGTATTTTCCATTCGTTTTATAAACTCATATAGTGAATGGCAAATGAAATGAAAATAAAAGAAAATAAGAGCATAAGAAGAAGAAGAAGAAGAAGAAGAAACTTTATTAATTATAATGTTAAACTTGTTAGGGAGTTAATTTATTTAAGCCTGCCTGCTCGTATTGTTAAAGCTTTTTTTTAATGGAATATGAACGATGAACGATAAAATTGAGTTGAATGAATGCACAGTTGAATGAGAGTGACTGTATGAATGAATGAACAAATGAATGACTGAATACAGAGACAGAACGACTAAACAAAGTGTATGTGAGCTTGAAAACTTAATTGTTTCGTTTAATATTTGCTTTATTCGCATGCAATAGCCTGGGTATCCTGATAATTAAAATCAAACAAAAGAATTTTGAAAAATAATTTCTTTTTTTTTCTCTTTATTTTCGTATGCCATGCCATGTAGCTGGAGTGTAATTTAGCAAATAGAACGCCACAGGCTATACTTACGAAATGTAATTTAAAAATTTTTATTCCAATACTGACTGTAACAATTGGAAAGTAATTGAGTTTCTGTGTAAAATATTGTAATTGGAATTGGAGTATAGTTTTCAAATTTATTTTTGTTTTTGAAACTTTATTAAGAAATTTTTTCAAGGGAACATTCAAAATATATTTATTTGTTATGTAAACCATGCTAAAACCTACTTTAAACTTTCTTTAAACGTCTTTTATACCCACTTTTAACCTACTTTAAGTCTACTTTAAGCCTACTTTAAACTTACTTTAAATCAATATTAAACCTACTTTAAATCAACTTTAAACCTACTTAAAATCAGCTTTAAACCCACTTTAAACTTACTTTAAGTCTACTTTAAACCCACTTTAAACCCACTGTAAACCTACTTTAAACCCAATTTAAACCTACTTTAAGTCTACTTTAAACCCACATTAAATCCACTTTAAACCTGCTTTAAACCTACTTTAAATCAACTTCAAGCCTATTTTAAACCCCGAAATAAAATTAATTGGTCAAAACAGATCACACTATAACGCGTTTGGTTGAAGTGTTATGCTTCCTATAGGAATGATGAGAACTCTATAGAGCTTCCTGACATGTGTACATTACAACAACCCAGAGTCTTTCTATTGCTATTATTTATGCATAAAGTTCCCGAAAACTTATTACAATGCCCATTCACTTGTAGATTATTAATCGACTGCATTTTCCCTTTGTGGATTTTTAAATTTTCCATTCTTCCTGCCCTATATCCTTGAGTGCAATTTAATTTTTATGTGGAAAAGGCAATTAAACTAAAATGTTTCCTTTCCTTATGATAAACGCCTTTACATATGAAATGCAGAAAATAAACTTGAGATTCCTAGATTGTGGAAAACCTGCTGCAGAATTAAATGGTTTTTAAAATGAGTTTTCAAATGAAAAACAGCAACAGTAGTAGCAGCAGCAGCAGAATGTTTTCCAATTTCCATTCCCATGCATGTAGTACAGTTTGCCACAAAATTTGTAAATTAAAGTGTTTTAAACTGAAGAACAGAAATGCGCTTATTTTCGCTTTGCCTTCAGAAATCCTAATTGACTACCCCTGAGTCTTGGAATTGTATTGGACAGCAAGCTAAACTGGAATATCAGCTCATATAGGAGAGCAGTAGTAATGGGCGAATCAATCCATATATAGGTCCTAGGTCCAACCCATTGCGGTTTGGTGGTTAGCTTTGAAAAAAAGAAATCTTCAAGACCGGTTGAAGCGTATCACTAGAATGATAGCAATCATGATAAAAGAAGCTTTTAGAACTTCTTCATCCGCAACCAGTTAATCACAGAGCAGAGCAGAGCACTGTTGAGAGTAGTACCCCGACACGGATACATTGAAGGTAACAACAAAGCTTGCAACGCCCGTTACAATGAAAAATATAAAGAAATTCATATATGAGAAGAATATTCCTCTCCAGAGGGGCAAGCAAATAGTTACAGAAAGTTTCATAGTGTTTCCACCTGAACATAGAAAATATAAACCTGCTCCGTTATGGTTAAGTATATAACCAGAGTGGGGACGTCTTAGCAGTTTTATACGCATGACGTCTCTGGACGCATACGACCAGAGACTGACAACAGAAGAAAATCTTTTCTGTCATTGTCCACTACATGGGAAACGATTCATGGGCACCCAGAATTTATTAATAAAATCCACATCTAATCAGAAATATCAACGAAGGCTTATAGGTCGCAAGTAGGGCATACTTTTTAGGGCAGCTGCCAATTTCACCTAACCTAGGCAACAAGCTCAGAACAATAACGAATCAAGATTTTGTCAATATTTTCCTCTGCAGCCATACATTTCTTTGCTCAAACAATAGGAGGAGATTAGTTTTGATTGTCCTCTTATGCTGTCCGGGGTATCAAACTCCAAATGTATGGATTAGTCATAAATGGAATGAAAAACATAGTGAACCGCCATTTAAATATCACCGTAGTCTAGTAGGTAGAATTTTGGCTTATTACATGAGAGAATGTGGTTCAACACCCGGCTCGTACATCTCGAACTAAACGAAATAAGAAGAAAAGAAAATTCTTTAGGCGATTTCCTCTCAGCAGTCTCCTGCCACTCAAGGATAAACTTAACACTCACAACATGATTGGTTTGAGAAGATAGGTCGTAAGCCTGACTGAGTGGTTAAGTAAATGTCCAAGTTGCACTAGGTTACATGGAGCAAAGGAACACATAGCTTTCATATGCGTCAGATTCACAGAAGAGTGTTGTACATTGGAGAAAGGTTTTTCTTTCAGCAAGCAGTTGAGCATGTAGAGTGGCAGGCATACATAATGCTGATGAACTATTTGTCAGACCAGCTTCGTGCCGAGCTAGAAGACGCCAGAGAGTACACAGAGCTCGGCAACAGCTAGAGCTACAATGAAAGCCAGGTTAGACGAATATTTTAGGAACACAATAAACATTCTGAGACAACTGAAGTGTAGCATAGCACTCTGGACTGCCTAGCTACACAATACTTTGAGGATTTCACTGTCGAACAGCGCAGTGAGTTTAGAGAGGCTTTCAACAACTAAAAACTCTTAAACAGTGCCATAGCAAATTCCTTTAAGCCGATTTATTAAAGTTCCTTACCGCCCTCCCCCTTTTTTTCAAACACTTGACTTAAATAATGAACGTGATTTTTGTATTACTTACTGTGGTACACAGAGGAAAAAAACTGTCTGCACTACAACCAGCCTTCGACGTATTTGTTTTAAGTTGTTTTACCTTAAGCATGGCTAAAGGCATACCTTCTCCCCCATGCAAACGAAACCCTCTTTAGTAAGTTAAAGTTTTCCTTGTATTTTGTTTTTTTTGCCTTCAACTGTTTAGTGTCTGTCTGACTGTCTGTCTGTCTATGTTTTAATGTGTTACAAACTTTTGCAATTGCTATTGCAACTATTTTTGTTGTTGTTGTTGTTGTTTAATATTACTTTTGTTATGTTTGGCCTCTTGTCCTGCAGCCATAAACTAATTGCCTTGTTTTGTTTCACCAGCATAAAACGAATACGAACGCTTACAACGAATGGGTTAGCAAAGTATTCCTCTATGTTTGTTTGTGTTGTTGTTGTTGTTGTTGTTGTTACTTTTACACTTAATATTTGAGTTTTTACTTGATGATTGTTGCAGTTGCTACATGGTGTTGCAAGTGTACAAACAAACTTATTTATACAACAACAACAACAACAACAACAATTAAAACAATAACAACAACACAAAAAAAAATGGAACGCAAAAAAGAAATTCAAATAAAATAAAAATAAAGTTTTCCTTTATGACTGGAATAACATTTAAAAAAACAAAAACAAAAAAATTTTCCTAAAAAACAACAACTACAACAACAACTAAGAAAGTTTTACTAAATAAATAAAGTTTAAATAAAAACAAACAAAACAAGAACAAAAAAGGCGTCCAAAACAAATGAAATAAAAGGAAAACTGCTGCTTAAAAAACGTTTTAAAACTTTAAATAGGAATACACTGTGCACCACATAGCTAAGTTAGGTTAGGTTAAGTCGGCAAAGAACATAGCTCACTTGGTACCACCTCTGTCACACGACTATTACTCCCGACCATTATTTCCCATCCATCAAGTTAGTTTTGTGAAGCATACTCGAGATCGTAGACGTCGTAGTCTAGTACTTAGTCTAGACATGAGACCACGTTTCAAACCCCCAAAAAAACTTAATATGAAAAAGTATTTCTAGCGGCGACTTCCTCTCAGCACATTTCTGGCAAAACCTCTGAGAAGTAAATAAAATTGCTATGAAAAGTTTCTCAAAAATCTATCGTTCGGAATCGACTTCAATCTGCCCCATCCCGCCACTTATGGCTAAAAATTAACACACACAAAATTAAGTGGTGTAAGAAGCTAGTTCGCAATCCTCGACTGAATGCTTGTAATACCCAAATATGTATATATGTATGTATGTATGTAGCTTGAGATTTTCAATTACAAATTTGAAATTCTGTATGCCCAACTCTTCTGCATCTGATGTTTCTGGAGAAGTTTTTCTAGGGTCTTTTCTTCTTCCTAGTCATTACAACTTCTAAAGAAGTCGTTGTGGGAGATTACCAATCTCCGAGCCTAAACACTTAGAGGCCAAAATTGTGTTATAACGCTTACAAGGCTCCTAAGATTCCCTTAATTGCCATAAAGAATGTGTGTGAAGTTAGCTACGAAAGTTATATTCTTTTTTTTACAGTGAATGTTATGTTAACAGNTTCCTTCCATTTTTCCCTAATTTATCCCTATTTTTGCGATTTTTAATCGATTTTCTTCCCGTCCTTTCCAAACTCTTTAATTATGTTAAGTTAACAGAGTCTGTTAACATAACATTCACTGTAAAAAAAAGAATATAACTTTCGTAGCTAACTACACACACATCCATAAAGACGGGTCATATTACTACGTCCATATGACCTATTGTATGCCTCTCAATCTATGTAGGGTATCCCTAAATATAGGATAACCCAGAAGACGCACTCCACGATATTGTTTGGTGTCAACAAGTACAATTTCCTGTCCAGCACTTGATATGCAACCTGGTGTTGCCTTCGAATTTCAACAATGCCTTTATTTTATAAGACTAATACTCAGGGGATAGCCCCTACTCTTGTAGTTATGCATTGTGTTGGAATTAGGAAAATAGGTTATGAGATATGAGAAACTATATTGTAATACTGACTAAAGTATAGTAATGAACAATTAAGTGAGTAAGTAAAGTAAGTCTCTTAGAGCCTCCAAGCGTTTGTACTTTATAGAAATTGACCTCTGGTTCACATAGAGAAATATTGTAGTTTTTAGAAGCGCTAGCCTGCTTTAGCTTAGCCTGGAGTGTTCTAGAACATAAGGGACATTGAATTTCGAACGTTAAGAGGATTTCTGATGTAGGCTTTATGTTTGGAAGGGCAATTGCCAGTTGGTGGGGCACAGGCATTTTTGTTTTCTGTATTCCTGCAGATTATGTTTTAATAAAGGAGAGCCTAAAGTGGCTCTTTAAAGGTGGTGCAGAAAAGCTAGTGAAGGGAGGATTCGAAACTGGTTTTGCTTATAGCCGGAAGAGGTATTCACAACAAAATATTGTAATATTTACCCAAGGGACTGACGAATTTGAGCAAAATGAAGCTTATAACATTGCATTCTTTGGCGAACGCTTTCAACAAGATGAGACAAAGTGGTACGGCGATTCATGTATACCCTGGAGAAATATCAGGAGAAAATGTTATGCCGGCAGTAAAGAGCTTGGAAAGAGCTCATATCTCCATTTGTGTTGAAATACCGGTCAAGTTATATACGATCAAGAACACTTAACAAGATTGTCTTTGGAAATAAGTCTTCAATTGCCTTAAAACAATATTAGCATAGCTGTACTTAGTTTTGTAGCTAATACTGTATGAATTATTATTGTTTTTAAACAAAATTTTCGAGTGCTAACAGAAATAAATTTTTTTTGTTGAATATTTTATCTTCTGAATGGGTGGTACATGATTAAGTAATTAAGAATGAAAGAAAATTTTACAAACGTAGATAAACATACTCAAAAAAAACCAAAAAAAAAAACAGAGGAGAAGACAGTCAAACAAATGATAGATCAGAGTACAAGTACAAGGACACAATACGATAATTTTTAATTGAATTTTTTATAATACACCTTCAGAGTCAAAACAATAAATTCTTGATTTATCAATCTCTATATGCAGACGGTGCTACATTCAAACAGTCATGGAATATGCTGCAAATGTATAGGCCAACAAGTCAAAATTCTAAACTACCATTCCGTAGGTAGAGTGCAGTGAGTGCAGTACGCTTCAATTGATTAATAATTTCGAATAGCCTTGCCTTACTGCAGCAAACAAGAGAAAATGAATCTTTAGTTTCGACAATACTGAAATAAAATAATGCCGTGGAAGCGAAATGTTGCAGTTCCCTTGGATAAAATGAATCGACGCAGAGATCTTCCCTGAAGAAGTTTGATTTTGAAATCTGTTGTGCCAAAAACGCTGACATAAAGGAATGGAACATCTATATTTGAGGAGATTGTAGACCATATAGCCTTGGAAGGGTCGTAAGGTAAAGTAGATCAAATATTGCAGAGTTTCTAATGGAAATGATTTCAAACAACAGCAGGAATGAATGCTGGATTTCATAGTGCCATACAACAGAGAAAAGCCTTAAGCCATCAAGAAATCCGATAATTTTGAGGATTTATGCAAGTACTCCAGAGATCTTTATTGCAGTCAGACAACACCTGAAGTCTCTGAAGTTTACTTAAGTGTTTTGTAGCGACTTCTACTTTAGAACATCAAAAGAGAAATACATACGCAGTGATAGGTGTAGTGATCATAGTGTACAGCCAATAGATCATTCTGTGTTCCACACCTCATAGCGTCTTCATGGTTTCTTCAACCTTTTCCAACTGCCTAGTCAAAGTGGAAGTTTCAGTATATTCTCCTATCTAAGCTAACAACCAGATGTTGAACTTCGCTAAGTTCGAAGGCACTATCTACGTCTACATGAAACTAAGAAACTATGCCGAATCATAACTTCATATGTTTGCAGCGTATCACATAGTCACTATGAACTGCCTTTCAACAGTTCACGTGTTTGCTTTTCTTTTTCGTTATTCTAAACGTTTCGAAACTTTATTATCAATTCTAATGTCTTTCAATTCATTATCAATTAGTCTTACGCTTCTTACATTTTCATCTCCAAAAGTTAAAAAAACTTGCCATTATTCTCAAGCATATCCACGTTGCTTGTCGTGGTCACAATGCGACAACGAAAGATACTTTTTCGAATATTTTTTTTCATTGTCTTTCTATTGACATTCATTTTAATTTTAAGCATAAATTATGATTTAAAATTCCTGAAAGAGGAGCGTAGTAAACAAATAAAATTGGATCTAAGAGAAGGTATTTATGATAAATGGATCTGAGCAAGCTTATGTTTTTAAAAAAAATTCTTCCTGTTGATAGGCATTAATGAAGCCGAAATTCTTAGGCGAATAACCAAGGAAATACCCTATTTGCCCATAGAAGATTTGACTAACAAGCACTATAAAAATCGAAATTTAAATGGAAGCTGTGCCTGGTATCCTACGTTACTTGATGTCAAGATACACAATGACTATTGGCAGGAGTTTATTAATCGCAATATCTCCTATTATATATACGGCGCATATTTGGATAAACGGTCCACAGTGGTGCAAGATGAACCGGTGGTAAGGGTTCTAAGCATGATTAATTTTATTGCGCAAAACTATGAAGAGTATCCAGTGACTTACTGCCAGCTGTGGTACGATGATCAGCCTGAACCTTATGTGACACCTATGAAGGAAATGCACAAGATTTGGTATTACGAATGGGGCCATAACCTTCAATATAATTTTGCCCATTTCATTGCCTGTCCACTGCCCGAAGCTCGTAAGAATAAAGTGCCACGTACAGTGTCGTTGGTAGCCAAACCATGTGATAAGGCCACGAATAACATCAAGGTTATCTATTATCCTCCGACACAAACAAACGAAACTAAGCAAGGATTTGCTGTGTGTGTTAAAGGTTTAGATTACCCCTATCAAGATATGTCTCATCGTCTAGTGGAATACATCGAAACGATGCGTTCTTTGGGTGCATCCAAAATACTCATGTACCAACTGCAGGTGCATCCCAATACCACAAAAGTTTTGAAATATTATGAGCAAACGGGCTTCCTAGAATACCTTCCCATGAGCTTAAGTACTGGAGTTAGCAGTTTACCCAATTATCGCCATTTAGAAATGTCGGAAAATGCTTATTCCTACATACTACACGAGGTAATACCCTATAACGATTGTCTCTATCGTAATATGTATCGTTATCAGTATGTGGCCGTGGTTGATACCGATGAGGTTTTAATGCCTCTGGCCAATTTCACCAATTGGCATGAGCTTATGCAGTATGCCGAGACCATAACCACCGAAGATGGTTGTAAGCAATTTGCCAGTTATTGTTTCCGTTGTGCCTACTTTCCCCGTTATCCCGAGAAACCATTGTTTAGTTCTGTTATTCCCGAATACTATTATATGCTGCAGCATGTGCATCGCGTACGTGAGCATATACGTCCGGAATGGAATACGAAATGTTTGCATAACACTGATCGCGTTATAGCCACTCATAATCATTTTTCCATACAATGGGTATGGAATGTATGCGCTAGTTATTCTTTTAGTGCTAACACTGCCCATCTACAGCATTATCGTGAACCTTTGATTGTAGAAACCCTAAATGATTCGGTAGTAGATTTAAGTTTATGGATTCACAAAGATGGCATTATCCAGCGTTCCACACAGGTGTTTCAAGAGTTGGGCTATTTAGTTTAACAGCCTGCCCTTGTAAGGTGTTGTTCGAAATAAAAATGAAAATTGAAATGAATAATACAGGGTTTCAGTCTCCGCTTACTAGGCATGTATCATCAATAAGGTTGGATTAGCTAGCAACCCTAGCTTCTCTTTACAAAGCATTTCAGCAGTAACTTTTTATTTAGAATTGTTACGTTCCTGGCTATGAATTTAAAAATTTGTCTTTCTTTTTTTCCTTAAACGTCATTTTCATCATTTGTTTTCCTTTTTTGTTTGGCAAAATTTGTACACGTTCGTTGCCACCGTTTTTTTTATATTATTTGCGAAGAAAGAAAATTATTTTCAGCAATTTATCATTAAGTCTTTAAGATTATTTTCTTATTTCTTCTGTTTTTGCTTTACTGTTTGCGTAAGGAATACAAGGATTTCGCTTTTCATAGATCTTTAGCAACCTCTATATTTCAGGAAAGTAGATGTTGTAGATTCTAAGGTAAGTGCGCAACATTTCCTGTTTCCTATCAATTTATTTTAAAGCAGACTTCTTAACCTACTTTCAAGCACATGGACGGTCACTTCCCCAGCTGTTTAGAGCTGCAACAGTAGTGCTGCAACCATTCCATCAAGTGTACTAATCTTAGCCTATATAGGGTGCCCTTACAATATTCTCTTTAATCGTGTTAGGTTAGCGGGTAGACTCCCGTGCATATGGGTTATTGTGTTTCCCAGTGTGAGGTAAGTCCCTTGTCATGATCCGTTAGTGTTAATCGTGTTACTTTTCCAAATTTCAGGTTCATTGTTTTCCGATGGCAGTATAATAAATCCCTGCCTTATACTTGCTTAGCACTCTGGTATTTTATTCTGTTATCAATCGGGTCTATCATTAAGGTCACGGAGTGTTTAAGAGAGATGTCATCGAAAGTTTTTCTTGTTCGGCAGGCAATTTTGTTTGATCACGTCTCATTCACGTAGAAATTGGTCTCATCGCTGCAGGAGGTTTCCGATTCACCAGTAGCCAGTGAACACACATCGTTCTCTATGGTTGTTTACGGTTATTAATTGCCTCGGAATCTCCTGCATACTCTTGCGGACGACAGTGTTGATCTTTGGTATCTTCAGAAGATATTTTAGTTTATCGGCAAGATTTCCAATAGAGCAGTGATCTATGTGAACCGAAGTAAAGCAAGGGAGGGCAATACTGCAGCACTTGCACTCACCCTCTCAACAAAAATGTGTCTGACAGCGGTGTTGGTCTTTTATGACGAAAGCTGGACAAATCGGATAAAATATAACATGTACCTGGTACTCAGATCCATGGCAGAAGATATGTTAGATTATCGGCAAATTTTTTAATAGGGCAGTGATCTATGAAAACCGAGGTAAAGCAAGGAACGACAATACTGCAACACTCATGCTTTCAACGAAGTTGGGTCTCTTTGTATAACGATTGGAGGAGATCCAATTTAATTAAAGAACTTGGGATGCCTATGCCTCTTTACTAGAGCCTCGCCAGATTCTAGAACAGATTTGTAGTTATCCCTTTGGCTCTGGAATGTCACTCAAAGTTGCTTTTAAATGATGCAAAACTGTTTGTGAGACAAGTCCTTTCTATTCGCGAACGAGGATACCATTTGAAAGGCATTCGATTGCAACCTGTCTGTCTAAGTAAATCGGGAGATTTTGAAAAGAATATCCTGCAACCCAACAAGCAGTGCGTAGCTTCTAATATGGCAATCATGGCCAAAAACAACAAAAACACTACAAAATACACAACAGTGATCAGCCAGCCTATATGAAAGTCCAATATCAGGTTAGGTTAGGTTAGGTTAGGTTGGAGTGGTAGCTTTGATATCAAAGCTCACTTGAAGACGCGTAGTGACCCGTTGTGATGCCACAGGTAAGAGCGATATCAGAGTCTTTAATGTTTTTGGAACCAAAAACCTCTTGATTTTCAAGCCTTGATTTTTTCTTCTTAGATTTTTCAAGGATATGTTGATGATTTCTACTGAAAGAGTACTTTCAATGCTTCTCTAATGAAATTTTTAAAGCTCCCGTAAGTCTCCTACAAATGTTTTCGAGATATTTTCGGCACTAAGGTAGACAAACGTGATAGTTTTTCTTTATCCATTTGCTTAAAGTCTTTATGGTCTTTATGTAATGCTTTCCTCTTTAGCCAGTTTTTTTTTACATCTTTAAACTCTTCTTCTTCTTCTTCTTTTGGATTTTTGGCTATAAGCAGATAAAGAATTGCATTCTGTTTTTATGTTATCTTCTATGCTGCTCTGTAGTAAGGTACAGACAAGAGCGTTTAAGCTTAAAGCAGCTCAACAAAATGCGATAGATTCATACAAGAAAAACTGCTTGAATTTATACTCATTTTTTATGGCTTCTTCAGCTATCTCTCTCTCTCTCTCTCTCTCTCTCTCTCTCTGTCTTTCTCCCTCTAGTACACCACCCTGTGCCATATCAGCATCACTTGGTAGTTTGTTTGTGTGTTCTCAAGCTAAACTGCTGCAGTTTTAAATCATAAAATATTTAAAATGACAGTTTTAGCCAAGTTAAGCACCAAAACAAAAGTGAATAGAAAAAAAAAAGAGAAAAATAAGCTAAGAAAAGTAAAGAATTAAAGTCAGAAAATTAAAGTAAAAGCAGGACAAAATACATTTTAATCGTATTAGAAGGAGTTGTAAGCATGAAAAGGAATAAAAACTCATTAATTTGATGAGCGACGTACTTAAAGCAGCCAAGGAAAATATCATTAAAAGGAAATTGATTTTCAAAAGAAAATCTTTGGCAGAAGAAAATAAACTGAAGTTAATTAAATTAAGTTTTCCCTTAAAGAGGGAGTAGGACTTTTACAAACTCGTTTAACCATAATTTGCCTCAAACTTTTACTCATGACTACAGTCATCATATTACATCCACTGATGCTTTACTACTTCCTGTCGCTAACAGTGATCGTGATAACAGGCTGTCGTCTGAGGCAAATGCTGCCTTGCAATGTTACTTTCTTATCTTACAAGTATTTGCTGCCCCTTAGTCAGACGTTATTTACTTTCGTTTTGGAAACTTCTGGAACTTCATTTATTTCTAATCTGGCAACTTCTAGAATCTTGTTGTTGATTTGTTATTGTTATTCTTTAGTGTTTACATCTCCTAAAGAACTTCGGCAAACTATTTGCTGATAGAACCATATCGCAGTTAAATCTCAGATTGTTTCTGATTACTGCAGTACTGTTCAGGGTGAAATAATGGCTAAAAACAACTGTCGTTGTTCCTATACAGTAACAGAGTATATCCAAGAGAACTATATTCATATTTATTGAAAGTAAAACGTTCCTTAGATAGCAAGTATGTGCGAGAGATTGTCCAATAATGCCTCGGGCGTCTCGAGAGAAGATTGTGAACCCTTAGTAGGGTTACTGTTAAACGGTAAATTCGACTGAATAATTCATACATGAGGAGCTAGGCAATCGACTGACACAAAATTCATTCATTCATTTCCATAAGAAAAATAGGATACAGAAAGACTAGACAGACCTAGTCCCATAAGCAGAATAAAGTTTTCGTAAAAACTATAGGAACCCTACATTAGTTATAATCTAGCACTGTGCTCTAGGGGCCTTCACCCGGAGACTGAGAATAGTTCACAACAACTTAGACCACAGAACATATTTTCTGTCATTGTGCAAAACTTTGGATTTTAAGAAGACTTTTTGGTCAACCAGAATTTATTGGTTGACTATTGGCTAGCTGCCAATAGTTGCCACTTGCAAAGCGGCTATCGGGGCATTGGATTCGAATGTAATGAATTCCGAGACGGTATACGACTGTCGCATATGTCTTACCGAGTTCGCAAATCGATACGATGTCTGTATCACATGGGACATAGAGCCATTCCTGGTAACTGCAGAGCAGAGGAACTGGCCAGAAGGTGCACGACCATCGAACTCTCTGATGATTTCTCTACACTGGGGATCCCTCTGGGTACCTGCAAGTTTATAATTGACAATGCAATCGTGCACCTTGCCAACAGTACGTGGGCGGTTTCGAATACGGACAGAACGGCGCTGAAAATCTGGCCAAAGCTGGATAAGAGGCGCGCATCGGCTCTGTTTAAACTCCAAAGAATTACGCTCAGTACTGTTATCGGACTTATTACGGAGCATTGCACTATAGGAACGCACGCGAGGCGCATTGGTGTTGGACACCTTGCTAATGATTCCTGCAGAAGCTGTCGAGATGAGGAGGAGGATGAAACTGTTCTTCATCTACTGTGCACATGCCCGGCACTTGGTCGGAGAAGAAAGAGATATCTGGGTGCCTACTTCATGGAAGATCTGGATGAACTGTCATGTATGGATATTGGCAGTCTGAGACGCTTCATCGGAAGCTCTGAGTAGTCTCTGGACTAGGGGAAAATATGTAACTGTAGTATCACAATGGGCCCTGTGTGCGGCCTAAGTGTGTCCGCTCATGACTCCATCGAGGGACAGCCACTTCTACCTACCTACCACCTCCCTTACCTATTGGCTAGCTAGGGGTGATTCGAATAGAATCCACACTTTCAGAAAACATATGTCGTATTTGAGAGAGAGGCTATCCTTTAGTCAGGTTTACAACCTATTTTGTCACATCGCTCATGTTCTGTGAATTAATTTCAACCACGACACACAGTTTAACATCGATTCTAAAGAACAGATTTGAGATTTACTTTAAGAGATCTTGCCAGAAAACCAAAAAAAGGAAGTTGCCCCAATATTTTTCATGTTTCGTTTTAATCAAGATGTCTTAGCTGGAATTTGAATCATGGGTTCTCATCTAATAAGCGAAAACACTCTTTACTAGAGTGTAGAGACAGCCTAATACCAGGTATTGTGTTTTTCTAAGGGAATGCTTGCCAATTTCTTCGATAGGTTTGGTGGATTTAGGTTAGTACAGGGACTTCGCTGGCCTGTGGCGTAACAACTGGTAATTAAAGCTACTACTTCGACCTAACCTAAGGGAATATGGGTATATTACAATGCGGCCATAGCCATTGAGGCGGCCTTCTATTCAAGCTAACTTAACCTAGCTTTAGTTGGATTGGAAATTTTTATAGGGGCCAACTGTTCAAAAATCTCAAACTTATTGAACCACCCTCGTATATATATATTGTGTTTGTGCTTTTGAACAAAAATCCGTAGGAAAAAAAAGAATCATTGTGAAGTACAGTATTATACGCTTAAGCCTGATTGTTGCACTTGTCAAATGCTTTATTAGAGAGCTCGCTCTCTCTCTCTCTCTCGTTTTTATTGAAACACTTTAATTTTAAAATCAAAATATTTCCTAAGCCCCAGCTGCTATTGCAATCTTCTAAAAGGCTTTTCATATGAAAAACCAACCCTTTACCATTCCTCTTCACTCTTCTTTTTGCTCCTTTAAAGGTGACAGAAGTAAAATAAAATTCAAGAGAAATATTTTCACTCCTTTTTTTAGTGCATCCTCTAGACAGACAGACAGACTCTGCATCTTAATAGAGGAGGAAAGACGAAGAGAAAAGCAAAAACCAAAAAAATTTTAAGTGTTTTGTTGAAACGAACACCTGCTACAGATGCGAAATGCTTGCTGAACTACTCAACTACTCCTACTGGCTCTCCATTTTTAGCCTGGCATCAGCTTTACTACGTACTTATGTACGTTGTGTACGTTGTGTACGTTTAAGGACGTAGATATTTTATGCATTTAAACTAAAGATACAAATAAACTGCTACTGATTTAGGAAAAATAAGAAAAAAACAAAAACAAAAACTCTAGACAAACTATTTTGTTGAAATAAATATTCCTGGGCAAATACATGATGATAGTGTTGTAACAACGTATCGTGTATCGTAAGGAAAGGAAATATTTATGCAGATGGGAAATATAAAAGAAAAACCGATTTTTTTTCCTTTAAATAAATTGCTTTCTTTATGCAAACGTATGCATAGAACAAATATGGATTTCATCACATACTCACATAAATATGGAAATAAATTCTCTTCTTCTTTATTTAAACAAATTCACCACTCAACATAGAAATTTCAAAAATATTTCATAGAACGATTATTTAAGAATAAAGAAATAAATCCTTGAAAACAAATTATTGTCCAACATTCCATTACACAGAGAGAAATTGAAAAAAAAAAAAATTTGGGGATTCCCCGAATTCATAGTTCAAAGAACAATCTTATAAGAGGCTTTGTAGTCTAAGTTTAGGTCAGCAAAGTTATATTATTGGCGTGTACGGCCATCACTGCACTCTTCTCAATCTATATGGAGTATCTCCCTAAAGGCTCCTCGCAGCCTACGGAAGTTGGTCACTAGAACCCTTTAGTCAGGTTTACGACTTAGCTTCTCACACGTCTTATGAGTGGCGGGACTTACAGTTTAAAGCCATCTTCAAACGATAGATTTTCAAGAAACTTTTGATGGCAATCTTATTTACACTTAGGGTTTTTGCTAGAAATCTGCTGGGAGGAAGTCGCCTAAGAAATATTTTCTTCATATTTCGTTCTGTTGGAAATGTCTGACCTGGGGTTTGAATCCGTGGCCTTACGTCTAATAAGTCAACATACTACCTACTAGTAGACCACGGAGACTTTAGGTATTTTTATAAAAACAAGAAATTAAAACTTTTTAATGATTTCGTGTGAGGCCAGATACTGGTTCCCAGTTTGGAGTCAAAGTTCTCGTTGAGTAGTTAGACTAAAAACTGAATGAAGTTGATCTTAAAGAGGAAACAAATGCACATAGAATGGACAGCGTGTAGACTATGCTGTGTCTAGCACCCATGAATGTCTTTGTCAAATGAGTCGTTGATCGGTATCGAATCGGTAACGAAACCCAGAGTATACAGTGGATTGAAGCATTCTTGCAGCGTAAAGAGGAAGTAGAATGGTATCCGTTGATATGTATGCATGTAGGAAAAGCGTTTTAAAAATTCTTCTCTATTTTCAGATCCTCTTTAATTGCAAACTGTCCATACCTCTGGCGTATTCTTGCTCGGAGCTGTTCTTAGGGAGTTGTGGTTACTTTACATTGGAAAGAATTTATTCTTTAATGTAAAGTCCTATTGCAGATCACTTAAGACTCAAGATTTATTATTTTGCTTTGGGGCTTTTGGCTTCATAAGGTAAGCGGAGATAAGCTTTTTGGGTTTTTATGAAACAAACCTGTGCTAAATATTTCAATATCTAGTTCAAGGCTTACTTACGATTTAAGAAAGTATCTTGACGTCTTAGTGTTGTCTTATAAATCGAAATTTTAAAGTATACTTTAGGGATGAAGAAATCAAAAATTTAATGGCATACCTCAAGGAGCTTCGTTTAATATTACAAACATTACTTGTAGTAAATATGATGGAAGTATTTGGTTTTCATCTTAAAAGAAATTCAAAATCCTTAAATCTCTTTCAAAAAATTCACTGTGCACTCCTTATAACTCAATCCTTCCACCCTTTGAATTACTTTTGGTTATGCTTTACCCTATGAGACGTTTACTTTATTATCGTTTTATTTATGATCTCACAGCCATTGTGCTGCTAATCATCATCATCAAATGAAATGAATTTTACTTTTCCGTTTACAGAGTCGTAAAACGAAATCCACATAGTCATGCGGCTTATCGGGCGGCATTGAAATCCAGAGAAGAAAGAAGATTTTCTTTAACTTCGTATTCCTTGAGCCATAAGAGTCATAAATCACTTTCTTTTATTCATTGTGGCCAGTTTTCTTTCTTTATTTTTCGAATGGAATGGAAGTGGACTACAAGTAGATTTGAACGTTTTATGATGATTGCATATGAATATTTAATGAAGACGACTCTTTCGTCCATAATAATCGTAATCGAAAGGAAAATATTGAATTTGTGAAGAGACAATAAAAAGAAGGAAAAGATAAATTTGTGAAGACACACAATTGGGCGATAAAACTGCTCATTTAAATTGAATGGGAATGGGGTGGGAAAATATCTAATCGAGTGAAGATTGCACAGGTAAAGTATAGGTACGATTTAAAGACTATTCGATTCAGTAAACAGCACATTTAATATAAATTTCTGCTAGTGAGTAGCTCATAGGACGAACAAAGGTAAAGAAAGCTTCATAAATCGCTCTGAACTCTTTAAAATTAAAAAACTTGTCGCTTTCGGACCTAGTGAGTTGGATAGCTATTGAATCAAGGATTCCAAAAGGATTTCTTACGGTCAGGCGTTACTTAAGACAGGTGATATAGGCTACGAAACTATTTTTTTTTTCCAAATTAATAAATAATCGGGCAAAATCGCATATAAAATGGACTCAAGGGGAAAATGGATCTGGTGGACTGGGATAGGTATAGTCCCAGGGATTCCAAAACGGATTTCCTTACGGTCGGGCGTTACTTGGAACCGAAGATTAGGCGTCGAAGGTAATTGTTTTCTTCAAATGAGCAACTTTTTGATCGATAACTTGCAATTTTTGGTCGATGACTTGCATTTGTTGGTGGATGATAAAGATATTAGCTTCATATTAGCTATATTAGCTTCGTCATTATTGTCTCCGGTCCTGCAAAAAAACCGTTCTGGAATCCTAAACTATCCAGCCCACTAGGACCATTTATACAGAAAACTTGTTTTTGCTAATTTGAAAAAAATTAGCTTCGTTGGCTACATCTCTGGCCCTAAAGCTTACACGACCATAGCGAAAACTGTTTTGGAATCCTTGGTTCAATAGCTATCTTGCCCATTAAGTCCAAAAAGCGCATCTTTTTAAATTTAATTGAATTTTGCTCGATTTATATAGAGCTTCAGCTGAGTATGTCAACGATTAACGCACCTATCTTCTAACACTAGCCATGTTGTATGTGTTAATTTTAAACACGAGTGGCGGGACCTACAGTTTAAAATGGCTGATTTGTGAAACTTTTCATGACAATTTTATAACTGCTGCGAGGAAGAAGCGAAGAGAACTATTTTTTTTTTCGTATTTCTTGTGTTTGAGATGTCTGAGCTAGGGTGCAGGACTGCGGTGCCTTCAGGTTTTAGGCCCTAAGTATTAAGACTTTTACTACAACCGTAGTGGTACAAATCAAAACAAATTGTATTGCTTACCTAGGAGCTAGCCGATATGAAATTAAGATGCATTAAAGAGCTTTTTAAAAAGCACAAGTGGGTTCAATGTTACGTATTCTGTTTAATTAGGAACTCGTATGGGATCACAATAGACCTGGTGGTCTAATCAAACCTAAACTCTCTGTGTCAAAGGCTAAATTGAGGCAAGCGAGCATAATCCCTGTAAAATATCTGATTTGCTGTACTTTAGCAAAGTTTCCATGTACAACAATTTAATTTAAGTGTCAAACAAATACTCAAAGTTCAATTTGTGCTGTGTTCAGTATAAACTAAGGTTTTATATGCCAAATACTATCACAATATTTGCCCATTGCTTATGCTTTTTTCCTTCACATTGGCAATTAAAAAAAGAAAGATAAAAAAGAAGGAAAAGTTTTCCTTCCACTCCATATTAGGAGAAGTGGACAAAGTTTATGTTCCTATGGATTGGATTTAGTCTTAGTCTATCAGGGATTTAGTTGTAATGATAACTGAAGCAATACGAAGTCAGATAAAGTTGACTATTCTTGAGAATTTCTTTTTATGAGTGTCCTTTGGTAATAAAATTGAAACATTTTAAAACTAAAATCCACTTGTTAGTCGAAAGAAATGCCATATACTTTGTTAATTGGCTACGAAGGAGGATGGAAACGATGGAAAAGTTTGTATTTTCATTGAACTTTTTATTGCAACATTTTCTGTTTCCTTCTTCTAACAGAAAGAAAAAAAAAAAAAAAAACATTGGATTTCAATGTGCCTGGGAATTTAGCTCGTGGTGGGAGGAAATGACTTTTTATTAAGTGTGAATGTGCCCTTAGGGCCGGTCATAATTACAAAAGATCTTAGTAATGATGATAATGAGAGAAGTTGGTAATTGAATAATTAAATCCATAATTGTTAGTAAAGTAGAGCTCTGTTATTAATAGCATAGGGATGATGGATGATTATTTTGATTCCAAACTCAAATATTTACTAGTGAAGTCTTAATAAGAAAGTCCTTCATTAAGTTTCCTTGAAAACTTTTTTCTTTTTTCTTATTTTCCTATTCGTATAACAAATAAACTTTTCAATTTAACGCTTGACTGACTGGCTAATTGCACTTTCAAATTCTTATCATGACAGTTATTTTCATTTCAAAATAATTTCTTCGTTCTTCGTTTTTGGTTACATTTCTTGAAAAACCATTTTTTTTCTGGTTCAACATCATAAATGCTTGTGTCATTGATGGTCACACTCGGGTAATCAAGAACTTTTGACCACAAATAGGAAAAAATTCAAAGAAGCATGAGAAAAAAAAATAAAGAAAAAAAAACTTATTTGTTGTCATGTGAAATCCGCATAAAAGTTAAACTAAATCCAAAGAAACTAACGAAATGCAGCTTAGGAGAGGCATAATCGACTTAACTATACCTCCTACAGGGGACATACTAAGTCCCTTTAAAATTATGCAAACCTTTACACCCTGCTACAGACACGAAATTAGTTTTGTTTTTAACAAAACTGCCATGCTCTCCTATTTATTCAGTAATTTTACGCCAAAATTTCAGTCTACAGAGAATTATGGGCTCACACACGTAGCTCAAACAAGCTCGTCTGGTTTGTATCTGTGCAGCGGGGTCACTGGGCCATTCCCGCTCTCAGAAACTTGAATTTCTAGGCTTCGTAACCAAACGGTTAGACGTATAAATATTAACTAGGAAGCGTTAGATTGCCTTTCTTACTTACAAAACTAGTCAGGTCAACAACCTGGTTTCTTACACCACCCATGTTGTACGTATTAATTTTATTTACGAGTGGCAGGGATCAATACAGTTTAAATTTGACTCTGCATTTCATTTCATGGCAATCAGCGTGTTTACCAAAAGACTGGCTACTGTGAGGAACTGGCCGAAATATGTTTCAAATATCGAAATTAGAGTGTGAAACACAGGTTCTCGTCTAAAAAGCCAGTACACTACATACCCCAACAGCATGACAACCAGAAAAGGAATGTGGTCGATTACTTTCAGTGTCTGGGTCAGATGTAAGTGAACAATGCAATTTCGTCTGGCTTGGAATTTCTTGTGCACTCTCAAGGACAGTGGCTATGTTTTCGTTCAATTTTGAACTTTGTCGACATACAGTGTAAGCCTAGCAGGCGGAACATTTTCCGAACAGTGCCATATTATTACTTGGTACTTACTTCTTGTTCAATGCTGTGTTCTCCCTCGGTGATATGGCAAAACGGATTGAATAAATGACTACTAATTTGGCAGATATAGCTTCAAAGCTCAGAAATCGATGCTGGAAGACATGATAGGGATCTCTAAGGGCCATCTGTTAATGCAGAATATGAGCAAGTGTTCTAGGAAATGCCAGGCTAAGCTCCTATACCAGCGTGATAAGCAATACAGAATAAATAAATGACAACTAATTGGACAAGAGAAACTCTAACAAGATGGTCGCTATCAACTATCAAAGCTCAAAGATCTCTAAGTAAGTAATGTTCTCAGAAAAACACCTTTAGCACCCATATTCATTGGCTCTCATTATGCTGAGCTACAGAGCTGACGTTTGCCTAATTAGAGGGATATGGAAGCTGTCATCAGCAGCGGGAAGTTGAATTTAGTCTTGCTCATGATTAAAACTTATTTTAAGGAATTTTATTGAAAAGCTGACAAACATCAGCTTTAATTCAAAATACCATCAAATCTTACGTAGTGACTCCGTAAAAAGTTTCAAAAAATTTTTCTTCAGAAAAAAAAAAAAATGAAAATTCCAAAAAAATCTACAATTTCTACAAATGAAGTCATCAACAACGACTATGAATTCTTTGAAGAAATCTCTGACAGATTACAACAACAAAAATAAAAAAAACAATAAAAAAACTTGTGTGTTATTTAATTCTACAATACATGCAGAGATGGAAAGTATTTACATGACCACACAATAAACTTTATTTTCAAACTACATTCGAGAGTTTAAATAATTTTCACTGGGTCAGTCTGTTTCCCCAGACTTTCTTCCTCCTATGAAATGTTGCAAATGCTTGCCATGTGTATTTTATTTGTTGGTTTATTTTACAATTAAAAAGTATGGTTTCCGAGATCTACCCCCTCTGGTCTAAAAACAAAGAGAAAATGTTTTTAAAAAATAGAAAATTTTTGAGAGGACTTTTCCTAATTGCTAACATTTAAGGCAGACCATAAAAGGAAAGTTTCGTAAACATTTTAACAAATTGGTTTAATAGAAAAAATGTAGAAAAAGTAAATGAAATTGTAGTTTTAAAATAATTTAAAAAAAAACTTTTTTACCAGCGTACCAATCGAAAAGTATTTAGAAATTGATTTCATTGAAATTTTATTTTAGTAAGGCATTGTTAAGTGAGTGAGTATTTGAATTCTGCTCTGAACAACAGGTTTTTGAGAAATTCTTCATGGCAATTCTATTAACTCTAAGAATTTTTCCCAGAAGACTTCTCATAGAAACTTTCCACTGTACTTAACACACACTTGTCACTACAACTCTCGGTTATTAATCACAAACTCAACTCTTGTCACTGACTAAGAATACTTCTTCGCTTTATTTACTTCGATTCATTTCACGGTCTTTCTATGGAATTGTTGTTGCTTAGTTTTTGGTCTCTATTTTGTTCTGTTCTTAACAATTCCTACATATTTGTTCGTATAATTCTGTATACCGTTCGTTGTGTGTATTTTGTTGTTATCTGTTCAACAGATTTCCTGCGTATTTGTTTGTATAATCCTGTGTACCGTACTTTGTGTGTATTTTGTTGTTGTCTGTTCAACATATTTCCTTTGTATTTGTTCGTATTATTCTGTGTACCGTACGTTGTGTGTATTTTGTTGTCTGTTTATATTATTTTCTGCGTATTTATTAGTATCAATCACTATACCGTACTTTGTAGGTATTTTGTTGTTGTCGTTCGTTTAATATTGGTTCTATTATAACACAAGAAGAAGTACGACAGGTAATAGAATATTATTGTTATTAGATAGCATACTCAGAATATACACGATCCTTAATCTATATAGGGTTTTACCTACAATATCTTTCATAATCCTATTTTCCTGACAAATTTCAGGATGCTGTTTGATGTCAGTAAGGACAATTTCTCATTAAGGCCTTGATATTCCCTTTCGCTATGCTGTTTGATGTCAGTAAGGACAATTTCTCATTAAGGCCTTGATATTCCCTTTCGCTATACATCAGCATCAAACAGGTTCCAAGTATTTATTGTAATGATTCTTTGTTCTCATACCTTCACTGGACTCAAGGCAATTCCCACAGTGAAGGAATTCGCTCTGAGTCTAGAGTACCATGTTATAAGGACGGTTACTAATCTCTGGCTGCTCCTCGATAGTTTGATGGAATTTAGATTAGAATCTCTTTTGATTCTAAAAAGCAACAAAACTCGATATTGCCCTAAGGATTCAAGATTATCTTTCTGTTTTCTTTTGGTCCTACAAACTCTTTCAAGTACATTACTGTATAGCGGGAGAACCAATGAACTACTTCATTTCGACAACAGAGTGTTTAGTATTCTAACAGAAATTTTAATGGAGCACCGGGCTAGTGGCAGTTTCACTGACAAACTCCGTCTGCCTCACCAGGATTACTGCAGAAGCTACCATGATGTGGAGGAAAAGGAATTGGCACAACAACTTTTTATCCTAGTGCCCTGGACGTCACGATAGACCTCATCAGTTTTTGAGTGACAGAATGTTGAAAGATCTGGCCATGTTGTCTAACGTGCTGCTAAGGCAACTGCCCGGTTGGGGTGTTTCAAACCAACCACTAACTGATCATGACAAGGGGGATTATCTCACATTGGCTAGCAGAATGGGTTATATGGACCATCGAGTGAACTTGCTTGTGAATGGCAAGCTGACCGCTAACCTAACCTACATCTTTCAAGTAAGTATACGTAGTATAAAGTAGTTATGTGTTGGCCTATTAGACAAAAGCCTGTGATTTTTTCAGTGAATTGCCCTCGAAGAGTGTATGAAATTGTTAGGAAAAGTTTCTCAGGCACTTGTAGTCGTCGTTAAAATGTAGGTTCTGCCACTCATGGATCAAATTAACACATATAATGTGGGAGGAGAGAGAACCCGACTAAAGGGTTGTATTGAGCAATTAAGTGAGTAAGTAAATTGAAGATTCAAGGTAATTTAATTAAAAATTCTACTTAAATAACCCGTATTATGGCAATAAAACTATTTTCAGTTATCTGTGCAAATAGGGGAGGCACCACATGCTAATAAACAAATTGTCTTCAGCAAATTGTTAATGTCATACTTAGCATTTAAATAGAATTTTTAATTTTATTTCCTTAATGAGACAACTTTACTCATTACTTTCGTTTTATGCCCGTAAAAAAATCCCTACTCTGTATGCCCATAAAAACATTATTTCGAGACTGTATTTTGTGTTCGTTTTTTTATTTTGTAGCTCCAAACAATTAAGTTTTTGATCATAAAAACTATTTTCTAAACTAATTTCAATTTAATTTAAGGCAGAGCGGGGGGTAATCGGATACTGTTACTGTTATTTCTTGTCATAATTACAACACATACCGTTCGAAAGCTTCCTGCATTGGCTGCCTTTCTCTATGCCTGACAGCAGAGTGTAATAAAAGAGAAATTACTTGGTCCTTTTTCAAACAGCTTTCCTATCTTATCCTTGCTATTTTTCTCTCCAATATTTTTACATAAAAAAAAAACAAAGGATTCGGGACCCTTTTTTGGTCCCGTAACATTTAGTTTTTTCCCCTTTTCATGCCCTTTTTTTCTCTCGTTTTTTGTATAAATAGTGATGCTCAGTTTGTCACAGCATATTTGCTGTCAAAAAAAAAAAAAAAGGATAATAAAACGCCAGGACAAAACAAGAAACTCTACGAAAACAAAACAAAACATTGCAGGATAAACGACTAGAGTTACACGCTCATTAAAAACTTGTTTTTGACTCAAAAACTTTACAATGCTGCTGATGAGCAGTAAATATGTATGAAAACAAAGAATTTTTGTTTTCATAGCTTAACAATCATTAACCCTTTAAGGGGAGACATTTAATGGCTTTTTTATCATGTTCATTAAATTATACTCGGGCTGTAGTCTATTGAACTGAATTGATGCTTCTCCTATATGGGGACCCAAATCTATCTTCTTGAATTCGTGGAGCTACCAGTTCTTATGGACACTGAGGTTAGGTTAGCGTGTAGCTTGCCGTTGACAGACAAGTTCACTAGGTTGCCATATGGCCTATTGTGTTACCCAGTGTGATGTAAGTTACCTTGTTATGATCTGTTAGTGAGGGCTTTAAGCCACCCCGACCTTCGTATGAAACTGGCCAGTTCCCCTAGTGAAACGTTCGCCACCATGCTTAGATCTTCAAACGTAGTGTCACCCGAAAACTGATGACGTCTGTTCTGACGTGCAGGGCACTCGCATAAAAGGTGGTGCATTGATTCCGTTTCCTCTACATGATGGCAGCTTCTGCAGTAATCCTGGGATAGACCGAGCTTGTCAGTGAAGTTGCCAATAGCAAATTATCCCGTTAGAATTCCTGCTAGAGTGCGAAACCAAGCCAACGCAATTATTTCCAATTGATTAGCTTGTCAATTGAATCGAATAAGAAAGAGAAGTCGTGGAAAGAAGTCGAAGCAAACAAACTGAAAAACAAATTTGAATGACAGACGGATTAGATGCTCCAATATGTTTACAGCCCCTGTTTGAGGGTTAAATATCCCTTTGATTTACATTTTATGACATTTTACGTTCCATGAGTTTTTTTGTGTTGTCACTTTAACAAATACGCTGTTAAACTTTTATGGAAAATAAATACACAACAGCAGTTACAAATTACAAAGAAGGGGGAGGGGGGTAAAGGGTATTTTTAATGAATAAAAAAAAAACAAACAAACAAACAAAGCAGGCAGGTCTAGGCAAGAGTAGGACTAGGAGAGCAAGGCAGCGTTTTATTAGCATATTCTACGTTATTTGTTAACATAAATGTTAGCTAAGGATAGATGGGGTAAAATTGTAGAGTTGCTATGTTGTTAACTGCAATTAAAAATGTTAATAAATCTGTAAGGGATTAACAATACAGCGTACAAAAAATAAATAGAAATACTGTGGAGCAAATTTTAATTAAACTATGAAAAGCTTTTATCCTGATCTCCATCAACTCATAAGCTCTTAATAAAGATTATCTTGTCTAGTAGTCCATAAAAGTTCTGAATAACTGACATAACGACACTATTGACGTGAGAGGTTTTGACAACTCGCATGAACTTTAAATCTGTTTAACGACTATGTACTCCCATCTAACTTTATAGGACATCGATCCATCCTATGGACCTGATAAACTTCAGAAGGCTGCTTAGTGTCAAAAGGGGCAACTTCCTGCCTAGCACCTAATATATTCTCAGGTATTTCTCTCTAGTATGCTTTAATGCCCTACAGGTTCTCATCGTAATAGAATCTAAATGCTGGGCTCGAAACAACATCCATTCTAAATAAGTATACCCTGAATCTGTACTGCCCCGCCAAAATGCCGTTTAGTAACCTCAGGTTATACATGGATAGTCTAATATGGCTGGGTTACTAGGCACTACTAAAGCATCATCGGAATGATGGACTACATGGCCACAACAGTTTACTTTTGCGATGCAACGAATGTAGCAGTATAGGATAGAAAGTTCTGGACGGAAAAGCTCTTAATTGGAGACAGACAAAGTTTTCAAGGATCTTCATTTTTGAGAAAAATGTTAGGAAGTCTAATGGGATTTCGGCGTGTATTCTCAGACGAAGGTTTTGGGGGCAGGTAAGACCAACGGACTGGTCGGGAAACATATACCGAAAGTCTCTATTACAATTTATGTAGACAATCTGGCAATGCTTTGATAGGACGAATTTTTGAGTCACATTTAGTCTGGTAGTGTAAAAGGCTGCCAAGTAACAATGGAACCTGTTTCTTGCTTGTTGATTTTCAGCGGAATTGCAGAGGAATTGGAAAGATCAGGTTCAACTTTGGAGATAACAACAAAAGAGAGGTTAGGCTTCTTCTTTCGGCTTATTGAGGCAAATTTTGACACACCGTGTATGAGGTATATTAAACGGATTAAACGGACTGTTGGTTTGCAAGAGTTTTATGGCTAAAAATATAATTTTTTAGGAATAAAACTACTATCAAGCATGAGTAAACGGGAGACGAAAGCTATTATATTAGTAGTAACGTGCCATGGCCTCTTTAGGCATAGAATTTGCAGATGAAAAAAGGATATCTTTGATTTCTGTAGGCTATGTGAAGAAGCAGAGGGAACATTAAATCATTTTTTATGCCACTATCCTTTAAAGTCGCCCTAGTCTAGTAGGTAGTGTGTTGGCTTATTAGAAGTGAGGCCATGGTTCAAACCCCAGGTCAGACATTTCCAAGAAAACGAAATATGAAAAATATCTCTTTCGGTGACGACTTACTCTCAGCAGATTTCTAGCAGATTTCTCACAGTAAAAAAAATGCCCATGAAAAGTCTTCTTGAAATTATAGGCCCTCCGCCACTCATGGAGATAATAAAAACTCACAACAAGAGTGGTGTGAGAAAATAGGTTGTAATCCTAATTGAGGGGTTGTAGTAAGCAACACTACAACATACATTTACATGTTAGTGTGTATGTATGGGTACAGATACTTAGATAGAGATAACTAGATGGTAGATTTGTTGTAGAACTGATAGATCTGAAGGGGATTGATTTGTTAGGGCGGATATCCTTAGAGAGATATATGGGTGCCATTAGGTTTTTCGCCTATTTTCCTTTCTTTTCAACATTTTTTTCATTTCTGCGGCTCTTCTTTTCTTTCTTTTTTGTTTTTTTTTATAAAGGATCAGAATAGATTAAAGGATATCTGGCTGAAAGAGTGAAACTGCGAATACAGTGTTGCGCCACCCTTTCAACCTAACCTTATATAACATAACCTAACCTAACAGAATCTAACCTAACATTTCCGACTTTTACTTTTTAAGGCTCCATATAAGGTTTTCGCATGATGCAATCTCAGGCAGCAGGAGAAAACAATGGCATCTTGTCTTGTCCCTTGGTAAATTAATAAATACTAGCTTACATACATATATAGGCATTTTAACCTTTCAGTCAGGATTACGACCTACCTCCTCTTATAAATATTAGGTTGCCATACTAAAAATACTTTATACTTCCCTCCATAAAATTTAAAACTTCATCTCAAGACCATAAATTATTCTGAAACTAACAATGCCTTCATATTGCCATAACTCTTAAACGAAGTTTGTCATAATGGAGCCATAATTAAGAAATAAATCACAAGAAATTAAAATAAAAATTTAAACAATTTTAAGCATTTATTATCACACTCTTAAAACAATAACTCCTTCCTGACTTGCCCTAACGGGAAACATTAAACTCTGTTGTCGTTTTTTTCCTTCTCATCCGTTGACCGTTTAGTATTTTGTCTTCTTTTCATATTTCATTTCTAAATGTTATTCTGCTTTAATCATTTCCATTTCATTATTATGATTTTCTACATTCTTTCTTTTCTTTTTTTCTTTTGTTTTCAAAGTTTTTCTTTTCCTGTGTTTTTTTTTTTTTTCTTTCCTTTTTGTTGTAACAAATTTATGAATTTATGAATCATTTTTATGTATTCTTTTCATTATTCTTTTCATTATTCTTTTCCTATTCTTCTTCTTCTTCTTTTTTGTACTCGTGTATTTCCATTGTAGATTATTTTACGTGGATTTCTGGTATTTTTTCATACATTTTTTCCGTTTTTTTCTTCCTTCATTTTTATTCTGATTTTCTATTCTCGTCATTGTTTTTTATCTTCTGGCGCAAGTTATCAAAATAGTACTCCAGTCATAAATCATAAAATGGTCGTTTTTTTCCTCTTTCTTCCTCTTTCCTCAGGCTAATATGCAGATGATATGCATAAGGATTGCGATACCCTATGCTTGTACCACACTTGTAATACACAATTTAGAATCACTTGCTGGATGTTCTTTCAATTTTAAATCGAAATTTTCAAACCAAAGTGGAAGCAACAAATGTCCGCCATAGATTCTCTGGTTGGTCTGCCACAGAAATCAGGCTAAATTTGACCGATGGCATGGGTTATATTGGTTTTGAGGATCACTGGGATTCATAGCTTATTCGTATACATCTGGGGTTTAAGAAAACCCTACAAGAAATAGGGAAATCGCACGAGCTTGGAGGATGATTTACATCACCTTCACGTGATATGTTCATAACCTCAAATTGCTTTTGCAGAATATCCAATAAGGCATGAGCTGTGTTCAGACCGAAAGAAGTTGGTACTCATGGACAGTGATGTCCACGACAACTTCGTTTTCATAGAAATATGTACCGATGAGGCCGTCAATTGGAATTTATCACTAAACAGATATCTCTTTCGGGATCAATTAAACTCTCTTGAATCTTATATGGATTGGAAGCATGTCAAATTCGATAATTTTTTTTACGTATCCATTTATCAAGTTAGGATCCTTTACTTAACTGCTTTCGAAACCAATCAGCGCAAATACATGTGTTGTTGCCTATGGTAGTTCATGATGAAGTGAACTAGATTATCTGTAGCTTCGATACGGGGCAGTTCCCGTTGTGCAGAATAAGATCTCACTTAGGACAGTTGCTAGACACTGTGTGTTTCCACAAGTCAGTATTGAATTCAGGGATTAAACAGTCCCTATAGGAAAACAACCCGCTTACTAGGGATTCTTCATTATGCAAACTACAGTCAAAGATGACAGGAAATACGAGGCTCAAAAATTCGGGGTCATACAGAAAAAATTGTGTGCCCGCCTCAGGTCAGCTATGAATCGTTTTTCCACTATGCATTAGCACTCACGAAATGCAACAACAATACTGAAATTTAACTACTCTGATCACTCACTCATACTCACAACACAATGTTGATTTATAAACGAAGGTTGCAATAAGTATGCGAACAACAACGTTGGCATCAAACTCATACCATTCGTTATATGTTTGATTCATAAACCTACCCATTTAGATTCCTAACCTTAAAAAATGCTTAAAATTTATTAAAGCGACTCGAAGCATTCAACAAAAAAAAAAGGCACTTAAGCCAAGAGAGAAAAGAGCGCTGCAAGCACACAACCTTCTAGTGTGAGTATTTTAGCGTATCATACTTATTTTGTGTTACCTGTGCACATGTACTGAGCTAAGAATGGTCAAAGTCAACAGCAACATCATACGTGTTGTGAAGTATAAATGCGATGAGAACATCAAACTTTGAGTATAGGATTCCAGGTTATATTGATCCGCTAAGAAAAACATGAATGCTTATAAGGATGAGTGAAATTCTGAGTATGATTCGATTCTACTCATTCCTGATCATTGGTGTACGTGTTTGTTTTCTTTTGCTAACATAACCCGTCATACCTAAACTTAACTCTAATGTAACAGAGTACTGTTTGTGGAAAAAGAAGAGTTTAATTATGCTATTTCTTCTTAGGCAGAGGTACAAAAACACTAATAAAATGCATGTGCTATTTCTCTATGACAACCTATTTCACTTTGCATAGAAAACACAAACAAAAACACCCAATTTTGTTTGTGATTTCCATATCAACAGGCGAGCGAGAGATATTGCTTGTTTTACAAAAACAAGCCCTAATAAATATGAATTTATATTTTATTGCTGGTCAATATAATTCAAACTTGCACAGTCGTAAAAAAAGAAAAAAATTTAAAGAATTAAGTTAAAAGAACCATAAATAATATAAAAAAAAAGAGATTTAATATTAAAAATTTAAAATATTAAAAAATATATTGAGAATATAAAAAAACTTTTAAAAGAAAATTAAAAACAAAATTTAAACAACAATTTAATTACTTAAAATATTTTACTCAGGCCTTTTGATTAAACTCATGCAAAAATTTTCTTCTTAAAATCTTTGACTGTCTTGTATGACAGCAAATAAAAATTTAAAATCGTCATAACATTACTGTAATATTACTGTAAACAGTAATGTTATTGCTTTTCTGTTAACAGATCTTTCTCTCTTTCTCTTTCTTGCAAACCACAACGGTACACCATTAGTTTTGCAAGCATAGTAACAAAATAAATTTATTGTGTTTGCTTTACAAATAATTTTGAAACTCACCTCACAAAGAACTGCTCACCCGCTTACACCCGCTCTCAAACACAACGTTATTTCGATGCAACTTACTTCCGCATATACACCATGCGTGTGCATAATTCTACGCACAAAAAAAAACACTTTTTCATATTCAAGGCCATACACTAACAACGCAACACAACACATTTTTTTGCGGTAGAAACCGGTTTCTCTGCTTTTGTACTCCAGCAAGGGAGTTTTCATATTTTATTACATATTAAAAACCTTTGGTGTTGTTGTTGTTGTTGCTTTTATTTTTACATGCAAGGCCTTGCACTAATTCTAACACTAACACAACACTTCACTTCACTTCACTTATGATTTTTTGTATTTTTTTTTTGTACATACACCCATACTCGGGTGTAATCCATTTTGCAAATTTTCCAATGATTTTTACTGGAATTAGAAACGAAAAAGAAAATTTAATTAAAACCTTTGTATTACGTTAACAAACAATTACACACTTTTGGTTTTCCCACAATATATTATTTTATTAACACAACTTCTTTATTTCTTTTCCCTAATAAATAAACTTTAATTTATTTTACTTTTATTTTCAATTATAAACCACGGACAAATTTCTACAAACACCTTCTCTAAATAACACAAAAACCACTACTAACCGGCTGTCGGCTTTTTAGTTCTTTTTCATTTCATAAAAAACTTAAGAAAGTAAACCGCAAAAATTCCATGGGCAGAGTTCATTTCTAGAGACATTGTTGTTGTAAATATGTGCATATGGGAAGATCAATGAACAAATCGATGTTAATTTTGATGATGTCATCAAACAATGTTAAGAAGATTTCTTGAATTCTACTTTCGCATAGTGGAGAAAACAACACTCTTTCAAAGTGTGTGTGTGTTTAGTTATACAAAAAGAAATTGTTGTTGTTTTTAAAACTTCTTTAACAGAGCAAACAACAAAAAACAACTCTTTCGTCTCACACATTAACCGATGAAGCATTTTCGCATGAAGCCGAATGCATGAAAGTTTTTTTCTTATGAGCTGTTTACTTATATTGTGTTGAATATGGCAAGTGTGCTAGAAGACCGTATTTCGTATTTTGATTGAATGCATGAATAACAAAGCGAAGGAATTTGTGTGTGCATGAAGTCAAATGCATGAACTGATTTTTTTTTTGGCTGCTGTTTTTTATACACACACATTGTATTAAACATGAATGTTTACTGTTGGTGAAGAGTATTAGGACTTTGAAGGGCTAACAATTTTAGAAGCATGAAAGCGAATGCATGAACATTTTCCAATTCATATTTTTATTAAAATGCATAAATGAACGAATGAATGAATGAATGAATGAATAATATTTGTATGCTTACAACATAATTTAGGAGTGGAGAGTTAAGATGTTCTTCTAACTGCTTTTGTTTTCGTATTGACAAAGACACATAATAAGAGAAATAATGAAAAAATAACGGGAGTGCATTTGTTGTTGTTATTTGTTCATATGATTTAATAGAGTTTTAGAGTGAGTGAGTGACCTTTAATATGTTGGTTGTTGAGGGCTTTTTTTCTCAAAGGAAAAGTATGTGTGAATGCGTGTGCATACGCATATTGTTTGATGGACATGTAATTACTGCTGCTTGTCCTCTTGTTTGCTTTTTTCACACGTTAATCACTGTTCTTAAGATCTTATTACCTAATTGCGGTGTAATTCAAGGGCTCTTGCATCATAATGGCAAAGAATGATTGGTGGGGCGTGACCTTCAAAAGACATTGTCGCTGTGTATGGATGTACAAATGAATGTAAATAACTATACGAGGTAAGCTCCCTAGATTGTTAAGATTATAAATGTTAATGCACTTCTGTTAAAGTAACATTTCTGTTAAAAAAAAAAAACTAAAATTTAGAGTGAGAGACCTTTAATATGTTGATTGTTAAGGGTTTTTCTACATGTAAAGTATGTGTGCTTTTGTTTTTTTTTTTTTTTGCATATTAATCAGTACTCTTAAGATCTTATAAATTAACAGCCCCGTTCTACGGTTTTCTCTTTGAGTTTATTTGGAAAATAATTTTAAGTTTGTGTTTATTTATTATATTGCGATTATTGTTTAGTAAATTGTTGTTTTATTTTATTATGTTTTATTTATAAATATGAGTATAAATGTGATGAGTACTTTAATATGATTTTGAATATGATTTCATGTACCATGATCTTTCAAAGGGCTTGTTCTTGTAAGGCAAGCAATTCCACTTGCCTGTCTGTTTGCATGGTAAACACAAACAAAAACACTCAATTTTGTTTTTGTTTCCCATATAAACAGCCAAGCAAGTGATATTGCGTGTTTTACAAGAACATGCCCTAAGAAAAGTATGAATGCGTACAAGTATGAGTGAAATTATGAGTATGATTCGAATATAAACTCATTGTTAATTTTTGATGTATGACATACATACATTGTATGGTGTGTGTTTTGTTTTGCTAACGTACCCCGCCATACATAAACCTAACTACTAGGTTTTAATTTGCTTGTGCTACATTGTAACACACTACTGTAAGTGGGAGAATTAAGAAAGAAGAATAAAAGTATTTTATTTCTAATCAGGAAGAGGCAGACAAACACTAATAAATTTAAATTTCTGTTTTGTAACTGGTCAACAACTATTTAATTTGTACAGGCATAAAAAAACGAAAAAAAAATTAAATAAATTCAGTTAAAGAAACCATAAAAAATATCCAAAAATAATGTAATTACAAAAAAATTTTAAATAATTAGAAATATTAGAAAATATTAAAAATATTAGAAATATTTAAAAGATTAGAAAATATTTAAAATATAAAGACAACAAGCTTAAAAAATAATTAAAAAAAACATTAAACACAAATTTAAGCACTCAAAATCTTTTGATTAAACTCCTGCAAAATATTCTTCATTTAAATCTTTAACTGGCTAGTATGCAAGCAAATAACATTGAAATCACCATAATATTACTGCAGCAATACTCTTTAAACAGTAATGTTAAGGTACTCTGCTATTAGAAAACAAAACACATCACCCCCTCTCTCTCTCTCTCTCTTACCCATTCAAACAAACCACGATGGTAAGTATGGTAGCAAAATAAGTTTATTATGTTTGCTTTACAAATAATTATGAAACTCACCTCACAAAGAACTGCTCACCCGCTCACCCGCTCACACCGTCACATTATATACTTTGTTACCATTCAACTTACTTCCGCGTATGCACCATGTGTGTGCATGAATTTACGCACAAAAAAAAAACACTTTTTCACATTCAAGGCCATACACTAACAACACAACACATTTTTTATCGGTAGAAACCGGTTGCTCTGCTTTTGTACTCCAGCAAGGGAGTTTTCATATTTTATTACATATTAAAACCTTTTTTGTTGTTGTTGTTGCTTTTATTCTCGTATGCAAGGCCTTGCACTAACACTAACGCTAACACAACACTTCACTTCACTTCCCTGCACTTACGTTTTCAGCAAATTTTTTTTCAACGTACATCACATACTGATGTACTCCATTTTGAAAAATTTCCAATGATTTTTATTGGAACAAGAAACGAAAAAGAAAATTTAATTAAAACCTTTATATTACGTTAACAAACAATTACACATTTTTGGTTTTCACACAATATATTCTCTTATTAACACAACTTCTATATTTCTTTTCCCTAACAAATAAACTTTAATTAATTTTACTTTTACTTTCAATTTTACCACGGACAAATTTCTACTCACACCTTCTTCGAATAACAGAAAAATCACTACTAACCGGCTGTCGGCTTTTTAGTTCTTTTTCATTTCATAAAAACTTAACGAAATGTCAATCAAATTCCATGCAAAGTTCATTTCTAAAGTTATTGTTATTCTAAATCAATGAACACATCAATGTTATTTTTGATTATGTCTCCAAACAATGTTAAGTCGATCTCTTGCACGCAACACTCTTTCCACTCTGCTCCAAGTTTCAAATGTTTGTATGACAACCAAAAGAACACAAAAACAAACAACAACAAATGCACTCACATGTTATTCTTTCCTTATTTCTCTTATTATGTGTCTTTATCAATAAGAAAACAAAAACAATTAAAAGAACGACCACTTAACTGCTAAATTATGTAGGTAAGCACAAGAATATTATCCACTCATTCATTCGTTCATTCATTCATTAAGCATTTTAATACAAATGTGATTTAAAAAACGTTCATGCATTCAACTTCATGCACACACAAATTCCATCGCTTTGTTATTCATGCATTCAATCAAAATACGAAAAACGGTCATCAAGCATGCTTACCATATTCAATACAATGTAACTAATCAGCGCGTGAAGCAGTCATTCATGCATTCTGCTTCATGCGAAAATGCTTCTTCCTTTGTACGGTGAGACGAAAGAGTTGTTAGTTGTTTGCTCTGTTAAAGAAGTTTTAAAAACAACAAAAACTCTTTTGCATAACCGCACACACACTTTGTTTTTGTATGTCCATTGATAGACTTGAGAAAAAAAACAAACAACTTGAATGGATTGATGGCTTCTATAATATTTTACAAAAACAATTTCATTGCTTTGGCTTTGCTACAATTTTTGCTTACATTTTTGAACCATGAACACAACTCTTTCCTCACCTCTCTCGCTAATCAGTTAATATATCATGAACAAAACAAAATTTGAATGCCACTCGCTTTCCTATAATATTCTTCTTTCGTCATCGTTGTTGGTATGCATGCATTTAGAACCAAGGAACAGAGACGTAAGAGTGTGGTTTCTTCCACTATGCAATGTAGAATGCAAGAGATCTACTTAACATCGTGTGACGGCATAGTCACAAATAACATTGATTTGTTGATTCTTCACATTTACAATAACAATGACTTTAGAAATGAACTTTGCATGGAATTTGGTTTACATTTCGTTATTTTATGAAATGAAAAAGAACTAAAAAGCCGACAGCCGGTTAGTAGTGGTTTTTGTGTTATTTGGAGAAGGTGTTTGTAGTAATTTGTCCGTGGTAAAATTGAAAGTAAAAGTAAAATAAATTAAAGTTTATTTATTAGAGAAAAGAAATATGGAAGTTGTGTTAATAAGAGAATATATTGTGTGAAAACCAAAAGCGTGTAATTGTTTGTTAGCGGAATATAAAGGTTTAATTAAATTTTAATTTTCGTTTCGTGTTCCAATAAAAATCATTGGAAATTTTTCAAAATGGGGTACATCCCAGTATGGGTGTATGTAAAATGAATACAAAAAATCATAAGTGAAATGAGGTGTTGTGTTAGTGTTAATGTTAGTGCAAGGCCTAGCATGTAAAAATAAAAACAACAACAACAGCAAAAAGCAGAGTAACCGGTTTATACCGAAAAAAAATGTGTTGTGTTGTGTTGTTAGTGCATGGCCTTGAATATGAAAAAGTGTTTTTGTTTTGTGCGTAGATTCATGCAAACGCATGGTATATACGCGGAAGTAAATTGCAACGAAATAACGTTGCGTTAGGGAGGGGGAGAGCGGGTGAGCAGTCCTTTGTGAGGTGAGTTTCAAAATTATTTGTAAAGCAAACACAATAAATTAAATTTGTTCCTATGCTTGCAAAACTACCATTGTGTACCATTGTGGTTTGTAAGAAGGATAAAGAGATAGAGAGGGAGAGAGAGTGTTGTATGTGTGTTGTGTGCTAATAAGAAAAAGCACTAACACTACTACTGTTTAAAATAGTACTGTGCTGTAATGTTATTGTGAATTTAAGGGTATTTGCTTGCATACAAGCCTGTTGAAGATTTTAAGAAGAAAATTTTTGCATGAGTTTAATCAAAAGGCCTGAGTAAAAGGTTTTTAGTGCTTAAATGTGTGTTCAAATATTTTTCTTTTAATTTTTTATAAGCTTGTTGCCTTTATATCTTAAATAATTTTTAATATTTGAAATATTTTCTAAAATTATATTTTTTTTCTTATTGTTTCTTAATTTAAATTTATTTTTAATTTTTTATATTTTTTCTTTTTATGCTCGAGCAAATATAATAATTGATGATCAGCAACAAAATAGAAATTTTTATGTATTCATTAGTGTTTGAGTACCTCTGCCTGAGTAGAATTAAAATATTTTTCCTCTTTCTTCTTAATTTTTCCCTCTATTGTGTTACAATGTAGCAAAACACAAATAAAATCCTGGTAGTTAAGTTTAGGTAGGGCGGGGTATGTTAGCAAAACAAAACACACACATACATACATCAAAGATTAACAATGATTAGAATCGAATCATACTCATAATTTCACTAATACTTGTACGCATTCAGACTTTTCTTAGGGCTTGTTCTTGTAAAACAAGCAATATCACTTGCTTATCTGTTTATATGGGAAACAAAAACAATATTGAGTGTTTTTGTTTGTGTTTTCCATGCAAACAGACGGGCAAGTGGAATTGCTTGCCTTACAAGAACAAGCCCTTTGAAAGATGGAACATGAAATCATATTGAAAATTATATTAAAGTCCTAATCACAGTTATACTCATACTTATAAATAAAACATAATAATATAAGAAACAACAATTTACTAAACAGTAATCGCAGTATAATAAATAAACAACACAAACTTAAAATTATTTTCCAAATAAACTCAAAGAAAAAACCGTAGAACGGGGCCGTTAAGTAATAAAATCTTAAGAATACTGATTAATAAGCGAAAAAACAAAACAAAAACAAAACAAAAGCACGACAAGTGCATGCCTTCAAACATGGGTTCACACATACTTTACATATAAAAAACCCCCTTAGCAACCAACATATTAAAGGTCACTCATTCTAAAACTCTATTAGATCATATGAACAAACAACAACAACAAAATGCACTCATGTTATATTTTCCTTGTTTCTCTTATTATGTGTCTTTATCAATATGAAAACAAAAGCAATTAGGGAAACAACATCTTACCACTCCAATCCTAAATTATGTTGTGTTAACAGGTAAGCATACGAATATTATTCATTCGTTCATTCATTCATTCGCTCATTTTTTAATTTTATTCAAAATATGAGTTGAAAAATGTTCATGCATTCGCTTTCATGCTTCTTAAATTGTTAGCCCTTCAAAGTCCTAATGTTCTTCACCTACAGTAAACATTCAAGTTCAATGCAATGTGTGTGTATAAAAAACAGCAGCCAAAAAAAAAAATCAGTTCATGCATTTGACTTCATGCACACACAAATTCCTTCGCTTTGTTATTCATGCATTCAATCAAAATACGAAATACGGTCTTCTAGCACACTTGCCATATTCAACACAATATAAGTAAACAGCTCATAAGAAAAAAACTTTCATGCATTCGGCTTCATGCGAAAATGCTTCATCGGTTAATGTGTGAGACGAAAGAGTTGTTTTTTGTTGTTTGCTCTGTTAAAGAAGTTTTAAAAACAACAACAATTTCTTTTTGTATAACTAAACACACACACACTTTGAAAGAGTGTTGTTTTCTCCACTATGCGAAAGTAGAATTCAAGAAATCTTCTTAACATTGTTTGATGACGTCATCAAAAATAACATTGATTTGTTCATTGATCTTCACACTTGCACACATTTACAACAACAATGTCTTTAGAAATGAACTTTGCATGGAATTTGGTTTACATTTCGTTAAGTTTTTATGAAATGAAAAAGAACTAAAAAGCCGACAGCCGGTTAGTAGTGCTTTTTGTATTATTTAGAGAAGGTGTGAGTAGAAATTTGTCCGTGGTAAAATTGAAAGTAAAATTGAAAGTAAAAGTAAAAAAAATTGAAGTTTATTTATTAGAGAAAAGAAATATAGAAGTTGTGTTAATAAAATAATATATTGTGTCAAAACCAAATGTGTGCATTTATTTGTTAACGTAATAGAAAGGTTTTAATGAAAAATTTTTTTTCGTTTCTAATTCCAGTAAAAATCATTGAAAATTTTTCAAAATGCATTACATCCCAGTATGGATGTACGTTAGTGTTAGTGTTAATGTGAGTGCAAGGCCTTGCATGGAAAAATAAAATCAACAACTACAACAACACCAAAGGTTTTTAATATGTAATAAAATATGAAAACCCCCTTGCTGGAGTACAAAAGCAGAGCAACCGGTTTATACCGAAAAAAAATGTTTTGTGTTGTGTTGTTAGTGCATGGCCTTGAATATAAAAAAGTGTTTTTTTTGTGCGTAGATTCATGCACATGCATGGTGTATACGCGGAAGTAAATTGTATGGAAACAAAGCATATAACGAGAGGGTGTGAGCGGGTGAGCAGTTCTTTGTGAGGTGAGTTTCAAAATTATTTGCGAAGCAAACACAATAAATTTTATTTTGTTACTGTGCTTGCAAAACTCATGGTGTACCATTGTGGTTTGCAAGAAAGAGAGAGAGAGAGAGATCTGTTAACAGAAAAACAATAACATTACTGTTTACAGTAATATTAAAGTAATGTTATGAAGATTTTAAATTTTTATTTGCTGGCATACAAGCCAGTTAAAGATTTTAGGAAGAAAATTTTTGCATGAGTTTAATCAAAAGGCCTGAGTAAAGGTTTTAAGTGATAAAATTCGTGTTTAAATCTTGTTTTTAATTTTCTTTTAAACGTTTTTTTTATATTTTCAATATATTTTTAATATTTTAATTTTTTTTTTTGTATTTTTTATTATGGTTTCTTTAACTTCAATATATATATTGACCAGCAATAAAATATAAATTCATATTTATTAGGGCTTGGTTTTGTAAAACAAGCAATATCACTCGCTCGCCTATCGATATGGAAACCACAAACAAAATTGGGTGTTTTTGTTTGTGTTTTCTATGCAAAGTGAAATTGGTTTTTCTTACAGAAATAGCACATGCATATGTATGTTTAGTATGTTTAGTGTTTTTGTACCTCTGCCTAAGAAGAAATATAATTTAACCCTTCTTAATTCGTCCACATACAGTACTCTGTTACATTGGAGTTAAGTTTAGGTATGAGCGGGTATGTTAGCAAAAGAAAACACACACCATACACCAATGATCAGCAATGAGTAGAATCGAATCATACTCATAATTTCACTCATACTTGTACGCATTCATGCTTTTCTTAACGGATCAATATAACCTGCAATCCTATACTCAAAGTTCGAAGTTCTCATCGCATTTATACTTTACAACACGTATGATGTTGCTGTTGACTTTGACCATACTTAGCTCAGTACACAGTACACAGGTAACACAAAATAAGTATGATACGCTAAAATACTCACACTAGCAGGCAGTGTGCTTGCTGCGCTTTCTTCTCTTTTGGCTTAAGTGCCTTTTTTCTTTTTGTTGAATGATTCGAGTCGCTTTAATCAGTTTTAAGCATTTTTTAAGGTTAGGAATCCAAATGGGTAGATTTATAAATCAAACATATGACGAATGGTATGAGTTTGATGCCAACGTTGTTGTTCGCATACTTATTGCAACCTGCATTTATAAATCAACATTGTGTTGTGAGCATGAGTGAGTGCTCAGAGTAGTTAAATTTCAATATTGTTGTTGCAATTTCATGAGTGCTAAGGAATAGTGAAAAGAAGATTCACAGCTGATCCCTGATAGAATCCATCAATACATTCATGTTGTTTCTGTTTTTCTCATGCCAAGCAATATATGAACATGCAAAGCAAAATAGTTGTGTTGTTTTTAAACCACTTTAACACTCTTTCGTCTCACAACAAACGAGAAAGCATTTACGCATGAAGTCGAATGCATGAAAGTTGTTTGTATTAAATAAGGCTAGTGTGCTACAAGTGTATTAGAAGACCGTATTTTGTATTTTGTATGAATGCATGAATAACAAAGCAAACGAATTTGCGTGTGCATGAAGTCAAAAGCATGAACTGAGTTTTTTTTTGGTTGCTGCTGTTTGGTACACACACATTGCATTAAACTTGAATGTTTACTGTAGGTGAAGAACATTAGGACTTTGAATGACTAACAATTGCAGGAGCTTGAAAGCGAATGCATGAACGTTTTTTAAATCACAGCTATTTTAAACTACTTAATGAATGAATGAATGAATCATATGCACTTCTGCTAAAGTAACATTTCTGTTAAAACGTCTGTTTGTGTTAAAACCGTTGTAAATGTAAAGTTAATGGGTATGAAAAATGTATCCAGTGATCGGATGTGAAATTTTCATACCACATGAGTTGGTAAAGATCATGTGAGAGAATGCTGTCTAATAGAGGTGTTAGAACTATAATAGCGGGTTTAAGTAAAGAAGCCAATCAATTCTTTTCTTAAGATCAGTCCAGAAGTTCTTCTTAACCGTCCGACGGACGAGAACCTATTTGAAATGTGAGAATTAAGACGTTTGTGTCCGGGTAAAAGATCGAAAATTGTAAGATCTCTTCCTATACAATCCAATTTCATATGGCATCTCAATGTCCTTGAACCCAAAACAAGAGTTCTCTTATTTCTTTGCAAAAATCTCGGTGGTAAAGGAATTTATTCTAGCCTGGTTGTCCGAGTTAAACAGCAGGCTTCCCGGAAACTTTATATGGTCGCTTACACTTGAAATACACTGTAGGAATCAGACAGCCTTGTTGTCCAATCAAGAAACTCATTGCGATCGCGAACTACATTCGAAAAAAACTGTTTTGTCGTCAGACAGTCCTTACGAAAATTTATTATCTGGGTAGTTAGAAATCGTTTGAGCTCGTACTCGTTATACACCACAGAATACCTTGATCAGCAGTTAGAAATTGACTGAGGCCTTAATCGTTATGCACCACAGAACACTTTGATTTTTTTGATGTTTTTTGATGTCGTTGATGTAGACCTCAACATTATGTGGGGGAATTGCGATTTTTCAGACGTGTGGTCGCTAATCGGAATTTAGGGAATCAGTGACGTATCGAGAGAAAACTGTAAGGAACTGAGAAATCGAATCGAGTGTATCCTTAACTTAGTTTGTGGCTCGTCCATATTGTAGGCTTTGTCAGGAGTTAAATGCAATCTGCCTTACTGCCATCAGTTGAGCTTTCTGCTTTAAAAGATAATTAGAAGAGAAGCTAGCCGATTACAGCAGATAATTTCTTAGCTGCAGTGAAGCACACGGGTGCTCAGGATTGCCTATTGGTTGTGGTATCTCATTTACTGGCTGTTTCATGACATTTAAAAAGATTCTCTGGATACATATGCATACGACAGTCACAGGGTGCATCACAGCGGTTAAAGTCGTGCAATTGTGGCAGCCACTTATTGGTCCATAGAGGTGAATGAAGTGTAGTCAGTAATGTCAGTCACGCCGTCGTTAAAAATTATAAAGTGTAGTAAAGGTGCACCGTCGAGAAAGTGAAAAAAAAGAAAACAACACAAGAAAAAGTCTAACGCGACTAAATCACCTTATCTCGGTTGGCCAGTTCACATCACCTACACGTGAGAGGACCAAACCCTCAATTGAATCACACAGAATACACGGAAATGCTCCATCAACTGTCATTGTTATCCACATCTGCCAATTCAGGCTAAAAGAAATTGATTAACGTAGACGTATAGTGCTCATCATTTATAGTTATGGCCTCATAAACCAGTACTCAACGGCTTTTAAATTTAACTGCTGCCTATAGGGCTGTTTTGCTTGGCATAAAACAACACCATCTTTACCTTGCCTTTCAACTATTTGTCTTTCTTTTTGCTACCCCTTTTGAAAATCTTTAAAGATTTTTTTTAACATTTTTTTATCGTTATCGTTTTGCTCATCATCATTGCATTTGAATAATTTAAATGGAGAGCAGGATGGGAAAATCAACTGTGTGAACTAACGCATGAAAGCTGGAAAACTTTTTCTTTTTCACTCTATTTTTTCCCCTAAGGATTCATCGAATGGACTTGGTTGTGTACGTGGTTGGACGACTGCCTTCATAATCTTATGATAATCATAAAATATTTATGACTCTTGCGTTTTTATGATTTTCGTCTTTCTCTCTCAGACAATGGTTTTCTTTTTTAATTTTCTTTTCATATTTTTAGTCTTCCATGGAACATAATGTCGATGAAGATGATTTGAAAGAAAATGGAAAGAAAGAAGAGATGAAAACTTCAATTCATTCAATTCAGAATTTGAATTTCTTTTTCTGTTTTTTTATTTTGTTTTGTTTTCTGCATAAATCCTTTCATAACGACATTGATTAATGGCCTACAAAACGTAAATACAATACAAAACAATACCAGGAATATAAGGAATATTGGAGAGCCTGTGGTATCAGGTTGTTTGTTTATAGTCTCCAATGAATTTTTGAAATCCAATTTCAAAAATTAATGAATTTGTTTTCCTTTCTTTTTATTTACTCACAATGAGTTGGAATCTACTCCTCCCAAAACAATTTTCGTTTTCCATTCGTATTCATATGGAGGGGATTTCCCCTCCATAGGGAAAAATACTAAACATATACGTTTTTATATTAAAAAGGCACTCTTCCCCTTTTCTAAAGTGTATATCAAGTCTTTCATTAAGCGATTTCCGTCGAAATTTGTCATTTTAATCCTTTCCCAATGGTTGCCTTACATTTTCGACAATCGCTGGATGCATCACAACGGCTGAGTTCGTGTAAATGGGGAAGTTACTTATTGAGCCACAGAGGTGTATGAAGTATAGTCAGTTGGGCTGTCGTGCACCGTCGCGGAGGTGTTAGGAAAATTCCACAAAAAAAAAAATGTCTAAGGCGGGAAAATCACCTTATTTCGGTTGGCAGTTCACAATCAGTCGATGCATCACAGCGGCTAATATCGTGTAGATACGGCAGTTAACGATTAGTCCTTAGAGATGTACGAATTATGGTCAGTTGCGTCGTCGTTAAAAATTGTAAAGTGCAGTAAACATGCACGGTTCCGATAAGGTTAAGAAAGTCCCCCTTTCCCCGTTGGCAGTTCATTCATTCATTTGGTGCATCAGAGCGGCTGACATCGTGTAGATACGGCAGTTAACCATTAGTCCTAAGAGATGTACGAATTATGGTCAGTTGCGTCGTCGTTAAAAATTCTTCGTAAAAGTCCTAAAAAGTCTAACGCGGCGAAGTCCCTTGTCTCGGTTGGCAGTTCACACTCACTTGATGCATCACAGCGGATGACATCGCTCCAGAGCTTATTCGGCGAATACATGTTCATTGTCTATGGTCGTTTATTTTTTCTTCCTGGATTAGTAGAGAGTTTTGTCCTTGTACACGATACAAAACTTGCCAAATTGTGGTCTGCTAAAGCCCGAGTTCTTGTGAGCAATGCGAAATCGATTATCTTGGATTCTCCTACACAACCCCACGAATAACTATGTTTTGGACAGTTTTTCTTAGATTAGGTCAGGTTAAAGGGGTGATTACAACCATTTAGTCGGGATGCCAACCTAGCTTCTCATAACACCCAGTGCGTTAGTTTTCACACGCCTAAGTATAGCGAAAAACGTTAAGTCGTCGAGCTGTGCATACAAACAAGTTCTACAAGGCATGCTCCGAATAATGTTGGCGCCCACAAAATTGCCTACTATACGGAAAGTTCAGATACGATCGGATACGATTACAACCTATTTTCTCACAACAGCCAAGTTGAGTGTGTTAATTTTATTCAAGAGTGGCTGGGACCTTCAATTTGGCGACTCTGAACGAAAGATTAGAGAAAATTTTCTTGGTAATTTTGTTTACTCTCGGGGTTCTGGCTAAAACACTGCTAAGGGGAAGTCGCCATAAGAAGTTTTTTTTGCTTCATTTTTCGCTTAATTAGAGATGGCTGAGCTGGGGTTTCTATTACGGGCTCTTGTCTAATAAGCCGATACCTTACCATGCTAGAATAAGGCGATTTTGTTTACAATCTTGCGTATTCATTGCTTAGTAGTTCGAATATGATGACCATAGTCATCCCAAAGGAGTTCCCTTGCCCACATTTCACATAGTAGACGGGTATTGTGAAGGCAGAATCAGAAGAAGGCTGCCAAGTCACACATGATGTTGATCACTATACATGGACAATAGTTAATGAGATGTGGGAGAAGTACATGCGCATGTTAGCTGTTAAGGAAAATCGGAAGAGATGTGTTGAGGCCCAATTATCTTTATGGAGACACAACAAGAATTTATTTGTCTACTAAGCGGTTAGAGGGCTTTACACGCCCCCATAAAATAATTTATTTTTACGATCTGACTAACAACTGTCCATTCGGCTGACTTCAAAAGTTTTATTGAACTTTTCTATCGAATCTCATGCAATACGGGTGATAAGTGCTTATGGCAACAAAACTGGGCACCATAAAAACTCGTTAAGAAATCACCATTAAAGACCGATTTTTTTTTCAAGCATAAACAACGAATCGCCATACAATTTTGGCACCTACAAACGAAGATAAGATAAAACGAAATAAATTTATAACATGCGATAGTTTTTTCAAATATTTTTTCAATCAAGCTTTTTTTTTTGTTTTGTTTTCTAAAAACTAAATAAAAAGAAATTGTTTAACAATTAGGATCACAATCTGTTTTCAATGGAGCATTACAAACTAATTTATTGTCTTCCAAAAATCAAAAAGAGTATCTCGATACAAGGCCTACAAATGTCACCAGCAAAGCCAATAGACTGCTTACGTGCACAAGTGATGCTGAATTCTTCCGGAGATCTTTCAACACTGACTTGGCATTGGCTTTATTCTCCAACCATGTCTTACAATTCGTTTCGTTTTTAATGAATTTAAACACCGACTCGGCCACATTGGCTGGCGTTATTTCCTGGCATTGTTCCAAGTGGTGTATGGTGCAGGTTTCGAATTTCAACAGATCAATACAATGCTCGGGTTCCACAACAAAATCCGGTAAATTAAACAGATCCGGTACAGAACCATCTTTGGGTACAAATTCACTGAACGAATTATTAGCACAATGGGTAATAGCCTCCTTATTAGCTTCGAAACACTCAGGACCCTCTTCAGCCACAAACAATGCAATCTGATCACCACCACGTGCACACATGAAACCCAATAGTCCTGAGAATACACGCATCATTATGGCATTTTGATTGCGTTCATCTTTACTGAGACAGGGTTGAACAGCTGAATTGAATTCTTTGAAGCATTTTTCACCCACGGGGGCCTTTTGACAGTATTTGTGGAAGACCGTATCCAATTCGCCTATGGGCCGGGCTACTTCGATTTCATCTTGCAAGGCAGTTAGATTGGCTAGATTCGATATGCATTTGGCGAATTTTAAAGCCTCCTTTTCCACTTCCTGGTACAAAGTGGAATTGTCCACACCCGCAGCCTTTTTGCATTTTTCTCTAAAAACGCGCTTAAGATCGTCTGGAAACAATTGAAAAAGAAGCAAAAAAAAAAATTAAAAATAAAATTTAAAAAATGTAAGGCTTGGATCCAGCTAATGATCCCGGTAGAGTTTTTGAAAGCTTAAGAAGGATTACAGAAATTCTAGGGAATTCAAAACCAAGCCCTCTTAAAGTATAAAAAAGTAGAACCCAGGTTCTATTCTTGTTTTTTTAAAAAGTAACATTTCAAGACAGTAAAAATCATTTCAAAATCAGAATCTCTATTCTTTTAGTCTGCTATAGAGCAGTAAGAGGTTATCTGACAATGTCTAGGCATCTTATGTTAATATTCTTGACCTTTCCCTGCCCAATAGGTCGGATAGCTTTAGGAGCGGAGGTAGGACGCCGCTGTAAATGAGTGCAACAAGTTTGTAATAATTGGATTCAGGTGTTTACCTTCCATTGCATTGAGTATACCCTTCCAAACATAACTTCCAACTCCATAGACTACACTCTGGCCGTATCAGAGACGTGGATACTCCCCTTTACACAATCTGATCTATTTGCTCGTTTAAATGAAATCTGCAGAGGGTAACCGTATTTCGTCTACGTACCTAATTTAGCTTCTTCAGATAATTCGTTGCTATTTTGGTGTTAAGCTCATACGAGCTGAGTGATTGAATGGCAGCCTAACTGTCAGATAGTATTGCTTTGTCCTACCCTTAGTAGTTGTTATCAAAACTGAGTTGGGGGTATCTTTCGATGGCGGAGAATTCTGATTCCAAGATACCTATAAGTTCCTCCATATTCTGGAAATATTTCACTATGGGATCGATGCGGCTCCTATTCCAATATCTGATCTTAAATCATCCGTATAGCATACATAACATATTTAGTCATTACAACCCCTCAGTCAGTATTATGGCCTAGTTTCTCACACCACTTATGTTGTGTGCGTTAATTTTATACATCAGACATGCGGGACCTAAAGTTTTAAAGTCGACTCCTTACTTTTCATGGCAATTTTATTTACTCTTCAGAGTATTTGCCAGAAATCCGCTGAGAGGAAGTCGCCGCCAGAAATATTTTTTTATATTTTTGTTTTGATATCTGATCTGGGGTCTTACATCTAATAAGCCAACAGACTACCTACTCGACTATGGCGACTACATTACGGAGCGCAAGTTACAGAAAATTTAGAAACCATTTTATTCTTCAGACCTGGACCATTGAGCCCAGATTTTTGTGGCTGATTTTTCACTTACCGACTGTAAAATTTGTATTCCTATATTCGGCTGGTAAAAATTGCTTCTTTAAAACATCAATTTGGCCCATATTAAAGCCCTGGGCCTGGCACATTATCAGCATACTGAATAAGGCCAACAGGGTTATTAAAAATAAACGTAATTTGTACATGATTGAATAACTGTTTTATTGAATTAAAATCTTCTTCTTGGTTTTTTTTCTTTGTAAATAATTTCACTATTTGACCACCTCTGTACCAGAACACTTGTTTTCTTTTAAAAAATTTTAAAACAACTGTTGCCTCATGAATCGAAATCCAATTACTAAAGCAGCCTGTTGGTTGCTGAAGTAAACACGAATTCTTATCGGAATTATTGATAAAAAAAAAATGTTATCGGAAACAACAAATTGATGAACAACAATTTGGAAGATTACCTTATCAATTGGTATTGAGATATGATATGCTGTTGTTGTTGTTTTTTTTTTAAGTATTACAAAGTACAACAGAAGTTCATACACTTTATAGTTGGTCGTGTTTAAAATAAGCATGAGTAAGACAAAAAGAATTTCCACAATGAAATTTTCACAAGCTACTGGCCTATTGAAAGGTTTGCCTATCGACTTTTTGTTTCCTCAAATGACAACTGCAGTAGTTATGAAACTGAGAAGAGGGACTGCCTCTTTCACCTCATGTGGTAGGAAAAGGCTGTTGCCGTGAAGTAGTGGTGATCCTTGACTTCAAGGAAAAGCCTATCTTTCATCTCTTGTGTTATGGAAATGATCGTGCCATGAAGAGATGAAGTATCTTGCCTTCACATTGTCTGGCATCTTTAATTGAACTCCACAAAATAATAATTCCTCCTGTTGGTTTCCTATCGTTTTGCAAATGTTTCTTTTGTGTTATTACAATGGCCCTCAACTCTGAATTTAATTGAATACCATCTTGAAAGATGAGCCAACCATCTCACTTCATTCGATTAATTCGGTATCTAGCAGTGGGATCAGCACCAGTAAATCTCATAGTGGGTATAATAAGAATTGTAAAATCAGAATTTTTATGATTTGATTTTTAAGTGTTTAAGAGTTTATATACTATGTATGTATAGAAGCGCCTTTGAATAGTTATTTACCCTTCAGTCAGGATTATGGACCTAGTTTCTCGCACCACTCATGTTGTGTGCGTTAATATTATACATGAGTGGCAGGGGGACATACAGTTTTAAAGTCCACTCCGAACGACAGATTTTTGAGAAACTTTTCATGGCAATTTTATTTGCTCTCAGAGTTTTTGACAGACATCTGCTGAGAGGAAGTCAACGAAGAAATATTTTTCTTTTCATATTTTCTTTTTGATGTCTGACCTCTGGTTTGAATCGTGGCCTTACGTCTAACAAGCCAACACACTACCTACTAGACTACGGTGACTTTACACCCACTAAAGTCCAAAAACATTGGACCATGAACAGGCGCCTTAGTACTCTGATCATAAGATCTATTGTACTCCCGTCAAACTTTACAGGGCATCGTTATAGGGTCTCCTTCAAGCCTATTGTCATGACAAATTTCTGTATGATGGTTGGTGTCAACATTGACAATTCCATGCTTAGCACTTGATATGCACCCACATGGCCCGCTGGGCTGCATTAATGCTGTGTTCCCATGATTCCTTCTTATAGCAACAGTATATATACAACAAAGTAACGCCCGACTGTAAAGAAACCTGTTTTAGAAGCCGTGATATCATGGCTACTAGTTCCACTTCCCCCCGACAAGTCCACTTTTTATCGAATTCAGCCCGATTAATGTACATTTGTTGCCTGTTCCTAAGGTTACCGACAGTAATCAAAAATAGTTGCGAATCCTTAATCCAATCCATCCAATTCTTAATCCATACTACATATACAAGCTATGGTGGGTAGGGTATCACTTGAATGAACTTAACTTTACATTTATTAAGCCTATGCTCCCCAAATGAATTCGTAATTATTTTTTCCATCAATTTTAATTTCTTTACATACTAAGTGTGTAACTATTACTGAAACTGTATTTGAATGCTGATAGAGAAGTTCAAAGTCCCTCGTGACGTATTATATTGTGTAGTGTTTTAAAAATGTTATCAGCAATAGCAGTTAGTTTATTATCTTGAAACAATTAAATCACCAATGAAACAAAGAAAATGAAGAAGAAAAATAATTAAATAATTACACCCGCTGTTAAAGAAAACGGGGAAGAAACGGCAGATATTGTAAGACTTGATGGAAAATAATTAAAAATTATACTAGAGGTCGTGATCGATAATAAGCTTTGGACTCTTACAAAATTCGATTTTTCAGCGTCTATTATTTCGTTGGAATATTGAATTCAATTTCAATATGAACGAAGTTTTACATTCAGGAGAGTTAGAATCAGTCAAGTTTCACCTTTACACGCGGAAAGCGTATCTTGCTAAATTCTTACAAGCATTTGTGGTATTATTCAAAAGATTCAGTGTGCTGTACTCAGTTTACTGTACGCAGTGTGTTGTACTCAGTGTGCTATACTCAGTGTGCTGTATTCAGTGTGCTGTACTCAATGTGCTGTACGGAGTGTGCTGCACTCAGTGTGCTGTACGCAGTGTACTGTACACATTGTGCTGTACGTAGTGTGCTGTACTCAGTGTGCTGTACGCAGTGTGATCAACGCAGTGTGCTGTACGCAGTGTGCTGCACTCAGTCTTCAGTCTGCTGTACTCAGTCTGTTGTACGCAGTGTTCTGCATGCAGTGGGCCGTACGCAATGTGCTGTACTCAGAGTGCTGTCCTCAGTGTACTGTACGCAGTGTGCTGTACTCAGTGTGCTGTATGCAGTGTGCTTTACTCAATGTGCTGTACTCAGTGTGCAGTACCCAGTGTGCTATACTCAGTGTGCTGTACTCAGTGTGCTGTACGCAGTGTGATGTACTCATTGTACTGTACTCAGTGTGATCAACGCAGTGTGCTGTACGCAGTGTGCTGCACTCAGTCTGCTGTACTCAGTCTGCTGTACGCAGTGTGCTGTACGCAGTGTGCTGCACGCAGTGTGCTGTACGCAGTATGCTGTACTCAGTGTGCTGTCCTCAGTGTACTGTACGCAGTGTGCTCAGCGCAGTTGTGCTCAACGCTGTATGCAGTGTGCTGTACCCTGTGTGCTATACTCAGTGTGCTGTACTCAGTGTGCTGTACTCAGTGTGCTGTACTAAGTGTGCTGTACTCAGTGTACTGTACGCAGTGTGCCGTACTCAGTGTGCTGTATGCAGTGTGCTGTACTCAATGTGGTGTACTCAGAGTGCAGTACCCAGTGTGCTATACTCAGTGTGCTGTACGCAGTGTGCTGTACTCAGTCTGCTGTACTCAGAGTGCTATACGCAGTGTGCTGTACTTAGTGTGCTGTATGCAGTGTGCTGTACTCAAGTGTACTGTACTCAGTGTGCTCAACACAGTGTGCTGTACGCAGTGTGCTGTACTCTGTCTGCTGTCTAGTGCGCTCTTTTCGACTCTAAATAACGAATTATTTGCTTTGCCAAATTGGCTCCCCTTAACTTTCTATTAAAGCAGTGGTAGTACTCAGGCATGCTTGTAAATATGTCACAATTCTGTGAAACCATAAAGGCATTCGGTTTTACTGACTGAAAACAACAAAAAGCCATGTATTCTTATAAAAATTTAGGAACTTTTTTTATTAATTTTTTAATTAAAATTAATTTAAATCCTCTTAAAATTAACTTTTTTTCGCATAAAAAGATTTCAAAATAAAGTCTTTATAAAATTTGGGCGTGGCAGTACAACTACTTACAAAATAAATGAAATAAAATACACAAATAAATAAATAATTTTGGTTTCCACCTCTCACAAGCTTCTAATCTTCATCTTAACAGTTTTAAGTGCTTTAAAATGTATGAACATCTCTCCTGTAAAGGCTCACGAAAACGTTCCATTTGTTCGTCTAGTATTAAGTCTTTGGTATACTTGCTTTGCACTTTCTGGCGATAGTGTTGTAATTGTGCCTCTTCGTTTGATAAGTCGAAAAGCCCACAGCTCTTAAGCCATTGCAGGGAATAGTGATTGTGCAGGGTTAATACCTGTTGGGTATTGTGCAGACATTTTGTATTGTAACCAGGTTTCTTAAACTCCTTCGAACGATACGGATGATTAAGCATAAACATATAGGGGGAATCTGTATTCGAGCTGGGAAAATAGACATGCCTAGCACAGATGCTAGCAAAACCTTGTGTACAATTCATTGGTTTTTCCATAGCATTGGCCAACATGATCAATTGACTCCAAAGCTTTAAATCACGTTTAGGCATTATAACCTCATCGATATCGAGCAAGGCTATGTAGTCATATTGGTACATGTGGCGATAGAAACAATCGTTATACACTATCAGCTCATTATAGCGTTTATTGTCCTGATAACCCTGTATAAGCCAATGGTCCAATTCGGGCATATTTACCACACCGCCTACCATGCTGGTATTCTGTACTTCTATAAATCCTTGATCCTCATAGTACTTTAAAACTTTGTAGACATTGTCATGTAAAGTTAAATGATAGAAGTAGACTTTCCTTACGCCCAAAAGTCTTTGAAATTCCAGCCATTCGATCAAACGCAGACTGATATCTTGGTATAGAAAATCCAAACCCTTTACACAAACAGCAAATTCTTGTCCTTCTATCGAGTCCCTTGACTTGTCGTATACGATCTTCAAGCTATTAGAGGCTGTATCACATTTTTGTTGCACTAAATTAACCACTTTGGGTGTGGCATCTCCTGTCATATTCACATTCTTAGGTATTTCACATGTTAAGAGATAAGGTACAAATGTATTTGGTGTCATGCCCCATAGTCTATTCCATATCAGTTTATACCCACTCACTGGAACTATAATTGGTGTGCTAACGTCCTCAAACCAAAGTTGGCAATACGATAAGGGGAATTCGATTTTTTGGTGATCACTCATGGCCAATATTCTCACTACGGGACCATTTTCCACGGCAGCACGGTCATCGTAATAAGCACCATACAGTTGAAAAGTTATATTTCCATTGTGATATGTTTGCCAATAGGTGTTATAGAAGTTTAAGTTTTCCAGGGCTGGATAAATAGCACATTCATCGGTTTTTTGAAGACCCTTTTCTTTGTTGCGTTGATAGTAGCCAAAGGGTATATTGGGTAATTTTTTCTCAATTAAGGCTACCAACTCTTTGTCGGAAGGTTCTGAAAAGAAGAAGAAAAAATGTCAATAATTTGCGTAACAAATATTGTGTAATTACAAGAACAAATCAACAGTTAAGGTTCTAGAAGTTGCCACACCCAAAATAAATGAAGTGCAAATACATGAAAGTTAAGTTTTAAAGGCATGTTGTGAAAAAGACATCGCATATACACTGCGGTATTGTACACAGTAAAGTTATAAAATTGTGCAGCTTGGTCCTTGGAGTAAAGAAGTCGAGTATAAAATTTGGTAGTACGGTATAATAGTGCGTTGCCAGACTTAAACAAATTTAAATACCCACTTCTAGAATTAAACGGCACTAATCGTCCGTACAACAAGCTAGGAACAACAGGACAAGGAAAGCTTCCGAATTAATAGAAGAAGAAGACGATTAAAAGCCTTTCTCCCTATAAGACCGCAAAGCCTGCTGAATTTTTACCGGCTCTTCTACAAAATGAAGTGCGTACGGGATCAACTTATAACCCATAACAGGAATCCATATATAGGAATTTAAAACTGATAGGAATCAAGGTTGATACTCTTACCCAAACCTGCAAACGCAATTATGGGCTCTCAGAGGCTTTTTTTGGGTCAAAAATATGGAACGGATTTTGCAAAACATGTTGTAGGGGAAAATATGTGATGGAAGGCTAGGATTTAGATATGCGAACATCAAAGGAAAATCAGTGAAGACCGCTCTACACAAAGTCAACCTTTACATAGGGATGTCCCTAGAAGACAAAGTGTATTCGCTTCCAGTATGCACTTCCTTCTTAAGACTGGAAGAGATAAGAATCCGTATCATCTATGCAGGACAGCAAAATGCACTCTGCACCTGAGTGGGAACCCGGAGCAGGCTTGGCTATTTTTTTTTATTTACAAGGATTTTTATTTCTTTTTATTTATCGCTTATTCGATAGTTCAATAAGATGGAATACTTGAGTGTTATCCTATGTAGAGAATGGAATTAGTGGCAACGAAAGATAGGGCAGCAAAAGTAAAATATGTAGGAGAGACCATAGACTTCAAATGGAGACTTATACTGGCTCTATAGGGGCGTAATTAGACTTTAAATAATATAAGCTTTAGTAATGTAGTATACATCGATGGATCAAGGTGGATCCGAAGATGTATTGTTCAGGAGTCACCTTCAAAAGCATTGGTACCTATATAATGCCGCACTTGTGGTGTATCGTCTCCAGGCTATGAGGAAATGAATCAACCAGAGCTACAAATCATAGCACCGGCAAAATAACTGGGATAATAGATGGATACATGGGTTACGAGGTGGGCCTTGGATACCATTCGTGGTCAATTGTGCCACTTTGATGCCAGACGGATTTTTTTGATCAAACCACTACGCTAAATATGTGTGACTCTAAACATGGAAATAGCATGGACCTCTATATATAGAGGAACCAGCAACCAAACTATGTATCCAGCTATCAGATCATAATACAGTCTTTCAAGCACATATACGGGCTGTACCAGTGGTAATATGGTATACTTGACGTATAAGAATTTGAGTATGTTTATTGGTAGTCAAATATCAGTTAGGGTAATAGCATCTAGGGATACCGGTTCAAGAACTGATCTTCAGAAGGCGATTAACACGTATGTGTCAAAAAGGTACCTAGTCATCAGGGAGCAATCAGAAATGAGGAAGCGGATAATCTGGCTAATAGAGTTAGATGTAGTCGCCGTAGTCAAGTAGGTAGTGTGTTGGCTTATTGACGTGCCCAGGGCAGAGAATCTTCAGTAAAACGAAATGTGAAAAAATATTTTCTGGCGGCGACTTCCTCTAAGCAGCTTTCTATCAAAAACTCTGAGAGTAAATAGAAAATTGTCATGAAAAGTTTCTCAAAAATCTGTCGTTTAGAGTCGACTTTAAACCGCAGGTCCCGCCACTCATGTATAAAATTAATACACACACCATAAGTGGTGTGAGAAGCAAGGCCGTAATCCTAACTGAAGGATTTTAACGGCCAATTAAGTATTATGTATGTAGTCGCCGTAGTCCAGTAGGTAGTGTGTTGGCTTATTGACGTGAGGCCACTGTTCAAACCCCAGGGCAGAGTACCTTCAGCGAAACGAAATGTGAAAAAATATTTTCTGGCGGCGACTTCCTCTCAGCAGCTTTCTATCAAAAACTCTGAGAGTAAATAGAAAATTGTCATGAAAAGTTTCGCAAAAAATCTGTCGTTCGCAGTTGATTTTAAACTGTAGGTCCCACCACTCATGTATAAAATTAATACACGCACCATAAGTGGTATTGACAAGAACTCGGATAACACAACGTGTACTAGCTAGCTTAGCTATGAAAATATTAAGATGGTATAAAGACGAATGCATTGAGCTTCCTTGCTGGCCACGCCATTTCACTCGTACACTTGAATCGCATAGGTGCGAGGGAGAATTGTCTAGTTTTCGAACAGTTTGCGAAAGACAAAATAGATTTCAAATGAGTGGACTGGAAGAAAATCAGACTGTGTGTATAAAATGCAGGCTTCGTACACTAAGTCTACTTGATGGCTTAGGTATTTGCCAATAGGTATAACGGCCCGAATACCTTACGATTGCATTTAAGCTGTTTTTATAAAGCTTATGGGACATATTTTTAGGTTATGCTTTTATTAATTTTTTTTTGCATATATTCTGAGGGTTTTAAAATATATTTTTTAACAAATTTTTTTTTATAAAGCTTATAAAGCATATTTGATTAGAAAAGCCTATTATATATAGGAATTTATGTGTTTATATTTATGCTTATTAAAATGGTGTTTATTATTTAAAATTATATATTTTTTTAAAGCTTATAAAGCATATTTTGTTAATATAGGATATTTACATTACATATACACTAAAAAAATACGTATCAACTTGGCTTATATAATTGTTAAACATTATTTAATATTTTTTTAAAGATTTATTTTTTCTATTAATTAAGCTTAAAAAGCATATTTTACTAAAATAAGCTGTTTGTGTTTATTAAGAGAGGGCATATTAATTTTTTTTATTGTTTTTATATCTTATAATGCTTGTCTTGAGTAAACGATGTGGATATGTTAATAAAGCTTTTTTTTATAAAAACATTTTCAATTAAAATCTTTCTATAAAGCTTATAAAGCATATTTTTGAATATTAAGCACTTTAAGTAAATTAAGGGCATTTAATTAGACATTATTTTTAAATAATAAATTTTAATAATTCATTGGCTTTTAATTATAATTCATTTATAAAATATGTTCTCCAATAAATTGGTCTTTTATAAAGCTTATAATGCATATTTTTGTTTATAAAACATTTTTACATAAATTTTATATTTCAAACTGCTTGTTTTGCCTTCAATATTTGCTTAAATTTTAAAATACAGTTTTTAATGAGCTTTTTTTATAAAGCTTATAAAGCATATTTTATTAAATGAGGCTATTTAAGCGCATTAAGTGTATGGAAACGTCTTTTTTTGCTTTAATTAAATAATATTCCTGGAATAAGTTTAATTTATGAAATATATTTCAAAATAAATTTGATCTTTAAAGCCTTTAAAGCATATTTTCGAATATTAAGCTATTAGCATATTAAGGTATCGGTGCATAAATTTATTTTTACAATAATAATTCTTAATAGTTGATGGGCTTTTAATTCCTTTTATTTTTAAAATATATTTTTTATATCAAATAATTATTTATAAAGCTTAAAATGCATATTTTAATGTATAAAATATTTTTACACAAATTTTATGTTTTAAAATAATTGATTTGCTTTCATTTATGATTAGTATTTTAAAATAACTTTTTAATCAGCTTATTTTATAAAGCTTATAAAGCATATTTTATGATAATAAGGTGTTTAAGTATATTAAGAGTATGCATACTTGCTTTAATTAATTGCTATGCCTCGAATAAAATTAGTTTGGAAATATATTTTGAACTAAATTCGTCATATAAAGCCTATAAAGCATATTTTTTAATATTAAGCTGCATAACTACATAAATATTGTGCATAATTTATATCAACAATAATAATTTATCAGAGTTGGTGGGCTTTTAATTATTCTTAAGTTTAAAATATATTTTTTTTGCAGCATTTGTGGTTTTATAAAGCTTATAATGCATATTCTTTTACGTATAAAGCATTTTTTTTACATAAATTTTATATATTCACCTCTTCGATTTGTTTTTATTTATGGGTTCGGTTTTTAAAATATATTTTATAAAGCTTATATAAAGCTTATAAGCTTTTTATAAAGCTTATAATGCATATTTTTATATATAAAACAATTTTTCAACGATTTATTTTACTTTAACTTAATTGATATGCATTTTTTAATTGCTTGAAATTTGCTTAAAAGCTTATAAGGCATATAAGCTTTTTGAGGCATATTAAGCATATATTATAGATAAAACTTAATGCTTTTCTATTTGTGCTGTTTATAATGTATATATTTATATTTTTTAAAGCTTATAAAGCATATTTTTTTATAAAATATGAGTATTTAAAAATATCAGGAGTATTTATGCACGATTTTTTAAAATAATTTTCATATTTATCTTTGGAACAGATATTTACTATCATTTCTTAATTTCTTTACAGGCCCTCGCATTAAGGTTACTGCTGATTAATACGCAATGAAATATAAACAAAAAAATATGCTCATAAAGATAAGCCCTGGTAAGGTAAGTGAAGACGCATTGCCTGTATTATAATTTAGTTTTGTTTTGTTATTGTTATTTCATATTCAGCAGAAGAAGAAGAAAAATGAATTTTTTTTTAATTCTGAAACTTACCTTGATTTGCATATTCCACCCGTAAATATGACATGTCTTCAGGGTTACTTATTGTTAAACTAGGATCTGCTAAATGTTTTGAAGCTAACTCCTCTTGCTGTATGCTCTGGGCCACTTTGGCGTAATAATAGCTGTGTCCGCTATTGAATATATTTATAAGCAATATAATTAACAACGATATGAAGACCACCAAAGTGATAAGTTTTAAAAAATTCGATTTCGGTGCCATCTGCAAAAGGAAAGGGGAAAGGAGAATTAAATTTTTTGTGTTTTTTTTTTAAATAAATTTTCTATACCCCTTCCGAATCGTATTATTTGCGCTACAATGTCTAATAATGAAGTGAATTTATTGAAATCCAATATGAAAAGTTTAAACCCAAAGCCAATAACTTCGTCAGTGATATTTACGGCCTTATCAGGTCATAAAAGTTTGTCTGATAAATTGGGAGAGTCGGCGGCAGTCAATGAATTGTTGTTATTGAATATGAATATGGATTTTGAAGAGTATTCGTAAGCATTGAGAGATTGTCCAAAAAGAGCTAGCTATGCCTTGTCTATTAATAGTGAATAGCTATCTATTGTCTCCTGGCAATGCAAAGGCTTTCTCTATTTGAAAATTTTCTACTTACTCTCTCCAGTCTTACAACATTGACTTCCATACATTAAAAATTAAATTAACAGTTATCTTGCTGAAGCCAGATCTGTCAAATTAATTGTCATTTATTCATTTCGTTTTGTCTCATCACTAATGGACGGGAGTTGTATTCAATAACACGTGTAAACAATGAAGTCATTTGATCTAAATGAGTCTCCGGTTTAGGCGACAAACCACACCCTTCCACATTTTACGATCATAATATTTGCCCCACCCAGAGAACTACTCTCAATGTGGTCTATAAATACGAGACCATTGGTTCAGTAAACCAAAAACCTAGCCGCTGTCCGTAAGAGTGTGCTGGAGAATCCGCGGCAGTAGATTTTAAGTCACAAATACACTTGCAGTGTTTTGAGTCGTTACATGTGTCTCCACATGTACAAATTTCAACTGATCCCGGGAACTGAAGTTAAACGACCATATGCAACGACGTGTTTTCACTTAAATGTCTCTGAAGCAATTAGCAAACGACCCTAATTTGTTTTGATTTGAGTTCCAAAAGCGTTCAATTCATTCCGAAAAGTTACTGTTTATTATGGATTTTCAGCTGGTGACGTTAGCAGTCCATATTTCTCTGTGAACAACGTTGACCCGGCCATCGCTGTCAATGGCGAGCACTATAGGTCGATAATTACTCACTTCCTTTGGCCTGGATTGGATAATCTAGACGCAAACAACATGTGGTAGATGAAACGTAAACTGATCAAGGAGGCTATGCTATTTGGCCTCATCAAGATAGCATCTTCTCTGTCATGATACTAGGTAAGTCTGAAAGTCGAGCTCACAGAAATTATTGAGAAATCTGGTCTAACCTGAGGTGCATTCATAAAATTTAACATATTCTAGGTGTCCAGCAATTCTTCTTTTCACGTCCTCTAAAGTCAGACAATGACAGAGACGAAGTTCCTTGCCACCTCTTCTCTCTCATTTTTATGGCTTCTACTCCAAACCTCTCCCCAGTTAGACATCAGAAACGAAATACGAAGAAAAATATTTCGGCGGCGACTTCCTCTCAGCAGATTTCTGGCAAAAAGTTTCTCAAAAAATCTATCATTCAGAGTCGACTTTAAACTGTAGGTCCCACCACTCATGTACGAAAAAAAATTAACACACACACAACATAAGTGGTGTGAGAAGTCAGGCCGTAATACTGACCGAAGGGTTGTAATGGCCAATTATGTATGTTTGTACTCCAAACCTCTAAACATGGTCTGTTTTAAGTGCCTTTTCAAGTGCGTCAGGTTTTGTTGTTACCTTCAGCGTCCTGATGACCAGGGACCTATATGAATCTAACCGTCGAATATCAATCTCTTTATGCCTTCTAGAGACATCCAGCATTCTTGGACAATTTTAGACGTGGCGTGCATTCTCCCTAGGAATTTAATGGCCACTCTATTGTCTATACACGACTTAACGTGAATTCGCTTAGCCAGATTTTTTTTTTGGAATGGTACTACAGTACTCGGGCAAGAAAAAGAAAGAAAAGATTCCACGTCCGACTTTGTCGAATGATCTCGATGCGTCTGTGATTCGCAGCTGTGTTGTCATGATAAACCAACCCCATAATTGGCGTCTTGTGGAATGAAGTTGATTTGATTATAAAGCCGTACACCCACTATGCTATATATTAGGCTCTCTTAGAACAATCACCTTAGACGTTGTTATAATCTAGGTAGTATGTTGGCTTATTAGATGTAAAGCCGCGGTTCAAATTCCAGCGTAGACATCTTGAACAAGACAAAAAAAAAATATTTCTTTTGACGACTTTCTCTCAACAATTTTCTGTAAAAAAAAAATTATGAGCGGTGTGAGAAGTTAGGTTCTAGACCTGACTAAAGGGTTGTAATAAACAATCAAGTAAGTATTCGCTTTCGTGGTTCTCGATTATGTATTCGTTTTGTAGTTTTGTTTGCTACCTGGATAGAGTGTGAACTGCTTCACTGTCACTATCGATTGGCAACTTGATTGGCTTTGCATCTCAAGGTAGGTTGAGGTCAAGGTTTTGTTGGTAGAATATTTCCTCTTATCGCCGAAATGTTTTGTTAAAAATGAGATATGAATTCTATTTTTGAATGGCACGTCAATACTTCGGTTCCGAACAAAGAAAGTCCAAAAGTCCAGATAATTAAAAAAAAACTTTCAAAAAAATTATTTCTTCTGACACACACTACTTGAATTGAAGTGTTGTCGCGTTCCATCGCAATTATTTTAAATATTTTTGTTTTTTTTTTTCTTCAAATTCTTCTTCACTTACTTCATACGCCTTAATAACACCACTCCCACTGTTTAATTTCGATAACTTGTAATTCCATTTTTTTATTTTTCGTACGATTTTGTAATTTTTCATTTGAAATTTACTTCAACGATATCGTGAACATGTCGTTAAAATTCTTCAACAACTACTGAATAGAACATCTTAAATTAGAAGCATAAGATAAGATTTTTCTCGTCCAGTCATCGATTTATCAATGAAATTGGGGGAAATTGATAGTGTTGATTGTCTGACTGATAAATAATGACAAGCCAGTTGTCTGTGCATATCCGCTAAACAATTAAGGGGGAATGTTTTTAAAATTAATTTTAAAAAATTATTGAATTGGAAAATTGTCATCGGAATATATCGATAACAACAGAAAATTTTTTTGACCCCTAAGCTATATTCAAGCTGAAGCCGCCATAGTCTAGAATGTAGTAGGCAACATATTAGATGAAGACCCGTGGTTCATACCCCAGCTAAGAAAAAACTTTTTTTTTGCTATCGGCGGCTTCCTCTGAAAGTAAAAATTGCCATGAGTAAACTGTACATACCACCACTCATGTATAAAAATTAAAATTAAGGTTGTAATCCTGACCGAGGGGTTATAATGACATCCTTTAAATATCGGCCATTGCTTCTACGGTCGAGTTCCTTCGAAATGTCCAATGTTCCATGAATCTGGCGTATAACTTCGATTGATTTTGGCTTTGCGGTCCACTATGGATTCTAACTTATTCACATACACCAATCTAACAGAGCCGAATTGCACGATCGCGTTTGACAACTTACATCATATTCATGTGCTATGATCATGCTCTCAAATGAGTCCTTCAATACTTAGTACCGTCCTGTTGAAATCAAATGTCGTTTGTGTCCAGATCATCTAATTCCGTTTAAAAGAAATTGGTGATCATCGATCAATAGTCAGCCGAGTAAGCCCGAAATCCATAACAAATAGTGACTTTTTTGGGATGCATTAGACGCTCGTATTTATTATATGAATTGGCATCGTATTAAGCTCAACAATTTTGCTTGTTCTCGTACCCATTCATTCAAAAATAGACCACATCGCTGAAGATGATTTTTCGATGAAATTTAGGATCGCTTGCCAATTGCTACAGTGCCCCTTCAGCGAGGACACGTCTTTGTCTATGATCGGTCATGGTCAAGAGACTGAACAGATTGAACTAATTTGTCAGATGTAGTTTCAACAAGATGACCGTTATCAACTGTCAATCTTCTCATCAGTATCTGTGGATAATCTATTTACGATTCGATTACGATTTTTCTCTTAAGGCTTTGAAGAAGAAATTCGCTCTGAATTTTACTGACATACTTGTCAACAGCATTTAAATTCTGAAAATTTATTTTCACAAATCTTGAGTCCATAGCTTTAGTAGAGTAACGATCTTCCTTGCATAGTTTTTTCGATCACAGGTTGTAATCGGTTTGATGTAATTTGTTTTGTTCCACACTGTAAATTTTTTACTTTCTATCCTTAAGATTGAGATTCTCAACAGAAGATTGCAATGTAAACTTGCAATATTTCAGCCACAATTTTCAAGCCACAATTCATACAAATGCTCCATGCCCATGCCCCCCACCCCCCAATTTAACAACACTTGATGAACAGAAATTGTAAATAATTGCATCGAATACACCGTACTTCATGGCGTATGAAGTGTTAGCAGAAGTTAGTAAATGTGGCTGCAATAATCAGGAAGTGACTGGAATTTATGCATTTTCAACACTTGGCATGCGAGAAGAGTATGTAAATATTGAGTAGAAGTACTTCTGAAGGCTTTTTTATTGTCTTTGGAATGGCAAAATCAGTGCTTTAAGAGAATAGTCAGGAGAGGAGACGTGTACATACGAAAATGCCAAATTTAATAAACAGTTACGTAGACTAACAGATTGAAGCATGGTTTACGCATTCTTATAAACGTATAAGGACTTAAGATTCTACAACAAAATGTTTTACGCATACTTCTAAACGTATAAGGACTTAAGATTCTACTACAATAACAAAATACTTCTTACAATAAATATATTTTGAGCACCACGCCCCCATACTTTTGGGAGAACCTTTAACGAATTCTTAAGTAAAATATTTCTTTTTTTTCTTTGAAAATACTGTGGGCCTTCCTTTAAATCTTTACTTCATCGACCTCCGTACTCTTGGAGGCATTGTTCTGGCTTATTAGACAGGAGCCAATGGTTCAAAACCTAGTTTAGAGATCTCTGCAGTCTCCTGGCAATAAAATCTGAGATTAAAAATACAACTGCCGTGAATAGTTTCTCTAATTCCTAGGAATCCACCTTAAACTGTAAGTTCTGCCATACATTAATAAAATTGATACACTCTACATGGGTGATGTGAAAAGCTAGGTTGTAGTCCTTGCTACACATCCGAAAAACGTCTCACAAAGCAGACACGCTTAGTATGACACTTAACGAAGTGAGTTTGATGCTAACTAGGAAGGCAGTACAATTGGTGTGTGTGAAGACAAATTCGATTCTTTAAACCCAAGACGCAAACCAAAATTTTTAGACGTGCTCCGTTTAGATTTAACAGAGAAAAATTTGACTTAAACAGAACATATCTGATGTACCCATACTTGTTTAGGAGTTAATTATAGGATATAATAAGTCTGAGAGCACTATACCATATTCAGACGATGCAAACTGTGCGAATAGCACAATAGATATCACAGCCAAACACCAGTTCGATACGGATAAAACACACTGAAACAAAGAGAAGTACAAAGAAGCGTCTCTATTTGACCTTAAAATTCTATAAACTGAAGAGGAAATGTATAATCGAGAGAGTGGCTTAGAGTGGCATTCTGCCTACCATGGTAGGATTTTGTATAGAAAACTGCTGACAACTACAATCCAGGCACGTAACTCGAAAGGCTTGAAAAGGTACAAAAATCTGTTTAAATGTTTGTTGTTTGCTGCGCTGCAAAAAATGTTAAACTGCAAATGCTGCGCTGCAAAAAGTGCTGCTTTGCAAATGCTGCGTTTCAAAAAAAAATAAATTTTTTGTTAAAATTTTCTTTTTCGTTTTTTATTTAAAAAAATCACAGTTTCTTAGATGCTACGCATAAATACTAATATAAACTCCTTAAAATCCGGACTCAAACCTCGGTTTCAATCTGTAAAGAGATTAAAAGAAAAATTAAAACTCGCTTTACAAGAATATCCATTCAAACTTACTTCTTCGAAAAAACCCAATTCCTCGAAAATCTTTACAGAACGAGCAATAATCTGTTCCTTGTAACGCCACAAACTCAAATCCACTACCGGATCATCTAAAGTATCTTTCAAAGGTGGCTCTCTATAATGCTGCAACTGGGCATCAGATGCTTCAAACGAATAACTGGGACACACGTCCCATTTATAGTGTATGGGAAAATGATTATGAACGGCTATAACACGATCCGTGTGATGTAAACATTTGGTGGCCCATTCAGGACGTATATGTTCCCTGACACGTTCAACATGTTGTAGCATATAGAAATACTCGGGAATATCGAAACTGTAACGTGGCTTGTCAGCATAGCGTGGAAAGTAGATGCAACGGAAACAGTAGGCGGCAAAATGTTTACAATTTTGATTGGTTATCGTTTCGCCGTATTCCATAAGATCATGCCAAGTACTGTGATTACCCAAGGGCATGGGTATCTCGTCGGTATCCAGTATGGATACATATTCATAGCGATACATATTGCGATAGAAGCAGTCATTATAGGGTATCACCTCGTGTAGCACATAGGAAAATCCATTCTTATCCATTTGCAAGTGCCTTAAATCAGGCAGACTGCTGACTTTGGTGGATAAACTAAAGGGTCGATATTCTAGAAAGCCCGTATCCTCATAATACTGTAAAATTTTTGTGGTATTGGGATGCACTTGCAGCTTATACATGACCACTTTGCTGGCCCCCAAGCTACGCAAAGTTTCTATATATTCCACCATACGGTAGGACATATCCTTATAGGGATAATCCAAACCCTTAACACACACTACAAATTTGTCTTTTTTCTCATCCTCCTTCAAGGGCTCATAAGTTACCAGCACATTATTGGAAGCCTTGTCACAAGGCGAGGCTACTAAAGATACCGATTTAGGCACCCAATTCCTATGCTCCTCTGGTACTGAACACGATAGAAAATGGGCATAATGATGATCCAAACTATGGCCCCAATCATAATACCATATGCGACGCATCTCTTTTACCGGTGCTATGAACGGTTTCGGATGTTGATCATACCACACTTGGCAATACGTGGTGGGATAATCCTCATCTTTGGCCGCAATGAAATGCATCATGGTTAAAACACGCACCAATGGTTCATTGTAAACTACAGAGGGCCTTTCATCGAAGTAGGCGCCAAATATGTAATAGGAAATGTTCCTGTTCACAAACTCCTGCCAATAGTCATTGTGTATTTTGATGTCCAAGAATGAGGGATACCAGGCACAAGAGCTATTGAAATTCCGATTTTTGTAGTGAATATTATTGAGATCGTCTATGGGCAAGTAGGGTGTCTCTTTAACAATATTGTCGAAAATGTATTCTTCACTGGGATCTGAAAGGAAAGAAAAGGAAGAATTTTTCATTAACCGCTACATGCTGAATGAATACTTTTTTTATTAGCCACGCCCTCTAAAATTGGGCATCTTAAATATAAAGACATTGGAAATGGATCCTCATTAAAGTGAGAGGTTAGGCGCAGTGTGAAACTAATATCCATATCGCAGATCAAACAGTCCCTACAAGAAACATCTCTCCTTCACGCATAATTTCTTATTTCAGCGCGGTCGTTAAAGCTGTCAGGAAGTGAGGATCACTCACCTCTTCCCCTTCTGATGTTGACAGCTTCTAAAAACAATCATGCTAAGCAATGACAAGTTTATTGATATGCCTTCTAACATGTCACTATCCTCTGAGGCCACAATAGAGTGACTTAAAAAAAGAAGGCCCTAATAATAGTCTGTCTCCTGGAGAGATTAGTTCATACCACAGGGGCCAACAGGGGCAACAAAGTTCTCTTGCACAATAAACGGAAAATTCGCAGTTTAACTAATGCAACCGCACTGCTTAGGCTCGTACTCAGGGCTAGTCCATTAGCAGCAGCGTGCAGTCCACATAAGAACCTGTCAAGGATGATTTGAAACTCCTCAAGGATAATGACGTAATGACAGTTTGAGCGTTCGGATATATAAACTGGTTTTTAAGTAATATTTCGTCACTGAGTATCCCATACATCCCGAAATAGTCACTGTTTGGTGGGGATTTTCTGCTTTCGGCATCATAGGTCCATATTTCTTTCAAAATGACATTGGCGAGGCCATTGATTTCTTTAAAGCAAAATCATTTTTACATTGAATTATCACTGGCTATGAAAGCTGAACTCACTATGACAACCCCTTAGGTCAAGAAATCATATGTGAAGCAAGGGCAACGAGCAAAATCTACAGCCAAGCTGAAAATCCATTGCGACAAGGTAATGCTCTGTGTTTGATGGAAACAGAAGGGTATGATTCATTATACGATAACGCGGTAACAAGGAAGAAGGGCCCCGAAAAGGCAACCACACACGAGGCCATAATTTTCCTTCATGAGAACGTTTAGCCACATATTGAACCGTCGCTTCAAAGCAGTGGTTGGGAAGTTTTACTTTATGCTGTTGTATAGTCTAGACCTTGGCCCGTCTGCCTTCGATCGATTCAGAACTCTCTCACTGGGACACACTTCACTTCAGAGCAGGCTTTCGAAAATGTTTTTTGAAACGGAGTACATAAATTGATGGTTAAAAGTCGAAGTTTCCGATGACCAATACCAAGTTCATTCAAAAAACTATTCTAATAGAGCACTTATCTTGATCACCCATAATATCTTCACATTTTTACCCGATATGGCCTTCTCTAAACCATTATAGAGAAGGCAGTTTAAGAACATATTTTTTGTTATCGGAATGCATAAATTGATCGTTGAAAATCGTAGTTTCCGATAACACAAAAAACTATTCTAATACAGCACTTATTTCCAATAAAAATAATTTATCCTTGATGATCCATTCAGTATCTTCACATTTTTACCCGATATGGCCTTCTCTATACCATTATAGAGAAGGCAGTTTAAAAACATATTTTTTGTTATCGATTTTTAATAAGAAACAAAAAAATATTTTACCATCTCTAGGATCTATCATTAAATGTTCCCGATTGATTAAGACAACTTTTTCACTCAAAATCATGCCAATTGTAGCGCGATTAATTAACATCATTACACCGATTAAATTAAGCAGCAGTAATGCGATAACAATTTTATAAGTGTAGGGCCGTTTAGTGGGCGGCACTATGTTGTTAAGAATTTTTTTCATTTTTAAAAAAATTTTCTTTTTCCTCTTCAAATAATTTCTTTTTATTTTCTTTTTTCGAATTGCAAAATTTCTTTTCAAAACGTCTGTAATGTTAAGCTTTTAGAGATAAACTGTCTGAAGAGAAATTAAGACACTCTAATGCCAAAAAATTAATTTCTGTTGATTTGATCCCATTTCTGACAGAAGCTATTCTAAAAAAAATTGCTAATTTATATATTCACACATATGCACACACACATGGAAAGAAAACAGTAATGAAACATAGTCTGAAGCATAAATTAATTCCGTCTAAATGGGTTTATTTACACCACACAAGCTTCAAATATTTGAACAGACTTCTACAAACCATATGCCGTTAGATGCGTAAAAAAAATTTGATATCGTTTCTGTTATTGTTGTTGTTGTGTTTGAATATTTAAATATTTATTAATTTATTTATTTCTTATTTTTTTATTAACACCTGAGTTTGTTTATTGATACCCTACGTACTTATTATGGCATATACCTACCTGGGTAATGTTCCAGTGGCACATTAATTTTCAGATAGTCTGACTTCCTTAAAGTTGTAACTTCTGTAGAACAATGGGTTTTGAGGCCAGGCTCAATATACTAAATGTCAATATACTAAATGTCAATTCGTTTGACCTCCACCCTAGCTGAGGATATGGCCAGTCCAACTAATGGCCAAAATGATCGTCTCTCCTACCCAAGAAGCCTTAGACAAGATGTACAAATTTTTCATAATTTTAATCAAATCATGACTAAGAGTACCCCTATGAGTGTATCATACACAGGCTTTTCAAAATTGTGAATTAATTAACTTTCGATAACTATAATTCCGATAAGAAAATTGTGATTTAATAAAGCTTTGATAATTAGATTTTCATAATTACATTTCGCATAAATACCCTTGCGATAAATAAAATTTCAATAACTAAATTTTTCGATAACTAAATTTTCGATATTCAAAATTTCCGATAACTAAATTTCAGTAAATAAACTTTACATAAATTACTTTTTGGCAACGAAATTGTCGATGAATAATTTGCCGATAACTAAATTTTCGATAACTAATTTTTGAATAGGAAATAAATTTTCGATAATCAAATTTTTAATAACTGTAGTTTCAATATTTATATTTTGGATAAAAAAACTTTGGATAACTAAATTTTCGGTTATTAATTTTTGAATTTTTCGATAGTTAAATTTTGGATTAAAAACTTTCGATTATTAAATTTTCGATAACTAAAATTTGAGTAGATAATCTTCAAACTTTTTATAAAAAACGTTTTGAAAACTAAATTTTCGATAACTAAATTTTCGATAACTAATTTTTGAATAGATAAATTTTCGTCAAATAAATTTACGATAGCTAATTTTTCGATAGTTAAATTTTCGACAAAAACTTTCGATTATTAAATTTTCGATAACTAATTTTTGAATAGATAACCTTCCGACTTTCTATAAAGAATGTTTTAACTACTAAATTATCGATAACAAAATTTTCGATAACTAGATTTTTGATAACTAATTTTTGAAAAGATAAACGTCAAATAAATTTACGATAGCTAATTTTTCGATAGTTAAATATTGGATAAAAAAAACTTTCGATTGTTAAATTTTCGATAACTAATTTTTTAATACATAATCTTCACACTTTCTATAAACAATGTTTTGAAAACTAAATTATCGATAACTAAATTTTCGATAACTAATTAAATTTTTGAATGGATAAACTTTCGTCAAATAAATTTACAATAATTAAATTTTCAATAACTGAATTTTTGATAATTAAATTTTGCATAAAATCATTCGATAAATAAATTTTTCGATAACTTAATTTTGGGTAACAAAGTTTTAGATTAATAAATGTTTTTAACATTCGACTTTTCGATAATTATATTACAGATAAATAAATTTTCGATAAATGAAATTTTGAAAAATAAAATTTCGATAACTAAATTTTCGATAACTAAATATGTAAATTTTCGGTAACTAAATTTACGGTAACTAAACATTCTGTATATAAGTTTTTGACAACTTAATTTCATACATACATAATTGGCCATTACAACCCTTCAGTCAGGATTACGGCCTAGCTTCTCACACCACTTATGTTGTGAGTGTTAATTTTTATATACGTGAGTGGCGGGACCTACAGTTTAAAATCGACTCTGAACGACAGATTTTTTTTGAGAGTTTCAGAGTTTTTGCCAGGAATCTGCTGAGAGGAAGTCGCCAAAGAAATATTTTTTCATATTTCGTTTTTGATGTCTGACCGGGGATTCGAACACTGGCCTTTAGTCTAATAAGTCAATACACTACCTACTAGACTACGGCGACTACAACTTAATTTCGGTTAACAAAATTTTCGATAGCTGAACTTTAAAAACTAACTATCCGATAAATAAATTCCCAATAAATAAATCTTCGGTAGATAAATAAATTATAATTAAATAAATTATCGATGAATAGACTTTTAGATAACGAGTTTTGCCATAACTTCTATGATTTTTATTGGTAATTTTAATAATGGTGACTTCCTCTCTGCAGTGTTCTCGACAGTAAATATTCTGAGAGTCAATATAATTGCAGTGTAAAGCTGCTCAAAATTGTTATTCGGAGTCGATTTTAAACTGTGGATTCTGCTACTCATAGATAAAAAAGGTTGTAATCCAGGCTAAAGAACTGTGAGAACAAATTTTAAAATTCGGATCTACAATATCACGTAGTCGCTGTTTATCAACTTAAAAATGTTTTTATTTTTCTAATAAATTCTTGATAAACTTTTATACTCTGCACTTGAATGGCTTTTTTTGGTTGATAAAGAATTTAAATTTTTATAGAAAATTAGGTCAACCAATCTTTTTAATTAAATTTTTATGCACATTTTGGATTTTATATCATCGTTAACATCTTTAACATTTCATTGTTAAATGTTTGAATATTTATCATAGATTTGCATAAGTTCTACTGTCATTAGAAATTTAAAAAAATTTTGTTTTTGTATTTAAACCAGTTTTTAAAAATTTATTCGATTACCATCATACTAAGCTTTTAAATGTTGTATTTGTAACGATAACAATGATTAAAAAACAATTTCCTCTTACCTTAATAAACACTTTCTTTATAAAATCTTTTTAAAATAAATTTTTCTTCTGATCTTCGGCAGTCACTAATAAGTTTTATTTACGAAAAGCTGTTCAAACAATTCAACACAAATGTTCTCTCACTCATAGTTTTACTCCACGAGTTTCACCACTTAGCCTGTTATACATCAAGTCACGTGTAGCAGTGACTATACCAGAACATACGCACTACAGCTTAGAAGTCATATTCAAACCAGTTTAAGCTACGCTTATAATTTTTTTCAATTAAAACTTTTGAAATGTTAATTTAAAATTTAAATTTCTTTTGTTTTTGTTTTTATTCTAATTTTTATTTCGATTTCTTTTACAACAACTTCATGCTTGACTAGCAAGTGTTTGATGTCGCTTGCTAACTTCTCTTTGCATGGCTTTGATATTAAATATCAACTGACACAGCAAATAAGGAAAATTTGAGGAATAAACGGTTCATATATCGGTTCTTCTAAGAGGGTCTACCATGCAATCAATCAAATTCACACACGCTTTTCCCATTTCATGATTGTCATAATCCTCCTACAGAGATGACCATACGCAATGTGGTGGATAAATTCGTTTAGCACTTGTACGTTGATGAAACGCAAGATTTATCGAAAGCATTGCCACTGTTCGTCAGCGTGTGCAGAAGAATCCAAGGTAGACGATTTCGCGCTGCTCACCAGAACTAGATCATTTGCAGATCACAACTTGGCAAATTTTTCATTGCGGCTTGATCTCGCATCCGTACAAAATTCATTGGATTCTGGAACTGAAAGTAAACGCTCATAGACAACGACTTATGCTCGCTGAATGAGCTCTAGAGCAGTTAGTAACAGTACTTAATTTTTATCGATAAATCATCATCAGCGAAGAGACCAAGTTCTTGATGGGAGCAACCAAAATTGTCGAATTTAAGACGATACCTGTCCACATGAGAAAAACAGCCAATGGGTGTCGAAAATTTGGTTTGGATTTTGGATCGCATCATCGATCCATATTTCTTTGAAGATGACGTTGTCCAAGTCATCATTATCAAATGCAAGCACTATAGGCTTTAATCGGACACCAGAGATATGTGATTACAACAGGACGCAGCTAAGTGTCACGCAATTCATGTTCTGCAGCTCATGTCACATTGGAACACGAGAAATTTGACGGGATATAGTCATCGCCCATGGAGATGGGTATTGTTCCTGCAACAAAGTTTAAGACACGTTGATTATTCTGACCAATCGATTTGAGGCCACTATTATCTCAAGAGGAGTTGATGTGATCTGTCAACAGAGATCGTGCGGTTTGATTGCGTGCGACTTTTTCTTGACTTCTGAAAAACTTCTGCAGGAAAAGCGTTCCACATGAGGATAGTAAGGCTGAAAAAATTATTATCTCTGTAAGATATTGGGCGCACCGCTATTTAATCCTTGGCTAACAGCTGTACTCTAAGAGAGAGACACGCGCTGAGTAAAAATATATGACTTTCGGGAACTAATCCCGTTATTTCACTGGAGAACAATCAGTTGCAATAGCGATGGGATAGTGGAACAGGACCCACGTTGCAACATTGGTCCACTGAATCAGTAGAGTTTGACTCTCTACCATCTTTAATGTGCAACTACGCTTTCTCCTGCAAGCAGCCAAGAGGGCTCAGGGCACTAGTTTATATCTGAGAGTTGTATTCCAATTTTGATTGGATATAAGGGGTGTGTATGGTTAGAAATTCAGATGGAAATGTTCCAGAGATCAAGGCACTTGGAAGCTTTTACGGACACTTGAAAATATGGTGGTTCCAATGGACGTTCATTGAATGCTCTTCATGAAAACATTCAGACTTTCTTAGCTCCTAATATTTGCATTCCATTCACGGATTATATTTACAGACGTTCGTTTGACCGCACTCAACGTTCAATGCACTCAACTTTAAAATTTTTTTTGTCTTTAGCAATTAGAAAAAAAAAATGGAAATTACATTCGACCACATCAACATCTGTGGCTTATTTTGCTTTCAATCAACAAACGTTGATCTGTAAACTCCAGTCTCAATGCAAAAACCTTTAATTACATTTCCTTTCCATAATAACCTCTACTCTACGCTATGCTACTCTATTCAGCTCTTTTTATGTCATCATTACTCACCAAACATTCACATTCGCTTCTCTATTTTTTTGCTTTCATTTTGCTATTGTTGTTGTTGTTGTTGTTGTTGTTGTTGTATTTTCTTTCTAATTTAGTTAAACATCACTCTACTAAAGCCTTTATAATGTCAAACGATACAGACATTTATACGCAAACACACAGTGCAGCTTTGTACGATACGTTGTCGAAATACAACATACGAGAGTACGATGCTATACGAGCTGATGAGAGAAGCGCGCGAGAACGTAAACAAAACTTTCAGCTGGCATAGTGCGATTATATAATACCGTACATTACTTACGTAGTTATTGGTCATTACAAGTTCCTAGTCAGGATTAAAACCTAGCCTGTCACATCATCCATATTGTGTGTGTCAATTTCATAAGAGTGTGGCCAAACCTACAGTTTAAAAATCGACTCCTAGCAATAGGTTTGGGAAATAGTTGTTCTAGAATTCATAAGACAATCTGAAAAAGTAATGAGGATCTAGGACAACCTAACAAATGGCCTGGTCGAGGCCTGGGTGAAAAATTCTGGACGAATATTATTGCGCTATGTAGCCCACCATAAACAGCTAGAATATCTTTATTATCGATAACATCAATTTTCTTCAAAGTGGCATTCATACAGAGTCCAAGAGATTGCCCTCAGGCCCCTGCGTACCAGTCGTCAAATCGCTTTATTTTGGTGACCCGTTCACATCTCCTCCACATGCCAACATCACTCAATTCAGACTAAACGGAGTTGGCAATCATCGACTTATAGTGCTCGTCCTAGACATTGATGGCCTGGCCATCGGCGTTCCTAAATATTCCTATGACCCCTGGCAGTCCGGAATCCATACCAAACAGTAACTTTTTCGTGGTACATTGAACACTTTTGCATATCATGTGGATTGGTATCGTCCAACATTCGATAATTTTGTTTGTTCACGTATCCATCCGTCCAGAAATGGGACTCAACAATGAAAATAGTTTTTCCAATGAAAATTAGGCTCAATTCTCAACTGCTCGAGTGTCCATTTAACGATTATACGTCGTTGTTTGTGGTCATTTACCTTAAGTGCCTGGGTCAGTTGAATTTTGTACGGGTCACTCACCAAGTAGTAGTCTGGTAGTCAATGCCGCTAAATTGATTGCCTCGAATTCTCCGACACAATCGTACGAACAGCGTGACGTTTCTGGAGCATTTCGCTTTTTGTCATCGTTCGGGATTGGAGGAATATTTACTGAACGGAATTTAACCCCCATATTGCGGATAGTCCTCCCGATAGGACGCATAGGACGATCGTAAAGTTTGCGAAGAGTGTGGTACATTGGCAGAACACTGATTGTGATAAAACAGTGCTGTAACCGCATTTGGTGATTTTTCAAAACAGATCGAGTAAATGACAATTAGTTGTCAAAGTTCGGAAGTTCAAATGAATGGAGATTCAAATACGTGAAGCAAATAGTTTCATACAAAAGAAAGACGGGCTAATGAACGCATGTACGAAAGCCAGCGAAATCTGGCCCGATACGAATTTTTGAAGTTAAAAAACTGCGTTAAACTTAATTAGAGTCCAACTTAGGAACCTAATAGTAGCTATAATGGGACGCTGACCTCTAGGTGCACACGCCCGGTGAAATGGAATACCCCACGACAAATTCTGTCAAAGCTGTAATGACGAGTTAGCAGAGAAGACGACACAACTTCTCTTCTGGCATTGTATGGCACCTGATATGAGGGTTTCTTGATCAATCAGAATTTGCTAACAGAACGTGACTGGTCAAAGGTGATTTGAGTATCGGAAGGGCTAAAAAATATCAGCCAGAAACTAAAGTTGAATGACGAAAGAGGGCTTATAAGACCCAAGTAAGCAGTGCTTAGCATTACAAACCTGACTTGTAAATTATTTTTTAAGCCATGGGTAGGGTACAAATGGAAACTGAAACAAAAACTCTCTTGCTTTATAAAACAGTGACACACACGCTAAAATATACTGACAACAGTACAACACAAAAACTTGTCACAAACACTAGAGGCAATAGAAAAAAGAAAAATTGCTGTTGTTGTTTGTTGTTGTTGCCAATGTTGCTACTGTTGCAGTAGCTATTGATGCTGTTGTTCACGTTGTATAGTGCTGTTGATTGTAATGGAATATGCGTTGAAATACTTCGCTTGTTTTTTTTGTTTTGTCGTAATTGTAACGTATTGTTGTTTATATTGGTGGTGTTGTTGTTGTTGTCACTGGATATGTCAATTAGTTTAAAACTACCATGACAGATGACACATATACAATAACAAATACAAACACGCGAATATAAACACACACAGTTTTGTTACAATTGCTACACAGAAATGCTAGACACAGTCAAAGACGTGGTGGAAGAGGGCGTGGAGCCTTAACTGGATATTGGAATAAGTGAGCCTTAGACAGGCATTTAAAGGAGTTGAAACATTAAAAGGGATATTTAGGAAGAAGAATTCTTGTTTAATTGTTGAGATTGAGATTGAAAAGAAATTTCATTCGTATTCGATGGCAATCATTATTTCATTCTTTTACATGTCTGTCTAATTTGCTTGCTTTCTTTGCATGCTTTTATAAAGGATGTGTGTTTATGAAATGTGAGGCTATTATTTACATTTATGAACATACCCACACACACTTACGCTCATACTTACTTACTCAATCACACACACATGCTGTTATGGATCCTTTTGTTGTTCTGTTTTTCAGTGTTTCATTGGCAATGTGTAGAGAGAAGGCAGGCAGTGTTTTAAGTGTTTCGGGTTGATTTTCTATTTGAATTTCAATTTGGTTTTCTACTGAAACACAAGAAAACAATCAAGTGTGTGCTTTATAAATGTGCTTTATAATTAATGGAAAGGAATTTTCATTTTTCAGAAGAAATTCCTTTAAAAAAATAGTTTTGTTCTGAGACTGAGGCCTCTAGAAAACACTAAAAATGGAAGAACAGGTCGCATGTCTTATGTGTTGAAAACTCTAGAGAAAGTTGTGAACTCATGCTACTCAAGCTAGGCAATATTTCTATAAGGCAGGCAGATCTACTAAGCCAACTCTCGTAGATTAAGCGCAGAATGAAATATTCCGAGCCTATGGGGCAACTCGTGGGTATCTTTCAAGCATAAGCCTGTGCCACCGACAGATGTGCTCAACTCAACTTTAATAGAAGGTCCAAAAGGCTAGACATAGCAATATTAAATGACACTCAGGGCCAGTATTCGAGCATCCGCTTTTTATGAGAAGTTAAATCGAAGATAATCTGGGACTGTCTGGGAAAAATGAACCAGAAAAGCTGAGAAAATTGTTTTATATTCTGCAGGATCTCAGTTCTAAGGGACTTCACTGTCAATGATTTCATCTTAGTCTAGTAGGTAGTGTGTTTACTTATTAAATGGGAGTCAGTGGTTCATAACTCAGCTAGGATATTTCGGCGACTTCATCTCAGCAGTCTTCTGGTAAAAACCGTGAGAGTAACTAAAATTGCCATGAAAAGTTTCTTAAAACTCTGTCGTTTAGAGTCTACGTTAACTGTAGGTCCCGCCACTCATGTATAAAATTAACACACACAATATGAGTGATGTGAAAGAGTGGGTTGTAAACCTGACTAAAGGGTTATAGTAACCACGACTAACGAAGTATGTAGAGTAGGCAAATGAGTTTGCTGGAAAGCGGAAATTATTTTCATTTCATTGTGCTGACCGATGATTGTTTTATTGACTGCTTGCATATACAACCGTTTTCGCCATCTTTCCACACGATTCTCCCCACTCAGCCCACGGCTATTACTTGTTTTTGGCTCAGATGTGAAATAGAGCATCCGTATCTTTAGACATTGTCTGTCAGACAAAGTAATGTTTTGCTAGCCAGATTATCATTGCTCTGGCTACTCATCGTTTGATTATGGAAAACACTCCTCTTTCCTTGATGCCTTCATCTGCACTTTGCCGCTTTGAACATTCATTGCGTTATAGAATGTAAATTCGACTGTGATTTCGGATAAAAAAGGAACTAAAGATACGTAGCCACTCAATCTAGGCCAGACTATCATTGATGTATCATGTCATCTGTCTACTCATCACATGATGATGGAAAATACTCCTCTTTCCTCGATGCGTTCGTCTGCAATTTGCCGCTTTAAACATTCAGCGCGTTATAGAATGTGACCTCGACTGTGGTTGCGGATAAAAAAAGTAACTAAAGATGCGTAGACGTTCAATCCAGGGCAGACTATCATTGATGTGTCATGTCATCTACGTACTGATCAAATGATGATGGAAAATATTCTCCTTTCCTCGATGCGTTCGTCTACACTTTGCCGCTTTAGATATTCAGCACGTTAGAGTATATGACGTCAAATGAATTGCTCCTGGAAGTTGGAATTAATCAGTGGTTACGATAACTATAAGCGGCTACAGATTAAGTAAAGATCTTAACAAAAATCCGCCTGTGATTTCGAATAATGACAGGTAACTACAGAGGCGTCTCCACTCAATCCAGGCACAGTTGTGATTTGGTAACCTAGTATGACTTCTAATACTTTTACCACATTACTCTTGGCATGAACACCCCTAATGTTTTCCGCTGGCTTTTCTCCCGTAAATTTAATCGTTTTTTCTTTCTTTCTTTTTGTTTCTTTTCATGTTTATTTGGTCAAAACGTGTTAATGCCACTTTAAATAAAGTGTTGTTGTTATTGTTTTAATACTTCTGATGGCCTTTTTTGTTGTTGTTGTTATGCTTTATCTCTCTCCCACCTCATGTCACAAAGAACACCCCAAAGCAGTTGTGTATGCTTAGTTTTGAGTTGCAATAAAAATGTCCAAAAAAATTATTTTCAAATCTGGATTTAAAACTTTTTCTTCAGCTTCTGCCTCTCTTCCTTCTTCTTCTTCTTCTTCTTCTTCTCTTTCTTTTAAATAAAAGTTCTCTTTATTGTTATTGTTTTTATTGTCAAGTGCTAAATGTTGTTTGTGAGTGTGTGTTTTTGTGTGTTTAAATAATGGAAAGTTTTTAAAACTTAATTTAAAGCCTAGTATGAAAAAGGAGGTGCTAAGGACAGCCAGTATAAGTTTGAGGTTAAGGTGGTATTCCCCAAAGAGAGAGTGATGCGTTGAAAACCAAATGATCATTTCAAAAATCTCTTCAATGTATTATGATTTCTAATGATTTCCTTTCATTATTTTGATTTGAATTCTAATGTTAGTAGTTAGAGACCTTTCATTTCCTTTGCAAGCTGTCATTTTATGAATATCCCTGCTGCTGTCATTTCATAATCTTTTTTATGTCATTCCATTTCATTCGTATTTTCATTTCGTATTTTAATTGCTTAAAGAATTCTCATTTGTTTTCCTTTTAATTTCAATTAAACTTTTCTATTCGTAGCCAAGGCAGAGAGAGAGAGAGAGAGAGAGAGGGAGTATTTGAGTTTCTAGAAACTGTGTCAGTTAGTGAGCAAAACATAAACATTTTAATGCAATTATTGATACCCTACACTGTATTGAGTAGTTTATCATGTTTTCGATACAGCTTGTGCTACGCTTTCTTTTAATTCTGTCGTTTCTTGTATTGTAAACCTGAGAGCGCTGCAAGATGGGCCATGGCATTAGAAATGGTGTTACTTTGGTTATGGATTATAATCATTACAGCTCTTAGCTTCTTGCAGCACTTATGTTGTATGTGTTAATTTTATCCAAGAGTGGCAGGGCCTACAGTTTAAGAAACTTTTCATGACAATTTTATTAACTGTCGCGGTTTTTGCCACAAATCTGCTGAGTGGAAATCGCCTGGAGCTTAACCCGTGACGTCTACTAAACCAACATATTACCTACTAGACTAGATGAGTCCGCTGTACCTAAAGAAACGTTTTACGTACTCAGCTTTAAATATTTTCTAAGCCAGTCGTTACTGTTTATGCCCCCTATTAAATATTCAAGCTTGCAGTTCTTTAGATCCGCCAGTTCTTTAACAAATCGACTACTTAGCGATTTCAACCTACTTTGCTGCTGACAAGAAGATTTGAATTTAATATGACCCACCACTGTTTTTTCTTTCATGGCAATTTTAGTAACTATCGCGGATAATGCCAGAAATCTGCTGAGAGGAAGTCGCCTAAGATGTCTAATAAGCCAACACACTACCTACTAGACTGCGGCAACTTCATGAGTCCGCTCTCCCTAAAGAAACGTTTTACCATACACAGCTTTAAATATTTTCTAAGCCAGTCGTTACCGTTTATGCCCCCTATTAAATACTCAAGCCTGAAGTCCTCTAGATTCTCCAGTCCCTCAACAAATCGATTACTTAGCCATTTCTCTCTTCGTTTCTTTTAACAAGAATAGTGGCTTTAAATATGATCCACCACTGTTTTTTCTGCCTCTCCACAGAGCCTACAGTAATCAAAGATCTCCCTATTCCATCCATTGATCGTATGTCTACTGGGGTCATGACTAGTTAGGACTGCAATAACAAATCTCCTCTCCTTCTGCTCACTTTTACGGTTAATTTCGTGCCTGCAGGATTGAGGTTTCGTCACAAAACTTTTGACTTCAAACCGCTCTCCGATCCATCGAGGAAGCAGATAGCACTGGTGGTGAAAACAGCTGACTTGCGCATTCTGTCTACCAGTAGGCGGCCAGCATAATCGAATTCAATAATCCGACATAATGTGATCCAGAAGTCTTCTACTTTTACGGACTAAATGTTACCTAAAAATACGTCCGCTTAAAGCCTTAAGTGTAACCTGATTATCTACATAAATTGTTACATTTAAGCTTCGTTGCCGAAAAAACACGACATGAAAAACACTACATTTGCCGAATCTATAAAGAATTCTTGGTGTATCACAAAAGTAAACCTTCATTGCGGCCATCGGAAAGTCTTCACCCCGCCACTATAGTTCCTTTAGCAGTGGCGAGTGGCCCACCCTATAGGAACTCTCCACTCATTCAATCTAAAGATGTTTCTGGCTGTCATCTCCTATTGTCATATTCCTCAATTGGCAGTAAGTGAAAAATGCGATCAGAGGTGAGTTTCTACTGGCGTTTATGAAACCAACAGATTCCCATGTCATTACCTTCAGTGCATTCCACTATACGTTGATCCCATAAACCCGGTTTGCCATTGTGCGGCAAGTACTTTTGATTCTTTTGCTCTGGATTAAGTTTACATGACATTCCACTAGTCACGTGTATCTCTATCTCCCTATCTGTAGAGGGACAGACACCCTACTTTGATCATTGTCCTTCAATACCTTCAGAGTATGACAGTGTCCCACCATACTAGTTATAATGGTCTGACTATGTTATCGTATCTCTTTGTCACTTGTAGGGCATCAAAGAAGTCCATTTTCACCATCTGAAGTTTCATTTTTTCTGTTTTTATTTCTCTCGAGCAACACAATAAAGTTTAAAACTGAATTATTCTATCATCATATAGGCAAAGTAGCAAAAAAAACTACGAAGTATTATGGATTATAATACTCTGGAGCTTACACATACATCGACATACTAACATATAGATAAATATACATATGCATAACGATAAAACATTTGTTTTGCAATTTCTTTACACATTAGCAAGAAAGTTTTTTTTCTCTTCTCTTCTCTTCTCTTCTCTTCTCTTCTCTTCTCTTCTCTTCTCTTCTCTTCTCTTCTCTTTTTTTTAATTTTGGCAAGTGGTCGTACTGAAGCATAAATAAAAAGTATTTTTGAATAATTCCAACAACTACACTGGGCTGCAGAAAAAACTTTTCTGTTGGAATGTGTTTGACTTTTGTATCATAGTGTAATTAACCCCTTAAAGGTTTAACAACCTGTATTTGTAGACAAATACTAGTGATTGATTCAAGGATATGTTAAAAATCTAATGATGATCAGAATTAAGTCAGTGGTTTATCTTCCAATAGTGCCATTAGGGATGAAAGATGTCACATTCAATCTCCTTAAAAACTAAAGCTTGATGCATTTACAATCGAAGGACTGTAAACTCTGTCCAAATAATTCAGATACCTCTTGTAAAAATCCCTTATTAAGAAGAAGACAACTTTTTCGAAATCATTCTATCTCAGTATCTCAGTTACCCTTAATTTCTTCGGTACATGTTTGCTGATCAGTTTAGTGGACTTAACGACTCCTAGAATCTCGGCCTGAAAAACATTACATTCGCCGACAGTCCTGTGGTCATCTTTATTTTTAATCGGCAAATGGACCGTGGCAATATCTCGAGTCACAAACCAACCATCACATAACGGCTCTATCGACTCGTGGTAGAGCCAACCTTGCTCTATGGTGTACATGTCTGTCAAACCCCAATACCTTTGCAAACTGATCGACAGAGTAATTAGGCAATTGGCTATCCTGTAACCTAATACGGCAATTAAGTCGTGTCCCAATCCGGATTAACGGACTCCTTTCTAAATAGAATATTCGATTTTATATTTTCCATTATGGACTTTTGGTCTGAAGCACTGGAGGTTCCCAATGGAACCCACCCTTGAGGTTTACACTGATAGCTCAGAAATGCTTGGTAGAGAGAGTTCATTAAGGGTACTTGGTCTTATAGACTTTACCAAGCAGAGGTCATGGCAATTTTGAAAGTCCTAACGAACGTAGTTTCAACGTTTGGCCTTGTCTATGAATGCCAAGGATTTCTTAGTAAAATTCCGCGCAATTCAAAGATGACTCTTATATGGGTTCCGACACCTAAAAATATCGTGGGAAATTGCATTGACGATGACCTAAGCTGACTAAGGTCGGTAAGGAGTTTGCAATCTCCGATATGTTACAGGGCATACGCATTCCGTGTGATTTAGTTACAGGGAAGGTCCATTTCATTGGCAATAAGAAGTTAAAAAGAGGGTCAACTCACTCCTTAAGCTTTAAGGCCATGTATCTTATAATGACGGGACATTGTTATTTTGGTTGGTATGCCGAAGCACTTGACATACCGTCAAATAACTTTTGCATGAGCTGCAGATCGGAGGGAAAGGAAGAGATTGCTGCAAAGTTGCAAAGTGGCGGATATTTTTGACCGCTCACTACTTGACCGAGCTCTGTGACATAATGATTGGGCCTTGGATTGGTTTCTGCTAGAGGATATATGTGATCAGCGGGTAGATTTGATTGTGGTATCACAATGGGGCTAAATGTGACCCCCACTTGCTTTCACGGGGGTCCATCTAACCTAACCTAACCTAACTTAATTTCCACTGGCTTATTGTAAATCGTGATAGGAAATACTGTGCACGTGTTACGAACTTGATAAAGGATTGAATTTAAAGCTCACTTAGAAACACACGGCACAGTTCTTCTTCATTTGCTGTCATTCCCGTTACCCGTAAAGGGTTAATATTTTATTTCTTAAGTAGTATGCGGCCTTAATTGTGTCTTAGAATTGATAAGAAATTTCTAAAATATTTTCAAGTTTCTTTCAAGTGTTTGTTGCCAAGCAAAAAACAAAAACAAAAACAAAAAAAAAAAAACAAAAACAAAAACAAAAACAAAACAAAAAGAAGAAGAAGAAAAAGAAGCCGAAACAACAAAAAAACAAAGAAAATCCATTGAAAACTTCATGAAGTATTTGCAGTTTTGAATTGGTTTTTCTAATTGAATTTAAATGCCTGCTTAAAATGGCAACACAAACTAAATTATTTATTATTGTACAAAAACAACAACAACAACAAATATTATTAAAACAATTTTATTTAGAAATGCTGCTTGAATTGAGAAAAATGTTTCATTCACCAGCATTTTGTTGCTGCTGCAGTTGATAAGAAAAACTCCTTTAAGCTGGTAATTAAATTTGCATAAAAAGGGTTCTTATTTCCATAATACGAAGAGTGGATATTTAATTTAAATTAAAAATAATAAATAAATAATGAATAATTAAATGGAAAATTTAAATTTAAATTCACATGCAAACAGACAGACAGGCAGACACTCGTCTGTCTTGAAGGATAACCAGTTGAGCAGATGAGAGTCCTTAAATGTTTTAAAGACGAAAAGATTTTTGCAAACATTTTTAAAGGAATTTCACAACCACAAACTAATCTCTTAAGGAAAATAACTTCATTATCTTATAAATAAGTGCCGAAATTTATGAAAATTGACTCAACAGACGCATTAACAGAGTTAGTAGCAGCAGCAGCCGGCAGCAGCAGCAGCAACAGCAATAATTGATTTAAAGTGTTCATTAGAAGCCAAAAGGAGTTTTTTGAGCACACACACTGCCTAGCAAATTAAGGAATTTAATTTTTGATTTAATTTGCAAGTCAATTATCTCTGAAGCAATAATTGTTTTGAAGTGTGGTTGTAAAGCGGACTTTAATTGATTTTAATTTATCATACCATTGGGGAGTAATAAAATGATTGAAATTCTAATCGTAAAAGATATTTCATGAGTATGTAAGTCATCTCTCCACTCAACTAACGAAGAATTATTAAGTTTTTGTATTAAGTTTGATGCAAACATTTATTCAGGCAACCAGGCTGTAAGGCAGCCTGTCACATAATAATGCGTATATTATCCTAGCATTACTTTTGCAAAGCCATTTTAAATAAATACAGTATCCTCCTATGTTACGAGCAAAGGATTTAGGATGCCAGACAAAGAGTAGAAGGGTTTAGAAGTTAAAGGGAGAAGGTAATCAAGAGAAATAAGACACAGAAATAGAAAAGAACCATGGGTTGCTTTAGAATTTAGTCTGAACTCATTCAATGCCATCTCTTCTATTCGTTTATCTGTTCAGTAGTTTTAAAACTGTAGGTCCAACCTTAAACATCTTCCATTTGAAGTATAATTTACCGATAGATAGGCTTGCTATTTACAAATAGGCAGCGTTTTATTACCAAAAAAATGTGTAAAAATGGTTAAAACTGATTAAGCAAGTGGTCGTTCAAACGTAACCGCTTTTAGAGGATTTCCACAACTACTGCAAGCAATATTACACCACTGGCGAATGTTTCGACAGTCAGCAGCTCCAGTACAACTGCTGCAATAGAATCTACAACTGCATCTTCCTCTTCAACTGAAACCTCATTTTCCCAAATGTCTAATACACTTTCTTCTTACACAACAGAAATTTCCGTGGATCCAAGAAGTTCTAAGGAACCTGCAAGCGTTATAGATATAAATACCAAAGGTCAGCAATGAGTATTCAAAAGGATGAGTAGATTCGAATCATACTCATACTCATTCTGCTACTTATACGCATTCATACTTATTTTAATATCATACTCATACTACTCATATTCAAAGTTTGAAGTACTCATCATACTCATACTTAAAACTACGCATAATGTTTTTGATTTATATTCTCCATGACTCAATACTTAATCGAGAATCACTCGAATCATTTATGAGTATTCGAAATATTTTTCTAAATTTATTAATCTGAATGAGTAGGCGTATGAATCAAACATATTTCGAATGTTATGAGTTCGATGTCAACGTTGTACTCATACTCATTGCAACTTGTACTTATAAATCAAAGTTGTACTGAGTATGAAGGAATCAGAGTAGTAGTTAAATGTCAATACTCACTCATACTTAAAATTTCATGAGTATTTATGTGTAGCGAAAACGTGATTCGTTACAGATTTCTGATGCATACATACCTACATAATTGATCACTTCACTCCTTTAGTCAGGATTACAACCTATTTTCTCATACGATTTATGTTGTGTGCCAACGAAATTTTTTATTTGCTTGATATACGTATTGATGTCATTATTTGTGGAAAATAAAATCGTTTAAATTTCAATTTCTTATGCGTCTGGCGTTGCTTATAATAACTTTGAGGTCCCCTGTAGCTTACATCTTAGTCGTATACATTTGCAACTTAGGAAAACTCGATAAAATCGCACGATCTTGTTGGCCGTTTTACAGCATCCCTATATGAGATGACATAGCACAGGATTATTGCCACGTAATGCTTTCTTGTTGAAATCGCAAGTACTTGGTGTCCAGATCATCTAATTCTTGCCAAAGAAAGTTACTTCTCGAAGAAATATGAGTTAATGATGCCCCCCCAGGCCAAAAATCCACATCAAACAGTAACTTCTTCGGGAATTCACTGTGGATTAATAACGTCTCGAATTCGAAAGTTTGTTTGTTCACGTTGCCCGTCCAATTTTAACTGAGAAGTTTTCAGAAGCAGTGGATACTACGACCATATGATTTATTTGACACCATTTGCCACATTGCACGATTAATTTTAGCTGTATAACGTGAACTTGTTTTCAGAACCATTGGATACCAAGATCTAACGATTTGCCGCCTTTTGACATTTTCTCGAAGGGCTATGTGATGGACCAAGTCTGCGAAAATAGTACGTACTCGAGCGTTAGAGCATTCGAAAATTAAACGATGGACTGTTGCAATCAATTGTTTGTTAATTTTACTTTTGAAAACGAATACTCGTTCGTATAACGCCCGCATAAGCACCTGTTACCGCGATCCTGGCGAAATCTCAACGTAAATCGTAGGCAGCGCTTTTCGTTACCATGCCACACTCTATGAAAAGTTTTGAAAGTATATGGAAATGTTTTAGATGGAGCGGAAACAGGACATATGCCTACTTCAGGAAATGCCTGCCCAGTATACATATCCAATTCTCTGTATATGAATAATGAATATAAGAGACATAGGTTGGTTGTTCGGTTCACCTGGGAAAAGTATGCCAATCATTGGCAGATACTCAGTGAATTTTTGAATTCGGAAAGTATTTGAATGAAGTTATGCTGGTGCTGCAATGGTTTACAAAGGCAGTTTTGGCATGAGTGAGTTTAGGATGTGGTCGCTAGAAACGGTGAATCCTGCATTCTAACTCCTCTTTCTCTACAGTAAGCTAGAACTGGGTGAGTAATTGACAGATATATAGGAAGAGGGCTTCTCTTTCTATAGTATGCTGGAACTGTGAAGGTTAATAAAAATAGTCCTGACATTAGTGAGGCGCTAGCATTGGTAAATCGTGCATTCTAACTCCTCTTTCTATAGTAGCTTCCCCAACTGGCTATGCAGATGAAATACTTGAAAATTTTTTGTTGTTTTTAAATTTATTTTAATGAACCGTTATTTTACCAAAGCAATCACAATGACTCTTGACTTATTCAAATAGTTTCTGCTGCCAAAAATCTTCTTAACCAACGACAACGTAGTAAGAAAACAGTAGAAGACCCTCAAATTTATTCGAATTGTTTTAGTTTAACTGCACATTTGATCTTTGCTCGCCCCAAAAGTGTTGGCATTAGTTAGTGCAACTGGCAATACAACATGCCTGTGTTGCAAGAAACCAAATTTTTTTTGTGTTTTTGTTTTTGTGGCAGATAATATTATTATTTGGTAAGTCACGTTCTTGTAAAAAACTGTAGCAACAAAAATAATCACAAGAATTATTTGACTCAATCAAGAATAATTTTTTTGTTTCTTCTTTACTTTTGCTGCCATCAAACAGTAACATTTTCAAACAAATTCCATTGTCAGCAGCATTTGAGATTCTTTTTTTGTGATTTTCTTTCTTCTTCTTGGAGGAAACATAATCACCGTAAATGTAATTTTGCATAATGCGATTGAGGGGAAAAAAGAAACGAAATATTTGCGAAAATAAGTAGAAAAAAAAAGGAATTCAATTTTATTTTCATATTGTAAGTAATCAGCAGCCATAACAATTGCATTTATTTGTAGCTCTGTTTGAGCAGATTGTTGTAAATAATGATGCTCTAAGCTTCAAAACTAGTGGCTGATGGATACGAGCGATTACTGGTTAATCGATTTTGGGGAAAGCCCAAAATAACACAACAGACGGCATACGTATGTTTTACATCTGGTTTGTGTCTTTAATAACTTATAAAGCCTTTTAGTCGTCACCCTACATAGTTCGGTTATATTAGCACAATCGATCCTCTCCTTTTTTACTCCCTGGATTAATAAATTCTGAGTTTCCTTTACAATCTTTGCAAATTATTCTGAATTACCCTCATTTGTTCAAAAACGAATTAAGAACACTTGGGAACAACTGACATCCTCCACTGATACGATAAAGAGAGAGAGAGAGAGAGAGAGAGGCAGAGAAGTTCGAGTGCTCCATATTGTAGAACATATAGAGAGTTCCCAATTCATTATTTAAGTGCAACCAAGATTCTTACGCGTCTAAATACAACGAGAAATGTTCAAATTACCATAAGAGAGCAGCTGGATGTTGCTAATCTGCTCATACGTTACTTAGTAGCAACCGAGGTTCTCATACAGCTAAGGTTAACTGGAAAGGTACGAATTACCGTCCATTAAATGCCCACAAATTTGCCTACAATATCAAAAGCGCAGCCATAACCAAAAATGTCGTGATGCTATGGCACCAAAAAATCCTCATACGTGGCTACTCTCTAAAAAGAAATGCTTTTTTGTAAAAAAAAGCAAAAACAAAACTGGAAAGACGACAATATGAGGAATCCAAAAGCTCAGGAGTCGTGACACTATAGGCAATTCCTCCTGCAAAGATGAAGCGGAAAGTCCAGTGGGTTGAACCAAAGGGCTTTAGAAGCATAGACATAAATGAGATGGTAAAGAAAGCTTACATCTCTAAAAGGACCGTAAGTAAAATTTTCTGGTTTAAATCCTGACTCTATTGGACCGTGGTAGAACCAAACTTGTTTTGCGGTGCTCTCTTTTAGTAAATGTGGTGTGCAGACATCAATGTCTACTGTTATAATTACAGTATCATGGTGTTTGAGTATGATGATGATGTATGAGTATGATTATGATGTTTGAGTTTGACGATATTGTATAAGTATGAAGGTGATGTGTGAGTATGAAGATGTTTGAGTATGATAAAAATGTTGTAAGTGTAATGATTATAATATATGAGTATGGCGATTAAGTATGAGTATGGAGATTGCGGTGTATGAGTTTGATGTTGATGATGTAAGATTGTAATGATGTGGCATGATGTTGATGTCGATGTATGAGTATAATGAAGATGTTGGGTGTGATGATTAGGTATGAGTATGAAGATTATATGAGCTCCAGAATATAAGAATATCATCCGATAAAACATTGCTGATGAACTGGCCAAGGCCAGTGTGTTGCTCCCAATCTTCATCCTGTGATTGGGCATGCGCTTGTGTACCGATATCGTTAGGCTATCTATACATCGCTAGGCTAGGTTATACATCGCTCAACTGCTATTCTCACGGGCCACTGTCGTATTAGAAGGCATGCCGAGAACTATGGAATTTTCTCAAATTACATCAACAGTAGCTAAGAATCTGAGGAGGAGGGAAAGACTATCTCCCCTGGCTTATGCCAGCGGTATGCGTTCACAATGTTTAATGTTTTGTGTACAATGTAACCTGGTCATTTCTGTTATACTCTTTACAAAACCGATTATCAATCGTTACTATTGCCATACCCAGCTACCATCAATTCCATTATTCAAGTACAAAAAAACTAAAGCAACAGCAATAAGAAAAATGGTGCTGCTGTTGTTTGTTGTCGTTATTTCTGCATATCTTTAAAGGTTTTTTTGTTGCTTGTTAATGATTCCTTGTGAAGTTTCTGCTGTAAAATTGATTTTCTGCTATAATTCAACACACAATGGCAAGCACAACAATTGCAAAACAGTAGTGACACTGGTTGTTACTCTTAATGACCCGACATTTGTCGCTTTCAGGGGACTTCACTACACTGATGTTTTTTCTTCTTTTTTGTGATTTTTTTTTGTACTTTCAAAGGGCATATGTTTAATTTTATTGTGAATTTTTTTATCTTTTAAACAAATTATCTGTTGAGGCCTTCGTTTATTTATCGTTTTTGCCCCATCACTTGGATAATTTGTCAGAATGTTGATGGCTGGGTCTGGTAATTCGAGTTAGGCAATCGTAATAGATTTTTAAATATTTTTATTGCACTTTAGTTTTGGTTCTTTAAGTTTTCTTTCTGCATCTAATGACAGAATTTGTAAGCCTCTGATCATTTCAAGGCGTTTTGTGTAGATATTGAGCCACGTCTGAGATTTTTTTAAAACGATAGCTTTGCCAGGAGTAATCGAATTTGTTGTATGATCGGAATTTGTCAGTAAACACTTGCATGACTTTCTTTGGGATGTAAAGACCATTATCGTTAAAGGATTTATGCAGTATTTTTGATATGAAACCAGGACCAAATGTCTCTGTAAGGTAATCCCTATTATATCTATTCCAATCCAATCTATTCCAAGCCTATTGCCTTGACAAACTTCAGATTACTACTTATCGTATGCCATCAGGTAATTTATTACTCACACGTTCCAATAATATGTTCCTATATTTTACCTCGGGTTCGAGACTGGCCCCCGTTCTAAATAAGTGTACTCTGCACAAAACCTGCTATCAACTTCAGTTTATTTCTTGATAGTCTAATGCATGACTCAATTCTCCTGCTATTGTCCTGTAAATTGACAACAAAAGTTTTGTTTGCATCGAACCCACTTGATTTGAAAAGAGTTTTTGTCTGTCTCTAGCTTCTCTTTCGTTCTGCATACTTTTGCAAACATCCGCTCCCATTTCACAGAAGGATTCTGGCCCCGTTAATGGCTTAGAAGTTGCTCTCCTTGCAAGCTCTTTTGCCTATTTAATCTGTTCGGCTTCCCTAGATAGCCTCATTCTATTTTTGATTTAACCTCAAAAGAGTCTAGTGATTTGGCGGTCCTATACGACTTGAATTCAACATATCGCTCGATGCTATAAGCAAACTATGTGGGTTTTGAGTATTTCGTTCTGGAAACGAATACTACCACCCCTGTTCCAAGATATGTTCTTGAGCCATGTCCCGTATATCACAATATATTCCCCTCCTTTAAGCATTAAAAGCTTTTCAGATTACAATCACAGAGTCCACTAGTTCTCTTCCGGGTACAGTTTCGCTCGATGCCATAAGCTCACTATGTGGTTTTGAGTTTTTCGTTCTGGAAACGAAAACTATAACTCCTGTTCCAAGATATGTGTTTGAGTCAAGAGTATATCACCCTTTTACAGATTATTTTATTCATTTTTGTTAATTAATCTCATAACAAAGCGCTTCCCACAATCACAGAGTCTACTGGTTCTCTCCCGGGTATAGTTATGGAGGGAGATCCCAGCCGTTCGATTACTTAGGTCAGGAAATCCCGTTAAAAATTTTTCTTATACTTGTCTCCCGTCAATCTAGCAGTGGTCTTCAAAAGGAGAGCACTCATGCGGACGATTTCAACGTGACCTCAGACTAAACAAGGGTTGTCAAACATTCAAGACGAATTTAGTCCCTGTGTTGTTTAGTCATAAATGGAGTTTCTTATTTTCCAAGAAGAACGTAATATTTCAATTTAAAAAGCCTTCATTTATTCGCCGAATTATTCACTCCATACGTCATATCCCCTACATTTAATTATTTTGCTTGCTTTTTACTCCCCTCCTCCTTCAAGTTAATTAAATTCCTTTTAAAAATTTCTAACAAATTATTGCCAGCAAAAGCTATGCGGATTTCATTCTCTCTTCTTTTCGTTTTAATAAATAACAAAAAAAAGTTACCAACAACAACAATAGCAAAATCCTGTTGCTTAAGCAAGAAACTCCATTATAAACAATTTAATTATGAAACGCATGCAAAAGATTGAAAAGTTGCACATCATTTACGCATCACATGTGTTCACAACCAACAACTTTGCTTATATGCTACACAAGCTACACAACAAGCACAACACGCGCTTAAACTTCCTCCATGTGCAGACATTTTTTCAGCGGCTTCGTTTGTGGCACGTTCATGCAAAGGCGAGTGAAAAATGAACAACACTTTGCGAAGTGAGTATGAAGCGTGTAAAGGAAAGGGCACGTGAGCAAAGTGTCAGGGGATACATTTGCTATAATGCGGCTGATGAAAAGTTTAAATTGTTGCATGAGGTAAAGTGCGTGCCATAAGAAAAAAAAGTGTTGTGTTTATGGCGTTTTTAAACACGCCTATTTATATATGTTTTTATAACGTTTAAAAAGCCAGCATCTTAGATATTCTTCAGCTATTTGGATACGTTTTTCTGGCATTAAATTATCCCTAATAAAACGCTAAATTGACTTCACTCGCTTCTACTTTTTACTGCGTTTTTTCCCGACTTGCATTTCTCACATGCTCTAGTTTTTTCCCCGTTTTTTTTTTTATTTCCTTTCACACTCATTAGTGTTACAATTCAATTTCATCGTGTTTTATATTCCAATTCCAGTTCCTGTTCCTTTTCACCTCTCCTTTATTCTTCCCTTATGCATTCATTTCAACAATTTTGCACTCAATTCCGTTTGGTGTTTTGTTGAGTTTTGTTTTAACAATTCCAATTTAATTTTTAATGTTTTCCATGCCAAAGCGCCAGCCGAACTATAAAATCTACAAATGCAAGTGAATTAAACTAAAGAGTCTGCCTGCCTTTAAAAGAGGAGTTGCTTGCTTGCCTATCGTAAGGCGCTGCAAACCCAGTTTGTTATGCAAGTGAAAGGAATATGAATGTGTGTGTAAGGAGTAGTGAAAGGCATGTGTATGGATGTATAGTTTGCAGGATACAATGTAACTGACAACGGGAAGCAGCCAATTTGATTTCATATCCTTCTTAAATATTTAGAATAACAAGCATACTCAAGCGAGAATACATATGCATGTGTTTACCAAAGACAATCTCACAAATTATTATTAAATTACGTCTGTGAAAAGGCAGAGCTTTAAAAGAATGCGGTGATGAGAACACCAAAATAGTGGTCGTTTCAGATTACGGGTTAGGTTTCTTGCTGACTATCGAATTGCTTCTGGAATAAGAATTGTAGAGCTATTCTGGGGCTATTCTGATGACAGAAAGCTCATGAGTATATTAAGACTAAGCGCAGCGATTTAATTACACTTTCAAGTGTTTTTTTCGTTACACTCTGCGTTATATTAAGTGTTTCCTTAAGCACTCCCCATTCAACTTACTTACTTGGTTGGTTATTAGTCAGGCTTAGTCAGGATTACAACCTAGTTTCGCGCACCAACCTTGTTGTGGTTTCCAAACAACAGATTTTTGAGAAACTTTTCATGGCAGAGATCTTCCAGAGATTTTGCCAGAGGGCAGAAATATTTTTATTCTCATATTTCGTTTCATTCGGTTTGAAACATGGACTCTCTTCTCATTAGCCAGCACACTACCTACTATTCTATAGAAGTCGCTTTCAATTTTAAGCACGTAAACCAATATCTTTACGTAAAATTTTACACGTAAGCTAAGTCGCCGTTGTCTAGTAGGTATTGTCTTGGCTTATTAGACATGAGACCTGGGTTCAAATCCCAGGTCGGACATCATTAGCATAACGAAATAAAAAAAAATATTTCTTACGCGACTTTCTCTCAGCAGATTTCTAGAAAGAACTCTGAGAGTAAATAAATTTGCCATGAAAAGTTTCTCAAAAATTTGCCGTTCGGAGTCGACTTTAAGCTGTAGGTCCCGCCACTCATGCATAAAAATTAATGCACAGAACATAAGTGGTATGAGAAACTACGTCATAGTCCTGACTAAAGGGTTGTATTGATCAATTATGTATGTATGTAAGTATGTCTTAATGTCTTCTGCAGGACTAAGCGTTGGTAATGCAACTTTTTCATCGTTACGCGGTTTTCTAGGTCTTGTAGATGATTTCGAATTCAGAACCAGAAAATTAAAGCGCAACCTGTCAATAATTGCATGAATTTCTTGCTCACTTACTTACTTCATTGCTGATTACAACCCTTTAGTCGGGATAACAACCTAGCTTATCACATCACCTATGTTGTGAACGTTAGACGTATTTCACATGAGGCCAGGGTTCAAAACCTCGGTCAGACATCTTAGCAGATTTCTGGCAAAAACTCAGAGAATAAATAAAAAATCAGTCGTTCGACGTAAATTTTAAACTGTAGGTTACGCCACTCATTTATAAAATTAGCCCCCAAAACATAAAAGGTGTAAGAAGCTAGGTTGTAGTCTTTACTAAATGGCTGTAATGACCAATTATTTAGGCATGTAATCAGGCTGTTCTGGTCCTTAAAACAAGACTGCACAAGAATTACTTTGTGGAAAGTTATACGTCCATAAAATACTCTCCAAGACTCGAGCTTTTAGAACCTTTTTTATTGGAACTGAAATTGCTTTCCCTATTAAGCATATGCAAATATGAAGAACACTTCCTACGTCTTTCAAGCAAAACTTTTAGAAAATCTTTCAGCCTTAACATACCTATGGCCTCGTGGTAATTACGTTTCCACTAACAAATGCTTTTAAATTTTAAGCTTCTCTGTATGCTCCATGTGGTATAGTGAACTACTTTACTTGACTTTTTAATGCATTTTCACTTAAAAGTTTCGTTATTCACTTTTACTAGCACACAACAGGGGACCACATTTGCATATGGCTTGCATGGCACACAAAGAAGGCAATTTTTTAAACAATTTTCTTGTTCTTCGTTATGAAAAATGATTAGAAATAATGCTGGTTTATGGTTTTCATTCATTAGTTACTCTAGGAATATGCTTTTAAAGCATTTATGTTAACTCTTTACCTTTAACTTTATAGGTAGGGATGTATGTGGAGTGCAGGGCAGGTAAACTATGGTTTTAATACAAAAAAATTCTTTTGCCTTCTATTTCTATCGTCGTAATTTAAAGAGAAAAAAATTTCTCAACATTTTATAGAAAAATTATTCATAACCACCTCCCCTATGAAATTGACGTGGCAAAAAAGGGGGGGGGTTCGAAGAAAAAAAATTATTTTCAAAAAGAATGCCAAAGTATCTCTTTCAATATGTACAAGCATGTATAATCCTTAGTAAAAGCCATCACAAAAACCACTCGAATTCAACGCATTTCAAAAGAAGAAGAAGAAAAAAATGGGGGATAAAAATATAAACAAGTGGGGCGGGCAAATATTTCAAGAACTTTTCAATATTTTTTTCGCAATCATTAAAGCAACACTTACTCGTACACTCACTCACTTACCTTTTTGGAAAAAATATGCTTCAAAACTAACAAGAGTTAGAATTTTTATCCGTTAAAAGGGCTGCCACGAATTGTAGAAGCCTTACACTGTAAGCTGCTGTATAAAGTAGGGTCATCTGTCTGACTATTGCAGTGCTTTCTAGGCGAAGATGATGACCACTTTAGAAGTCGTTCTAGTCTGGTAAGTTAGGTCGAAGTCGTAGCTTTGATTACCAAAGCACACTTGAGCACATATGGCAGCCCGTTGTGAAGCCACAGGGAAGCGCAGTCTCTGTACTGGCCAAATTCCGCCAACATCATCGAAGCGCAAGGATATCTCTTACCCATAGCGTCACAACGGACCACTTGCGTGCTTAAGTTTGTCGTGGGCTAGTAGACCAGAGCTCGTGGTTTCAATCTTCGCTAAGAAATCTTGCACAAAACAAAAAATTAACAAAAAAAAAATGTTCTTACGGCGACTTCCCCTTTACAGTCTTCTGGCAAAAACTCTGTGAATAAATAAAATTTCCATGAAAAGTTGCTCGAATCAGTTGCTTGGAGTCGGTGTTAAGCCATAGGTCACGCCCGCCATTGATGTAATTAACTCACACACCATTAATGGTCAGCGAAACTAGGTTGTTATCCTGACTAAATGGTTGTAATAATCAATTACTTAAGAAAGACGTTGATGAGACGTTCACTATGCGCTTGAGCGCAGAATGGCTATGCGATCAAGCGCATAGTAAATGTCTCTTCAACGTCTATGTTCCTGTGCAGCTGGATTAGTGAGTATAAGAGAGGACTGATTCCCTTCTGTCTTTAAATCGTCTGACTATGTATTGCACAATTGGGATTCTACTAGAAGGGGATGATAAACGGAACACTGGCCTTAAGGTCTTGTTGAAAAACGAACGGTCCCGAACGGACGGAGGCAACTTTGTTTTCCAAGTGAAGGTACATGCAATCAGGAAATGTCTGAGCAGGTTGGAAGAAAAGTTACTGGCAGCCAGATCACAATAAAAACAGTAGCGCTCGGTAACGTAAGGACTAGTGCTGTATTGAACTGTAAAAAGTCGACTAGTCCTACTAGGCAGTGAACGAAAATAAGGAGGCAAAAAATTTGACTGGCATAGCTAGAGAATCCAATTAGAGAATCCCAGAGTGTTACAGTGTTCTTAAAATCGGGTTTCACAAGGGGACTTAAAGCGGTAGGAGTACTATGGATCAGAGGCGTAGGAGGTATCTGGGACGATACAAATAAAGAAAAAATTTGATAAGAAGGAACAGATCGGTTTAGTAGTTATCCTGCGGGCCACTCCCCTTAACATATTGAGGAAATAAATATAACGCGCTGATCTTCAACGCGGCTTTCATACACAACAGGCCGGTTCCATTAGTTAGGGGCGTCCTGATAAGGCATTTGACTGTATGTTTAGGTAATGAGTGATTATTGAAGTATTGATGCATTCCGTGAGAGCAACATCGTGATGTGGTCCTCGCTTAACTTAACCTAACTGTAATCTAAGCTTTTTTGTAGTGCGCCTTTATAATTCCGATACAACTTAGAAAACAAAGTGAAAAAATTGGAAATAAAAGTGAACGGAAACTATTTTAAGTTGCGCATAAATTTTGCATATTTTTGCGTCAATGCTTTGATGTGCTATCAAGTGCCTGCACATGAATATTTTTTAGCTTTTGTTTTTGTATTTATAACGATATTGTTGTTGTTGTTGTTATTGCTGTTAGTTTTTCCTCCTTTAAATCATAAAAATATAAACTCTTTACTTGAGTATCGATGAACGACAATGAACGGCAGGCTATAGATACAGCAATAAAGATGATTACGATGATACGATAACAAGATAGAACAACGATAACGATAACGATGATAATTATGCCGATGATAATGATAATGTCAGATAAAACTTTGTTAATAGTTTTACATAACCGTACATCCATAAATAACTAAACATAATAATATATACGAGGGTGGGTTAAAAAATCACCAACTTTCTAACAAATTCCAAAATATTGGGAAGGTTTTCCTTTTCCCCCGAATTAAATTAAACTAGAAAAGGTTCGTTAAAACAACGTTAACTATCCTGATGCACGCATAGCAATCTTTTTGTATGTAGGGACGGTCTTCAACAGAGAGAGAGAGTGAGAGAGAGAGATAATTTTTCGTTGTTAAGGCCAATCAGAAAACACAATGCTAACTGAATTGAAAAATTGCTTTCGATAAGGACAATACCCAATACACAGTGTTCATTGCCAGAATTAGAAGAGTTGGGAGAGGAACACCGCCTACTTTTTGAATTTTATAGAGAACGAACTGTTTGAACTTAGAGCATACCACTGCGCATCAATTCTGAATAATTTCTTTCAGAAATAGACTAGAACTTTCTTACTTACGTTCAGTCAGGATTACAACCTAGCCACCCATACTATCTATGTCGTGTGCATTAACGGAAGGACCATATAGTTTACAACAGATTTGAGAAAAAATCTCATGGCAATTTTTTATTTACTCTCAGAGTCTTACTTTAAGGCCGTCAATGGTCGTCATTAGTCCGAAACAACCCTCTTGAACTTAATATTTTGTGAAGAACGGTTCTTAAAGCCTATTGTTATCAATGGAGAAAGGGAGCCTTTATTGTTCTCTTTTTATTTTGTACTGCTCTGTCATCTAGTTTAGAGCCTCGTATCAATTTGAATGTCAGAAGTCAAATATGTAGCAGCTGCTTAGTTACTGCAGACATTTCGACTTCCCTAATAAGCGGCAGTCCATCTGATGAACACAACAATAGTCCCGTAGTTTTATCGAGTGTGTTATATCTGAGAACTCTGAAGCATTGCCATCGTATACAGCTTCTCTGAATCATGCACTTTTGACTGACATTGCTGGATGGGCAACTTTGAATACATGCAACATGGCGCAGCAAGTCTGATTAATATTCGATGAAGAGAAAGAGGCCTAACGCCAAAGGAGCACACATTGCGTTTTTGTTGTAATCATTACAGATCATTAGGATTTTCAGAGTGCTCATGGCTTTAGTCACATGTCAATGAATTTGGCAGCAAAAAGAGAAAAGGAAACCATTCTTGCTCATATGACCAGTTTTATGTGGAAGAAGCTAAAATTCTGCCTTACGGATAATCTCACTGGTCATAGAGGATGGACATTGGGAATCTAAGTGGTTCGCTACAGGACTGTAATATCACAATGCGCCACAAGTCTATTCTTAATCATTGAAGGTCATTTCTATCTACCCTCCCCCCTATGCTGCAGTAAAGAATTTTACAAAACCTTACACAGTTGCATATAAAGGGGAGCAATTACCCCCTGCCTAATTACCCCCTTGTGGAATATTTAATTTTGTTTGTTTTCTTTTTTTTTTTTTTTTGTAATATAATCCCCTGCCATTTTTATATGCTGCCGCCATTTATTAATGTATTTACCGTTATATCTAATTTCCTTTACAGCAATACAAAAAAATGCAAAAAAAACACACATCCGTTCATTGTCCATTAGAAGGCAATAAAAAAAACACAGAAAAAGAAACACGTAATGAAAACGAGATGAAATCATAAAATATTTTCATACAAAATATTATCACGACTTCCTATTAAATTTCACGCTGCTGTCTGATTATTCATTCAGACAGTCATTCATTCATTTAAACAGCCATTTTTATAACCCCTCTACCTACCCTTTGACCACCTCGCCCCCCATTTCCTGTTTAATATGGCCTGTTTTATTTGCCCGCTAATGGTCATTATTTGTTTTGTTTACATTTAATACGTTCTGACATTTTGTTTTGACATTAAATACAAAGAAAAAAGCATTTTTTTGTTATTAATGTTGTTGGTAATAATTCTTGTCAATATTATGGTTGTCATTGTTGTTGTTGTTGTTGTTGGCATTAATTTTCAGATCAACATGTTTGTTTAATGATAACCTCGGCCAATATTGACAATGTAGTAGTGACAACCAACCAAATGACAACCGCCATAATAATAGCCTCAAACACTGGGTACTCTTTTGCAAACCGGTTGGTGGTACTTACTAAATTGCTTTACATAAATATGGCAGACCCTAGATAGGTTATAAAAAACTAGATAAGAAGGCAGACCATTCCTGAAGGAGAACGTCCCTTCTAGGCAAGAAGTCGTACGCATAGAAGTAGAACATTCCCTTCATAAACGACAAATTTCATGTTGGGAAAGTACGGTCAAAAATAACAAAAAAGAAGCCAAAAATCAAGTGTTAAACACTGACATGTGAAGTGAACTTCCCGTTCGAAAAATCCACAACATCTGCAGTAGCCTGGCGAGTTAAGGCCGAGTTTATTGGCATGTTTTCCGATGGGATATTACGTTTCGATGAAACAGACACAAGTGGTCCTATTTTTATTCGGATCAATTCAGAATGATCTAGCAGGGCTGATTACGTATTTGGTCCTTTCAACCCCTTAGTCAGGATACCAACCTTTTTAATGTCGACTACGGACGACAGATTTCAATAACTTTTCATTTCACTTTTCTTTCACTCGCCACAAGGCTTCTGAGAAGCAATCACTGAAAGGCTACTACAAGAATACGGCGTTTTCCTCATACTGCCAACAAAGTTTAACCTCCTCAAACATGACGGGGGCACACTTACATACACAATGGTCATTATAACGCATTAGTCTGGATTACGACCTAATTTCTCACACCACGTATGTTGTGTGTGTTAATTCTATACATGAGTGACATTAAATTCGATTCTGATCAGAATTTTTTACAGAAATCTGCTGCTTCGTTTATTTGGAGATGGCTGACCCGGGGCTTGAACCAAGGTTCATGCCTAATAAGCCAACAGACTACTTACTAGATTATAGCGACTACGGAGCGTAATATTTAGTTTAAATATAGCAGTCGCAATAACTATTCTCGGTAACATTTCGGGTTCTGTAAACGTTGGCCAGTTAATTAATATTCAGCTATCGGCCCTAACCCCTATTATGGATAGGCACGATGGAAAACCTTTTCGAATACTCGAATAAACAGCATATGCGGAAAGCGTTGTTAAGCACACTCTATTAAAAACTCAGTGTATCGATTTGATGTTGAGAGCCTCCGGAGCAATAGTTTGAAGACTAAATTGAAAACATTACTCGGTCAAAATTCATGTCTCACATAAGAGGTGTTTGCACGACCATTGGCTGTGATTAAAGCTTTTTGGTACTTTAGTACTATCAGTATATTCGTATAAGGCCGTCAAAATTTGCTCAGCTGTTTTCACATTACCAAAAATATTAACAATAACCCGGCTTCAACAACGTGTGTTAAGCACCTAATTTTTTCTCTCTCTCTCTCTCTTAACAAAAACGTCATTTGTTGCCTTATTTCCCCAGCTTTAAAAGGGAAAAATGGAGGAAAAAAACGAATAGCACCATTAGCAGTCATAATTTTGTCCTGGAGAAAATTTCTTTATAATGAAAATGTTTAACTGGCCATTTTCCATTTTCTATTCCCCCTTTTGCCCAGGTTTCACTTATTTTTTAAGCCGGTAACAGAAGAGGAGGGGTGCCAACATTTATTGTAAGTGTAACATGTGCCTATAAACGTTCAGTTAATGATGATGCATTTTTAATGGTCCGCTTTTTTTCTTTGCCCCCAAAACATTGCCTACCTTACAAAGGTAGCAAAAGCAATATGGTAATACTCAAACAGAAAGAGATAGAGAGGGAGAGAGGGAGGGAGAACAAAAAAAAAGGAAATTTATTTTGAATTACAACTTTAGCCATTTATAAGAAAAGGTAGCAAAATCACAAACCATTTATAATTTTATTACAAAAGAACATTTCTGGTATACCTTAAGGCATTATAAATGCTACAATTTTGTAGCATACATTAAGGCATTTTCTGGAAATTAAAATAGAAAATTGCTTAAGTAATTAGAAATAAATTTTCGTTTCGTTTTCATTAGTTTTTACTGGCAATAAATTTTACTTCTAAAGTAACGTCTTCAACTTGGTATAAGTTTAAACAGTTACAATGGAAATAATTCTTTTGTAGCCTACTTTAAGGCCAAGGAAAAATGTAATTAAGAGTTAATAAAGTAGCATATTTGATGGAAGTTTTAGGAAGATTTATTAAATGTTTGCTAAGGAGTTGTAGCAAATAACAAAGTAAAGGAAACTAGGCTTACTAGCATCTCAGATCCTTAGTGGCTCGTTTATAGGGTAATAAGGTTCATTAGCAAATCATTCATTTATCTTCAAGTTTGTTTGAAGATTAATCGTAGAAATCTTTTGAAATCTTTTAGTATCTACAGTAAGTCTTGAATTTTCTACTAAATTCGGCTTCTTTTTACTTAAGCAGAGATACCACTCATTAGGGATATAGGACCACGAAGACCTGGTGTCAAGCACAGTGCAAATTTATTCGTTCAGAGCGCCATAGTTCTTATAAATTCTAAATCCATACAGTGAAGGTGGCCACACTAAGACTATTATGGTCCTTATAGCCAGAATGACATAAAAACTCTTTGCCCCCTAAATCTGAAGCTATTTGATGTCTGTCATATAATGAATGGTCCTGAGTTTCCAACTTCCATCCTTGATAGTTCAGTATGTTTCCTTTAATCGACGTTCAAGTATTCTTTGCTTCGATTACGAAGAGTATTGGCATTGTAAGTGAAGGAATACTTTCTTCAGAATTCTTTAAGTAACTAGCCAAGTCTAATACGTTTGACGCATACCAAGTGTTTAATATTTTGAAGTAACTTCAACATGTAACTCCCACGAGGACCTACCGGTACCCTTGAGGTGTCTAAGTTGAAAAACCCATAGAGTTGGACAGCCATAAAGAAGATATTGTTCTGGTACCCAATCTTCCTTATCGTGGCAACTCTACAATCCAAATCTATAGCGCCTAGTAATTGTGCAATTTAGAAGCCTAATCGGCTTACTACCCATGAAAGAATCCTAGTACTTTAGATTGACAGGAAAGGTCAGAGGATTCTGAACGTTCTGCAGCTGATTATTGGCAGACCTAGCTTCAATATGACGTTGGCCAAGCTGGACCATAATGGATTATAAGCGATAGAAACTTTATCAAGTTTCTTATTACTGATGAGTCGTTTCCTATGGTAGTAAAACTGGCTTACGTTACCCGTTTGAATGCTTTTAATCTCGGCATTTAGCTGCTTTATAATTCAGCGCTACCCTAACAATCTCTAACATTTTTTCATGAAGCAGAATACGAGAGAAAAGAAAAAAAAACTAGAATAACGCTGACATTGATTTATTTCCCTAGGTTTCTCTTGAAATCCTATACTAAACCCCCTAAAATATGTTGCATGATTACCTACAGATATGTTCGTTGTAATACAAATGCTGCCAAGTATTGTATTGGCATCAATAGAAATATTGAAATAATTACTTCAATAAACAGTTTCCTTTTATTACCCCCCCCCACCCCCTTCTTTACCATCTCATCTCCCTCATCCTCTGAAAATTGCTACTTAAAGCACAATCCAGCTAATTTTAGCTTTACATCAGCAATTGATTTATGGCACAGTGAAAGTGTGAAATTTTACAAGTGGTTGGCAGACTACTTCGTAGAGAATACATTGCTAAGGGTACTCATAGACAAGTTGAGTGGGAAAGTAAACAGTATTGTGGCTTACTTAGACTTTGTGAGCAAATAGTGTGGTTTGTAAATAAAATGTTGGTTTAAACGCCTTAAAATATGCTGTAGTTTATTATTTTTGTTCGTTTTCTTAATACAGAATATTTTTAAGGAGGGGATCGATAAATTCTGTTAAACTGTGAAAACCTTAATACTTATAATCAGATGCTGAGGTAAACGTTAACGACATGTTTAAACAAATATTGAACGGATTCAGTTGTACAACTTAAGGCAGGGGATTCTTTATGATGCCAATGGGGGTTGCTTCCATTATTTTTATATTGATTTGGTTTAGAGAGAAGATGAATAAAGGGAAGATTTTAGAACAAGTATTCGATTTCATAAACACGTGGGGTTGTTTACCGTTATTTACAGAGGAATTTTTTTTATTTTTTTCGAGGATAAAATTGTGGATAGTATGTGGTATGATATGGTATGGAATACTGAACATTAACGGAATAAGTCCAACAAGCTTATTGTGTTGTCCTCAGGTTAGGTGTTAAGAAGCAACACAGATGTCTGCATTTCACTGTCACTGTATCAGTGAATCAATGATTCACAGCCGTTCATGTAATTCTGAATAAATTTTTCTTATCAAGATAGTTTCAACGCCTGTTGGCCTAAGGTTTATAAACGCAAGAAATTTGGAAAATTTTTCTTGATATCTCAGCAAAATCGCAAAATTGAAAACACCATCTTCACGAAGTGGTTTTTATAGTTTTAAGGGTAAACACGACACCCATTTTTCCAACAACTTTCTTAGGGTAGTACTCCCCAGGGAATAGCCTCCACCCATGCTGTACATTTTCTTATGGAAGACAGAAAAGACAGTATAATGTTTTTGGATAGATTTGAGCGACCCTTTGTGAACGCAGTCTCTGTACTAACCAAGTTCTCCAAATCAAGGGAGAAGAAATTGGTCAGCGCAAGGGCTGAACATTATGAAGCACGACTACGCTACGCTGGAAAACCAGCCCTAAGATTTGATACACGGAGATATATCCTTGATATAAATGGACGATAGCTCTATCAAGTTGACAAGGATTAGGGAGCCAAATAACCTATATCTGCACCTCGTGAGATATGGGCATTGACAAAGAAAGTTGACAACAGTCTTCTCGCCCTCAGCGGCTCTGCACCCATAGTAGAAGTCATTGAATGGGTGTTTTCCCATAACACAATGATCCGTAAGCACGGCCACAATGATTGCACAGGATAGGTTGGCGTCTCAAAAGGATTTCTTCGCGATGGCCTGCTTGACCGAGGTAAGTGGCATCCTCAAGTCGACTGACTTCATACTACAACTGACTAGACAAACTTCTGCACGAAGAGGGTTCCACTCACCGATACCCACTTACTTACTTAAGTGTTAATTACAAACATCTAATCCGGATTACAACCTAGCTTGTCTCAACACCCATGGTGTGTGTGTTGATTTTATTCATGACCTCTGGACTTTGTTCTTTGTATGAATGCGATCTTAACCTCTATGGTATGCTACTATAACCTTCGATAAGTTCAGTTTCAATATCATATTCGCAACTGCTGAGTGGAAGCGAGGTGAAATATAGTGACAATGTTTTGGTATTAAAAGCGTCGGTTTATCGTGATTAGAAGAGTATTCACATTGTGAGAAAAAACCATGTCATGAGTCATGCATGAGACTATTCTGGAATAACCTGAGGTTGGTTAATACAAAGCACCCTCTAAGCGATGATAACAGTTAAACATCACGCACGTAAGGCATTATACATCAACGCAACTTATTGATTTGAAGGCCAATGAACTCTTCTAGTGGAAAGAACAATCAGTGGTGAGACTATGTCTGCCATTGTGGGCTTAGCTAGAAAAATTGCAGTCGCGGTAGTCTAGCAGGTAGTGTGTTAGCGTATTAGGCGAGCGTTCATGGTTCAAAACCCGGCTCAAACTCTTTCCCATCAAATGATTAGTTTGCTGCATTCAAATTTTGTATTTGAACTCCTCTTAAATATATGTTGCCACCCCTACCCTTTTTCGCTTACTGGTGGCATTTGTAAAGTATTCGAAAGTCTTCTGTTAGCATAAGACTACCACACTTGTTTGGAAACTTAAGTTTTGTTTGAAATTTTTGATGAAATGCTTTGGTCCAGGAGACTAAAAATATTACGGAATATAAACAGAATGCCGATTAAGGCACTCAGTTATTTTGGCCTTATTAAAGCCTTATTAAACCCCTTGTTAAGCCGTTTGTATTTATTTTTCTTCCAGCTTAAAAATAAAAACTGTTGCCTAATGCTAAAATGTTTGTTCATGGGACCAGTAATATTACCAAATGTAAGTAAAATATCAGTTAATATACTCAATTCTAAGAAATAAGTTTATTATGGCCTTATTAAAGGCTTATTTAGCCCTTATTAAAGAATTTTTACTTTTTTCTTTCTGCGTAAAAATAAAAACTGCTGCTTAATACTGAAATATTTGTCCAGGAGACCAAATGTAAGTAAAATATTAGTTAATATATTCTAAATTCGTTGAAATAAGTTTATTATGGCCTTATTAAAGACTTATTAAGCCGTTTTTATTTTTTTTCTTCCTCTGGGTTAAAAACTCCCTGCTTAATACTGAATTTGATTTGCATAATCCGTAAAAATCCTTCTCAATTAGTTTTTAAAATTGCACGTTTTAATTATTTTTAACAAAAATTATTCAAAAAAAAAATTAAATTTTTTTTTAAATTTTTTTGTTTCAATTTGTTGATCCTGCACTCAACCAAAATCCCAGCAAGTTCAACCACACATGTACCATAAAGCTGATTAAAATTGTGTATGAAGTTCTAATGCAATTCCATTTAAAATATTTGCATACCATATCCACTGACTGGGGGGCTGTAGGGCAGACTCATTTTTTATTTATAAACCCACGGCCTTGTTTTCGTTTTTTTCTTTGTTTTCTTTCGAATCCACAAAAAATCGAAAAAAAATTATTTTTTTTTTCATTTAAACTTTTTTTTTTTGCAAATCCTGTTGCAAATTTGTTTGTTTGTTTGTCTATGAATTTGAATTTGAATTTTGTAAAAACAACAACAACACAGTCTGAGTGTATAAACAGCTTAAAACCACTGCAATGATGTGTTTGAACATACTCTGCACAAACTATTCTCATTTTTTTTTCTCCATTCATTGTATTCCACTCTAGTGTTGGCAAACGACATTCAATAACCGCAAATCCAAAAACAAAAACAAAAATTCAGAAAAAAAAAATCCTCATATGCTGTATTATGAACCAAAAAAATACTCGATTTGATGGAAAAAAACGGTATATTTAAGGCTTAAGAGTATTCAAATCGAAATAAAATTTATTCACAGAATTCCCACAAACAATTGAAAGCTCAACTGCAGAATATTTGGAATGAAAGACTGAAGGCAACCTTCAAAACAATTGAGAAAATTTATTTCGAAAAAGTAAACAGGAAATAAACACGTAAAGGGTTATCCATTTGACGGTTTAAAAAGTCAAAATAAAAGCCATGATTTCTTTACAATTTCTCTTCATCGTTTGACAGAGCTATTGAAACCATTATATGTCTAACATGGTTTATCCAGATTTAGCGCATTCGAAATGACCAATTATCATGATCGGACCGCATTTGACCAGTGACATGGTTTATGTTTGCTTTGGCGACCGCTGTGGTCGTAAATTTACATTCACATGCGACCAAAAGGGGTGAAGTCCTACGATCTCGGTAGCCAGTTCACATTACCTTCACATGAGCTGACATTGCCTTCAAACCGTTTGTGCAAAATATCCAATATACCATGAGCTTAATAGTATGTAGAACGATCCTATTGAAATCACATTTCATTTGGGTCTAGATTATCTAATTCAGGCCAAAAGAAGTCATTGACAGTGATGGCCTGATCAAAGCCAATGTGAAAGAAATTTAGACTCAAAATTCTCATCAAACAATCATCAAACTTTCTCGGGATGCATTGTATGCTCTTGGATCTTATGTGGACTGGTGTCCTCCCAAATTCGACAATTTTGTCTCTTCCTGAACCCATTCACCCACCAATGGGTCTCATTACTGAAAATGATTATGGGATGAAAACTGAGTTCAGTTGCGAACTGCTCCAGAGCCTTTTCCGCGATCACACGCTGTTTTTTATGGTCGTTTGCCTTTAATTCCTTCAATTCATTGTGATTTGTCACGACAGACTGAATAAATAATAATTAATTTGACACCTTCAACAAGATGGCCATTGACTGTCAAAGTTTCAAAAGTCTCTGATAGAAGACACGATAAGTTTTATTAAAAAGAATTCTTCTTGGAAGTTCCCTATCCTACTTTTTTCAGTATGAAGCAAGGACAGCAGACGCGTTTGATAGTTTCATCCCCGTGGCTGCAGTTTCTGTAATTATCATAAGGCGGGGAAACTTAGTTTTGTTGCATTAAGGCCTATAATGCCAAGTCCACTGTTCATGCCAATCTCTAAGTGTTCACAGTTGTCTCTTATAAAGCTGGTCTGATTTAAGATCTTTTGTATTCATAAAGACTTTTTAACTCATTTGACTTGCTTGCCCATATGTATTGAGCCTTCAACCTCAACGTTCTATGGGGAAAGCGAGATAATTACACGATCAATGTTCATAATATCGAATAATAATATCGGCCTTACTTAGTTGGTTATTACAACCCTTTAGCCAGGATTACAACCTAGTTTCTCATACCACTTATGTTGTGTGTGCTAATTTCATACACGAGTGGTGGGTCGTACAGTTTAAAGTAGACTTGGAAGGACTGATTTTTGAGAAACTTTTTCATGGCAATTATCTATTTACTCCCACTGTTTTTCCCGAAATCTGCTAAGGGGAAGTGGCCTAAGAAATCTGTGTTCATATTTCTTTCTGATCGAAATGTCTAACCCCCAAGTGAACCATGGCCTTACGACTAATAAGCCAACACATTACCTCCCAGGTTATGGGCTGCCCTAGCAGGTCCATTAACGCCTACCATTGCCCGAAAGCACTATCCTCCTGCCATTTGTGACACCTACTAATGCTTAGATCTTTTTCTCTATAAATTCCGTGTCAGTCAGTCTGGTATCCTATTAGTATTTGACGTACTAAGGACTGGATTTCTATCATACACTGATTGATTGACTTTGTGATTATGTATGTGATGAAGTGGACTTTCCGAAAGTCTTTGTGAGTGCATCTGTCAACAACCTGATATAATTTGCCTTCTCAAGACCCTTGCCATTGTAATTACACGCTTTTATTGGTAGAAAATTGTTCTTAGGAATCCTCATTTCAAATTGGAAAGTTTTAAAGATTTCGGTATTCCAACATCCTCCATTACACTGTTTCGCTTTGTCACGTTCTATTGTGATTGTCCTATTAATTTGACACAAAATGGACTTGAAATGTTTTTAAAAGCTTCCCTGAAGTCATCAGAAAAATACTGCAATCGTTAGGGGCTTTAAGAAGATTCAGACGTTGCTGCTTGGTATGACCATGACTCCATGAGAATGCGAGTGGGGTAATGGGAACCTCAATAGCGTAGGACTGTCCGTAGCACTCAACAAAATTGTAGATGACTTTGTTGTTCCCTGTGCAGCCTATACCCACCACATGGTGTTGTCGATGCTAAACTACGTTAACTTCAAGGATATAAAATTCCTATCCTCGTACAGAACAAAGCAAAGCAAATGCGAAAGAGAAAACAAATGAAAGTGAGAAAGAGAACAAAAGGAGTGCAGCTCTAATAGCATTTATAAAAAGCGGAAATTTTTAGCTAAACAAAGTGGTGAATTGAACGCCAAAGGGAGGGAGAAAGCATGCATAAAACAATACTTCCGCTGCCTTACCCGCTTAATCAAGGATATGAATCGACATCATAGGCAGCCGTTACAAGCGCAAACTAAATATCGATCCATATTTTCTCCCTGCCAATATGTTTTTGTTTTTGTTGTTGTTGTTTTTTTTTTCTTTTAATTTAAACGGAAGTATAAAATCCATTTAAATATCGTATATCGTCTACAAAATAGCAAAGGAAAACAAAAAGGAAAATAAAAATTTAAATAAAAACCGGAATGTTAAAGGAAAGCAAAATAAGTGAAATTCACAACACAGATGCTGGTGATACTAGTGGTGGTGCCGCCAACAACAATGTGGCAGGCAAAGGTTTGACTTTAAACAGCTGCCAATAACACTAACAATCATGTTGAACACACATGTTGTAACACTGCCTCCCTGCTCAACTTGTATTAACATGTCTTGCTTGCCACATGCGGCAATTACAAGTATTTGTATAGAAAAAATGCACATTAGCTGCTGCATAGTCATGCATGCTGTCAGCAGTGGTTTGGGATTTTAAAGCTGAGATGCCATTTCGTTGTTATTTTCATATAGTAAGTCAGGCTGTCTATTAAAATTATTTGTTGGTCTCCATGGTTTTGCAACAAATTGGAGGAGAATTGTAATGATAAGCGTATGGGGGCAGATATAAAGGAAGATATCTTTGCTCCTTTTTGCAGTATGATATCGATCTCGAAATTACCGGAAGGTGTGTGTTCAAGGTTACCAGTACTGTCGCCATATTTTTTTGCATTAAAACCGTTGCAACAATGCTCTTAAATCGCACGAACCCGGCAGCAAGTTCACGTTGCCTCTACGTAAGATGACCAAGGCCCTCAAATCGTTCGCACATTACATTTAGTGCAGCACGTACCGCCTTCTTGTTGAAACCACATATCTTTGGTGTCCAGATTATCCATTTCCATGGCAAAAGAAATGTATAATCCTCGGCCTATAATGCTCTGCGTTAACAATAAAGATCTCGCTTACATCGTTCTCAAAAATGTATGCATCGAACACGCCGCTAATCCATGATCCACACTAGCCCGTGATGTTTTCGATAGGTATTGAATGCTCTTGAATAGCAAAACCGCCTAAATTTCAACAATTTAGTTCGTTCTCAAACCAATTCAATCATAAATAAGGCCCATCGTTGAAGTGGATATTTTGATGAAAACTAGGTTCCGTTGCCAACTGCTGCAGATCGCTTTTAGCACAGACAGTTCGTTGTTTATGGTTGTTCACCTTCACTATCTTGGGCAGTAGAATTTTATACGACTGCAGGCTTAAGTCGTGAGGCAAAATTTGTCAAGTTGTGGTTTGCGAAAATCGGAGTTCTTGGGAGCAAACGCCCTTTCTTATGCACAGTAGCGATGTGTTCTACAAATTCTGCGTTTTGTCGACGTATGGATCGATTGTTTACTGAAAGAGAGGATATGAATTTATCCGCCTTTCCTGCTTAATTGGTCATTATAACCCTTTAGTTAGGATTACAACGTAGCTTCTCACACCACTTATGTGGTGTGTGTTAATTTTATCCAAAAAGGGGCGGGACATACAGTTTAATGTCGATTCTGAATGACAGATGTTTTGAAAACCTTTTTCATGGCAATTTTATTTTCTCTCAGAGTTTTTGCCAGAAATCTGCTGAGAGGAAGTCGCCGAATAAATATTCAAATTTCATTTTGTTGGAGATATCAGGTCTGGGGTTTGAACCGTGGCCTCACCTATAATAAGCCAACACACTACCTACTAGACTATAGCGACTACGAACTTATTCACCACATTGCGAATAGTCTTCTGGGTAGGACGATTATTGCAGTCGTAAAATGAGAGAAGCAAGAGGTACGTTGTTTGAACAGAACACCTATTTTGTTAAAACAGTATGGACATGTTGTTGAATGTAATGACAATTAATTTGACAGATGTACCTTCAACAGGATAGCCGTTATCAACTATCAAAATTCGGAAGTCCTAGTTAAAGGACCCAATAGTGAAGACGGACAATAGGATACAAAGCTGAGATGTTTTTATGAATTTGTTTTCATGCCAAATAGCTTTTAGGCTACTTCTTTGCTTCTGTATTTTCAAATATAAGGAGCTATTCTTCTATTCTCCATCTTCTGTTCCCATTTTCTGTGCCCATCTTCTGTAACCATCTTCTATTCCCTACTTATGAATTGTAATTTATTGATTTAAACTTATCTCTCTCTCCCTCTCTCTTATCTCTCTCTCTCTCTTTTTCTCCAAGGTCATAATAATTTTTCTCGTTTTAAAAATTTTAATTTAAAGTGCTTATGATGTTAAGCCCTACCCCCTTCGATTATTAATTTGAATTCAATTTTAAATCCCTTTTAGCTTCAAAGTAATTAAGTTTGACCACGAGGGCGTTTATATTACAATCAATAATTATTTCTTGCAAACAGAAAAGTTCAAAAGTAACGGCAAAAAATAGAGGCGGTAAGGGGGAACTCTAATGACCTGTTGCCATATAAAGCCTTTAAGAAGGCAAACGTTTTTTCAATCAACAATTAAAAAATTAAAGAAAAAAATGAAGAAAAATGGGAAACTAAGATAAGGGAAATTAGTCCATTAAGTCCATTAATATTTATACAAGCGAGTTCATTAGCATGAACGCAATAATATGAATAATATGTGGTATGAAGTTTTCAATGAGTAGCAGAGATGTCAAGGTGGCCATTAGACAGGCATGAGGCTTGACAAAACTGTCACCCAAAACTTCACCATCAAAATAGAGTAAGACAAGGACAAAGCATGTCATAATAAAGTCTAGAGATTTAGGGGATGCAACCTTAAAAGACAGTCACCGTAGTCTAGTGGGTGAAGTGTAGGCTTACATACTTGAATGCTCAAACCAAAAAGAAAAAAAAGCATTTCTTTAGGCGACTTCCTCTCAGTAAACTTTTGGCAAAAACTCTGAAATTAAATAAAATTGCCCGAAAAATTTCTCAAATCTATCGTACAGTGTCGACGTTAAACTTTAGCTACCGCCATTCATGGATAAATTTAACAAACAACGTGGGTGATGTGAGAAGCTAGGTCGTAATCCTGACTAAAGGGTTGTAATGTGAGTATGTGAGTAACCTAAGGATGATGCATAGGTTATTGACCAGTATGGTCCATCAATTGAAATGTAACCATTGTTTGAATGGATAAAAAAAATATGGAAAGTGTGGGCTTGGATATGATACAGAAACTGGCATGCAAACTCTACTGGAATGAAGGCCATCAAAAAAGTCACAGAGCACATAGCCGGCAGCTTACTTCTTGCGCCCTGTACAGAACCAGTAGATGTTTTAAAAGTTCTGTTCAGTGAAACCGTGAAGAGTGGTTACAAAATTTTTTTTAAGAAGTGTTGTTTGTGTAACACAAATCTGCATGAAGAATTTGACTTCGGAATGGCTGGGCTCTAGAAGAGCTCAGATGAGCAACAGGGAAACGTATGTTGTTTTCCTTTTGCACTAAAACTTTAGATTGTAGTAACGGGTTATCCATTGTTCGATTTCAAAAGTGAGGTTAAATAAAACACACTCAAAACCATGTAATCCGCATGGTCTAGTAGGCAGTGTGTTGGCTTATTAGAGTCATATTCGTAGCTCAACCTTTGCCTAGATATGTCGAACAGAATGAAAAGATTTTTTTCCTTCGGGCACTTCTTTTTCTTCTCTACTCTAGCAAAAACTCTCAGTGTCTTGCCTTGTCTTTCTGAATCGATGTTAAACTGTAGCTCCCGCAACGAATGAATAAAATTAACACACACAACATAAGTTTTAGGAGAAGCAAGGTTGTAATCCCGACTAAAGGCTTGTAATTGTCAATTAAATAAGTATGGTTTAAGCTCCTAATGTTTTAACAGGCTTTGAAATAAGTTGTGAAATAAGTGAAATAAGTTGTAGGGTGATAGAGAGGCTTTCCATGTACTGAAAGAAAAAAATGTTCGCTTTTAGGTAGGTAGGTAGAGGTGGCTGCCCATTCAAGAGAATTAGAGGGACACACTTAGGCCTCAAAGGAGCCCATTATGCTATCACAGTAGTTCGTTATCTCCTAGTCTCGAAACCACTCGGAGCTCCTGATGAAGCGATTTGGACTGCCAATATCAGTCCTTGAGCGTTAATCCAGCTTATCCATGTAGTAAGCACCTAAGTACTTCTTTCTTCTCTGACAAAGAGCCGGCCACGTACCCAGCAGGTGAAGAACAGTTCCCTCCTGTTCCTCATCTCTGCAGTTTCTGCAGAAGTCGTTAGCAAGGTGTCCAAGGCCAATGCGCCTCGTATGAGTACGCATAATGCAATGCCCCGTAATGACCTTGACAACCACACTGAGCGCGCCCCTTTGGAGTTTACGCAAACGTTTTGTACGTCCTTCATCCAGCTTTGGCCAGATTTTATGCGCCTTTCTACTCGTATCCGAGGTCGCCCAGCTGTCGTTGACGGAAGCGCATTTATCAATTATGAGTCTACAGGTTCTCATAGGGATGCCCAAAGTCGAGAATTTCTCGGGCAGTTCGATGGTCGTGCCCCGCCTGGCAAGTTCATCAGCTCTGCATTTAACCGGAATACCACTGTGTTGTCGGTAACCATGTGATATGGACAACATTCGTTCCGCTTTCTCTTTAATACATCTGCGACAGTTCTGGAGTTCATCACATTGGAACTTAGAGCCTTAATAGCCGCTTGGCTATCAGATAGTATTGGTGATGTTCCACGTGGGGATGTTTCCATCTTCAATAATTTTCGCCGCAGCCTATATTGCACCACCTCCGCCTGAAAGACGCTGCAGTTTTCTGGTAGCCTTAAAGACTGGGCTATTCCAACCGATTCCGAAAGAAGTCCACCACAAACAGCTTCGTTCAGTTTCGAACCGTCGGTATAGACGGTTCGCCTTGGCGGAGAAAAAGTACTAAATACGTACCTTTTCGGTACTTTTTTTTGTTTGTTTCTTATTTTAAACATGAAAAAACCTTTTAAAATTTCATATTCAAATCACAACAGAAATTTTAGTTGACACAACATTAGGAAACTTTGTCTCACACATGTTTTATTCCGTCAATTCGAGACAAAGCCATGGGTACCAGGAAAAAAAAGGAAAAGAAAAAATAATAACAACAACAACAATAGAAACTTTTTTATCCTCAAAACAAGCTGTCAGTCTTTGTTTTCTTTGCAATGTTTTGACCAACTTTTGCAATTTCTGTAAATGGAAATGGAATTTTGTCATCTCCGACTTATTGCTTGCAACATGCTGTATGTAGTAAGAATAAAAATTATGCCACAAATTTTCTCTTTTTTTTTTGTTTTTGTTTACTTCTTATTCGTTTTTCTCTTTCATAAATTTTATTTTTATGTGTCAAACAAAGTTGTCTGACAAACAAAAAAATTTTTTCAATTTTTTTTTCTTTGGCTCTCTGTGGGCATTTAGAGAGGGAAGGAGGGCGCCAAGTCATGATACGTATGTAAATACATTTTTGTTGACACATGTTTATTAAAATATTTCTTTTATTCTATACACATATACCCTCCTCTTCCCTACGCTAGAGTTTGTATTTCTATTTGTAACACCACGAACTTGATTACTCCACACTTATTGTATATTCCCAAGCAGCATTTAATTTATTCAGAAACGGCCTTAGTTGTGACAGCAGCTCTTATACTGTCCCCAATGATCCTGAATAACATATTTTGTTATTGGTTACGAGACGTAACATATTCGCAGTACAATAACTTTACTGGAGCTTCATTGTTATAAGCGATATGGTCTTGTCTCTCTCATTGAGGTAAAACGAGAACGTCAATGTTTAATCAGATTCGATATCTGTTTAGTAGTGATTATGGACTCCCAACAGCTTGACTAAGGTCCTATGGAAGAGGGGGACTGTCCTCGTTGTTATCGTTATCTATTTAGTGACTTAGTTTGTTGTAAAACATCTTCTATCTGGAGTGCCATTTATTTCTGAATGGCTTGGCAGTTACGAACTGAATAAATAAAAAATATACGATCTTCCTACAGGGACTTCCCAAAACAATTGACAATTGATAACGGCCATCTTGTATAAGCTGCATCTGACAAATTAGTTGTAATTTGTTCAATCTGTTTTGCCAAAATTACTATGGTCGGTCTTAGGCAACGACTTGTTGGCGACAGACGCTATTTTTCCTCGAAAAAACATCTTCAGCGTTGAGGCCCATTTCTGAATGAATGATTGTCGAATTGGGGAAGATCCAAGATCGACCAAAGCATCTTGAAAAAGTTATTGTTTGATGAGGAGTTTGGGGCTAACGTCGCTACACATTTCGTTGGGAATGGCGTTGATCAAGCCATCTCTGTCAACGACGAGTACTATAGGTCGGCGGTTACCAACTTCTTTTAGTCTGAATTGTTTGATCCGGACACCAACGAAATGTGGTTTTAACAGGATGATTTGATTAACAACTTATTTTAGGATGAGTATGGGCCTACGTGTCACACTGCTCTTAACACATTGAATAATCAGTGTGAGCTATTTGAGCCCATGGTTATCGCACGCGAAAGTGATGTGAACTGGCCACCGATATTGTGCGATAAAGCACAAACAGCAGCGGTTCTCAAAGGCAACATAGCCCATGTCTTTAGTCAAATTCACACTGATTTCTAAGCCGGGGACATGGAGAATTGGTTATTTCGCAATCGGATCACCCAGAGAAGTAGTGGCGATCATTTAAACGATTTTGTATTCCTAATGCCATCAATAGATCTTCCAAACGACTAACAAACATCCAACGTTTCTATAAATGCTGGTCACAGCAGTTGAACGTTATCGCTTAGAGAGCCGTCAAAAAATGCTGTGCCTTGACACAGTTATCTTGTCAGGCTCACACGGACTAGCAAATTAGTACCATGACAGGCTGACCTGTGTGCGACTATGACACCCTCAGCTACCCGAGTAGCTGGCCTGTCAACGACTGTTACCCTCATTGCTTGCATGAACCCGAGTAGCTGGCTTGTCAACAACTATGTTAGCCTCGTTGCTTGCATGACACCCGAGTGGCTGGCCTGTCAACGACTATGTTACTCTCATTCGTTCCATAACAATTCACTCCGCTTAGGGTATTATTATTATCATAGTGAAGAGGTGCCTTACTATTGTGACCACACGATCTATTGTAGGATTTCTACGGTAGCTCTATAATGTCTCCATCAAGGCTATTGTCCTGACAAACTACTGGATGCTGCTTAATAGCAACAAGGACAATTCAGTGCCCAGCATCTGTGTTTCCTTCTGGATTGCATTAATGCCTTACAGGCACCAAGAAGCTGTTGCGATGATTTATTCTCATTGCCTCGGAATCTTCATTCTGGATGAGTGCACGCTGATGCAAACGCCGGCTATTTCCTCTTATTGCACTTTTACCACAAAAGTGTCGGTTGCCTCAAACCCACTTTGTGACTTGGTCTCTCTTTATCTTTCATTTCGTCAGGCTTTTCTAAGGTAAGGGTAACAGTGATACACCATTTCGTCTAGCAATTCTGGATGTTCTCGAATCACAATCGAGATGATTGAGACTCCATCTAAAACTTTCAAGGCTTGGTAGATAAGGAGTTCTAGAAGGCATTTCAATACCTGACCTAACAAAAACACAGTAGAGCTCCATGCAGTTAGGATCATCCCAGCTACTAATTTTGTCTTCCCTTTGAAGCTTATATTTATCGGTCATCGATCAAACGAATCGAACAGCTATCCCTGGCCATAATAAATTTTCAACAATGCCTTGCATTGTAGCGTGTCTTATAATCGAACATCGAACTTTATCGTCTCACACTGTCCCAGCATGTTCTGTTATTTTATCTTGAAATTGAAATTCCTATTTTCTTCCCTTCGTTGTGTATTGTGGTCTGCCTTCATTGTATTTGAAAATCTCTTCGAAAGAAGAATCAAAGCACAGGACATTTTTAATTTCAGATTAAAAAATCAAAATCCGAAAATATTCCTATGTGCGACAAACAAACAACACAACACAACACAGCAGCTTTCGTATGATAGAAGCAAAGAAAAAATTGAAAATCAAAAGAAATTCATATGTTCCAGCTCTGTGTGTGTATGGTTGTATGTTTTAGAAAATGTTTGTTTTTGATTTCTTCGAAGAACTGTTAAGATTACAGGTGATGTGCTGAGAATAAAATGAAAATCCGGCAACAAAAATTATTCAGAGAGAGAGAGAGAGAGAGAGAGAGAGAGAGAGAGAATGTTTTAAAGACGTCAAATAACTTAAAAGGAAATCAAATTTAAAAATATTTTCTTAAGCAGTTAGGAGAAAAAAGAATTTGATGGAGGTATTAGGCAATCCATTCAGTAGATACAGGGATTTATTGTGGTGTTACATTTAAACTGGAAGCTGGCAAATCAAATTCGGATTCCTAAACAAGATTCTTCAGATTGCATCCCGATCAGCCATTTGGAGGCTATTCACCCTCTTTTTCCTGTGATTGAACAGAGACCAGTTCGTAGTGATATAACAGGGGAGACTATGCCCCATAGCGGCGCTGAAAGCTGTGTTACATTCAAGTCCTCTGTAAAGCTGTTAACGAGCTAAGCTTTGAAGTTAATGGTTAGGTTGATAGGAAACAAGTCTAATATGAAATTTATTAAGGGATTACAGTACCTAAGGACTTTATTGATTGACAGCTCCCTCCCAAACTATCGCCTGGAGAGACCCAGTAAATTTACAGACTTTAGGAAGAGCTTCACAGCGAGACTTAGTTACAGAAATGAACAAAGTAATCCGGAATCTGCATACTCTCTTAATACAGGTTCCATTTTGTGGTATACAGATGAATAAAGAATGAATTTTCAAACAGAAGCAGGAATATTTGGTTCAACAAGGAAATATTTCAAGCCAAGGGGATACTCGCTGGTATCGACCAAGCGGGGCAGTCTATGTTGTCGAGACTCAATTCAACTTTGATAGAACGTATAAACTACAGTCAAACATGGAATTATCGGAAGAAACGGAATCAGCTAGGTAGAGAGAATAGAGCTATCGTCTGCTGGCTACCAGGTCTTGCAGGAATTCTAGAGAGTTAGCAAAAAAGAAAAAGTTGCAAAGAGGGGAGTTTTCACTCCATTGATGATGTCAGAACTTTTCTATGGAGTGAGGCTAGATCTTTGGAAAGTTGTTTGAAATGAAAGGATAGATAAAGAAGTGTGAAGTGCGTTTAAGGCAATCAACACTGCTGTTGAGAAACTACAATATGAAGACATCTGTGTAATGCATAAAACTACTATCGAGGAATAACCAAAGTTTGCTAATCGATGCTGTGACAAGGACTTCTACTACTTAATCTGAATTGGGGATTGTCTTGGGCTCTGTGACGATGAGTATGAATCATTGGAACACCTTCTTTTCGAAAGAAACATCTCAATGCCCATCAAAAGTTAGACAGGGATTTCTCAGCAACTTAAATTTTGTCAAGGCACTAGGGGATACCCTTTAAAGTGTGGTTAAAGTATTAAGGCAACTTATCACGACAATACCTTGGTGCAAGTCTACCATCATGACCTGGACTACCTCAAGTATTTGCCGCTAATTAGTCTGGGTAATATATAATTGGTCCTTATAATCCTTCAGTTCGGCTTAAGACCTAGCTTCTTCCACCACCCATTTTGTGTGTCACAATTTTATTCACGATTGGCGGGACCTATAATATAAAGTCGACTACGAAGTCTGCTGAGAGGAAGTCGCCGCCAGAAATATTTTTTTTTTTCATATTTTCTTTTCTTTGCAGTCGCCGTAGTCTAGTAGGTAGTGTGTTGGCTTATTAGACGAAAGGTCAGAGCTCGAATCCCCGGTCAGACATCAAAAACGAAAGATGAAAAATATTTCTTCGGCGACTTCCTCTCAGCAGAATTCTGGCAAAAACTCTGAGAGTAAATAAAATTGCCATGAAAAGTTTCTTAAAAATCTGTCGTTGACTTTAAACTGTAGGTCCCGCCACTCATGTATAAAATTAACACATTCAACATAAATGGTGTGTGAAGCTAGGCCGTAATCCTGATTGAAGGGTTGTAATGGCCAATTATGTATGTATGTACGAATGACATATTTTTGAAGAATTTCTCACAGTAATTTTATTAAATCTGTGAGTTTTTCTCAGAAGCCTGCAGAGAGGAAGTCGCCGCCAGAAATATTTTTTCATATTTCGTTTCTTTCGAGATGTCTGACCTAGGGTTTAAACCTCGGTCTCACTTCTAATAAGCATAACACACTTCTATTAAACTACCACAGGAAGTGGTCTTTCAACAAGCGAGGTTCACAGTTTCCTAAGAGCTACTGTTGTATGTGAGGACTCCCATTAAATTCTTTTTGATTTTAATGTGATGCTGCTGCCTAATGATTAAAAACTAATCACATCCCTCATTAAAAACAATTTTTTTTAAACTTTTTAGAAAAAAAAGTTTTTTTTCCAAATTATTTCTCATCTTTAAACATTCATTTTCATTGCATATTTAAACAAAGTGTGTGTGTTTATTATTTATTGACATAAAATTTAAATAATTAAATCAAACCGCAGTTTATGGCTAGAAAAACTTTTCACTTTCAAAACTTGACAAATAATTTTTAATATTTTTTGCTTCAAATTTTTTTGTTTGTTTCATATTTTTCATGCTGTTTTCCCGTTTGGAAAAAATGTCATAATAAATCGTTAGTATTTTTAATAATAAATAATATTTTCACGCCAAAAAAAATAGAAAAAAACAACAACAAAAAAACATTTTAAAACTAAACAAAATACAACTCTGTGCAACAACTACCGCATGAAGTTATAAATGAGCGAAGGCACAGTGGCAACTACAGACTAACTTTCGTTTTTTTATTTTGCTATTCAGAGAATTGTGCTAATCGCCTCCATATTCTGAATCATATGGGCCTTGACAAAGGCCTACGTTTGTCCACAAAGCTTTTGCATTTAAGTACACTTAATACAGTTGACACGGATAGGTAGGGCGTTCCCCTAACATGACAGTAAATTTCCGTTTCTGATCAATATCATAAGGAGATCTCAGTAACCTTTCAATTGTATTCAGCAAAATACTACGGCATATTATCTTTTGATAAAAGTACCAGCTGCTGGCTTATGTTTTATCAAATACGTCCCAGCCTATTTATTATTGTGGTAGTGAATAGGCGCCTTCGTACTGCAACCATACAATCTATTGTGCTTCCTTCATACTTTAAACGGCAACGCTATAATGTCTATTCCAAGCCCATTTGCTTTGACCAACCTCTTAATGCTGATCATTATTAACGATAACAATTCCTTGCCCAGCATCTGGTATGGACCCTTCTTTGTGAGAAGCATTAACGCCTAACAGTTTCTATGCATAAGTTACGATGTTTTATTCTCGTTGTCACAGGATCTGCATGTTGACCCATACGATCTATTGTGCTTATTCATACTTTAAACGGTATTCCTATAATGTCTATTCCAAGCCTATTGTCTTGATCAACCTCTTAATGCTGATCATTGTTAACGATAACAATTCCCTGCCCAGCATCTGGTTTGGATCTTTCCTTCTGGGAAGCTTTAATGCCTAACTGTTTCCATAAATAAGTTACGATGATTTATTCTCCTTGTTACAGAATCTTGGACCTCATTCCCTCATTCTAAATAATTGTGGTCTAAGCCTATAGCGCTTATCAACCTCAGATAATTCTTAACAGTCTGACGCGTGACCCCAATTTCTTCTTATAGTAGTTTCCTAACAAAAGTTTTGATTGCCACAAACCTATTTGGTTTCAAAAGTGACTTTGCCTCTCTTTACCTGCCCTTCTGCTCCACACTCCACAGAAGGGTCCTCGGTACGATTAGTCTATGGCTTAACGTGAGTATCGCCATGATGGCACTTCCCACGGTGCTCAAAGCACGAGTGGAAAGAATTCGTCTACCAGCGCCCCCACTCACGCTGATGCAGCCCTGCAGAATGCATTACTACATCACCATACGTGAGTACTAATTCGAAGCCATGTATTTGGACCAGACTTCACTCTAGGTTAGGGGTTCGAGACTATCTAAACTTTTTTGTGTCCTGGGTACCAGTAGAGGGATAATATTATTTTCTCTACCTAGCCGATTCAGCTTATTCAGATACTCCCATTTTATTTTCGAGTGCACGAATTGCGGTCTGGCTCTCAGTTAGTATTTGTATCGAACTTTCTATTCAAGTTGAATTGAGCACATCTTTCGATAACATATACTTGCGTTTCCCAGATACCCATGAGCATCCGCAGGACTTCGAAATATTTCATTCTGGCACAAAAACGACGTACTCCTATTCAGAGATCCGCTCTTTACCTTTACAGCCTCAAGTACCCTACTCTTTTTGAATGCTTATGGTTTACAACTATCGGATGAATAGTACCAATAGACGCTATGAATTTAGAATTGATTTGAATTGCATACATAACATAATTGGCTATTACAACCCTCAAGTCAGGTCTACGGCCTAGCTTCTCACATCACTTATGCTGTGTGTCGTCATTTTATCCATAAAAGGGGGGGGGACAGTTCAAAGTCGACTCCAAACGACAGATTTTTTTTTTTTTGAGAAACTTTTCATGGCAATTTTATTTACTCTCAGAGTTTTTGCCACAAATCTGCTGAGAGGAAGTTGCCTAAGAAATATTTTTTTAGATTTCGTTTTTGATGTCTGACCGGGGATTTGAACCGTGGCCTTTCGTTCTTTTATTTACTGTTAAAGTCTTTTGCCAAACGTCTGTTTTTTCCGAAGAAATATTTTTTTTCATACTTTGACCTCATATTTCATACACCAACACACTACCTCCTAGAAAATGGTGGCTTCTTTGGATTGAGTTTTTCTAATAATCGCCGTGATCTAGTGGGTAGTGTGTTGGTGTATGAAATGTGAGACAGACGATTGGCAAAAACTCGGAGAGTAAATAAGAAATTGCCATTGAAACATTGAAACACAACATGAGTGATGTGAGAAGTTAGGTTGTAATCTTTACTAAAGGGTTGTAATGACCAATTTTGTGGGTATGTATGTATGCATGTATTTCAATCTATTTCCATAAAATTTCGCCATCCACAGTTCCCTACAATTTGAAGGCATCAGTGATGATTTGAACAAAGTCCTTTACGAGGTGCGCTGCTTTATTTTTCCAAAGTTGTTTACGCGGATGTTCTGTATGTTATTGAGAAGTTGTATCGCTGTATCACACAATGGGTCTAAAGGGTGGTGGCCTAAGTTGGATGTCTTCCTTCAAGAGGGGTTTACAACTTTACTTAACCTATTCCTTGGGTCTACGGATTACTTTCTATGGGGCTATGTTTAGTCATTGAGGCTATAGATGCCATAGAAATGGATTTTTTAGAAAAGGAAGTAACGAATTCGACAGATCGAATAGAAATCATATTTAAAATACACGAGTGCTATGGAGGCGTTCATCAGATTATCGATTTTGCCAGTTGAAGTTCTCAATTTTTTTTAAATTTCCTTGTCCGCGTTCTTTAGTAAATTATGCCTCCTACTATTAGTTTAATAACCCCTTGCTACCTAAGATAATTACAATTATTTGCGGGGGCTTAAAAATACCCTCTGGGCCCGCTACATTCACAAATCCTTGGTCTCATGTATAAAGGCCCTAACACGCATATTTGCAACTTTACAGGAGAAGGTGTAAGGAGGTGTATTTGTGTTAAATCCACTGTAATAACAAAAAAATCAATATCGAAAAAAGTGGGAGTTTAGGGCGTTTCTACATGAGACCAACGGAATGCAACACAATATTTGATAGAATTTAACGATTACATTAGAAATGTTTTAGTTGTTTTTGTTGCTGCATATTTTCTACAGAAAACAATTTAAATTAAAAGAAGAAGAAGAAGAGAATAAATTATCCTTTTAAAGGATAATTAAAGTACCGAAAAAAAAGTTAAAAGATTATTGAGTTAATGGAACAAGAATTTTTTGCTTTAAAAATTTTCCAAGTTTTTTTCTTTTGTCTGCCGGTATGGCAATAAGAAAAAAAGATTTAAAAGAATTAAGATAACAATAATAATAACAACAACAACAACAATAACAACAACAAAATTAGATTCTTTCCATTTGGATTAATTTCATCACACAGAAATCAAATTGAATTTTCGATTTAAAACACCAAAGCATCAGGAGAGAATTTAAGATAAGACTGATGAGCACAAAAAGGAAGAAAGAAAAAGAAAGAAAAAAGAAACTGTTTTTGAAAAGAAATCCTGAATAACAAAACCAAACACACACACAAAAAAAAGGTAAAATGGGATATGATTTGATTAAAACTTAAATAATGTCTATGCTTGGAAAACCTATGATAAGAAATCCATGAAAAGAAAAAAGAAAAAAGAAAAAAGGGAAGGCAAAACATTTTTTTCTTTTCTAAGGAAAATTTTAATACCAAAAGAGAAATTAGAAACACAAGCATAAACAGTATTTAAAATAGATTTGAAAGAAAAAGAAGAAAAAATGAAAAAATTTGAATGCAATTTTTTTTTAATCAGGGGCCTATTTCGTTTCAGTCATTCTTCTGTCCTTCTTGTGTTTCTTTCTCCATTAAATTTTATAAGTCTTGAATTGAATTCTCCTATATTTTAACATGCCAGACTCTAGTGGGAATTACTTCATAATTTACTGCCTTAATATATCTCAACGGGCCTAAATGCTGGCCTAAGTGGGACCCCTGCCTTCGAATGGGTCCACCACCACTAAGCCAACTGCTTTAATATCTAAGAATTGCTGTTCAGCATTAGCAATCCTTATTTTTTTTAGTAGAAATCCTATGAAGATAGATTGAAGCGGAGCCATACCCCTAAACCATCAGGTTGTTTTATTGTGCTCTCTCACCATCAAGAAATACCACACATAATTGCTATAGGAAATCTATGTCCTACACAAACTTCTTCCTTAACTTCTTACAGCCTGTACCTCTGGGATTAGTTCATAAATTTGGTATCGTATGCTCCATAAAATTTAAGAATCCTAAGCTTACGAAGATCGGCCAATGACACGTAATGTGTACCATCGTTTCGATAAACTCAACGTATGTACATGCCATGAGAACGTAGGTATTACTTCTGTTCCATTGAGCTTATATGGATTCATCTTGAAAACTTTTAAAATCATAGACTAACTCCTGGGTATTTAGTGTGAAAATCAGAAGAGTTACGTATATTCCCGAAGTCCATGCAAACATTTACAGGGGATCGATGACAATCCTGGTATAAAGCATAAATTCCGTTTAAACCACACGATAAACGTCATTCAATTGTAAGCTGTAGGGCCTGGTTACATCTGAAAGATAAAATATGCTGATCGCAATCTGATCGATCCGCGTAGATCGTTCGCATTACCACAGAATCTGAAGTCATGTCACTGCAGTTCCTCTAACAGTTCCTCTACTACGATATTCCACACCAAGGGTAAGAGAACACCAGTTTGTGGTGTGTATACCATACACTTCCCTTCCTATATGACCTTTGCCTAGAGAGGAATTAATTATTCCGTGCTTTGGGGGGCAAATCGGAAGAGTTACGTACATTACTGAAGACCATGCAAACATTTACACGGGATCTGTAGGGACCACTCAATTGGGGGATTAATTTTAAGTGAACCTTCATCAAAAATTGCAAGATGTGAACGGGAGTAACACTAACATATTCCCAAGCACTTAATTGGCATGATTTTACTTGTTACAAGAATATGGAGGAGTATGGCACCCAGACATGCTTAGATTGTTGTAGTATTCCCGCACATATACCCACCGATTTAATAATCAATTCGGTGCAAGGCTTCCTTTTATGTCGATATGGAATCAGTATATTCGTTATAAAGGTTTAGATCCCTTCATTAGCAGGATTTGAATCGAATAACGCCCTCATATGCCTCCATCGTGATGCGTGACAAAGTGAGTCCTGATATTAAACTTTCTTATCAGGAAAAATCTTCCCATGTGCTCGGATAGCTAGGCTGCGATTAAGTCCCTAGCAAACTTAGTTTTAACGTACGACCTTTCCGATAAATATCGGGAATTTCTTAGGGAAATTTACGGATCATTTAAAGGTAACTCTGATATGGGTTCCGAGACCTAGCGATATCGTTGGAAATTGCATTGCTAATGAGCTGGCTAGGGCCTTTATAGACCTAGATATCTCCAACGTGTTATAGGGCATAAGTATTCCCATTGTCCTACGTGGAGGCTCAATCTCGTCGATAGCAAGGGGTTACGTGCACTATTGCTAGACTCTGCTGGACACGTATGAATAAGAAGTGGCCCGAGACTCAATTCTATTCTGAAATCTTATGGCCTTTCATCTCATAATAGCGAGTCTCACCGCCCACTGTCCGATAAGCTTAGCATTTCGTCAAATGACTTCTGCAAGAGCTGTGAATCTAAGGAGCAGGAAGAGAGTCTAATTTTCACTACATGTGCCAGCGACTCTCTCACTTTCTGACATTCTTGATCAAGCTCTCTTATATAGGGATTGCTGCAATAGCAAGAATGATTTTGGGCTCGTATTAGTTTCCTCTAGGGAAAGCTTGTTTGAAAAAGATTTTGAAAGTAGGTGTTGGATAGTTTTATCTCGCCAGTTTTTTTGGACTCGTATTGATTTCCTCTAGGGAAAGCCCTGAACTTGGCCTATTCGACTAAGGCTTTCACTGAAATACGTTTCAGTTCAGAATAGGGTGTCTAGCTAGGTCACGGCCAACAATTGCCATATGTTGCTAGAATGAAGGAAAGCGGTTACCAAAGCTGTCACTATAGCGGTCACCACCCTAGCATAGTGGTGCACAATAAGTAGCCAAATTTGTCTGAGATCGTTCGCAATTTAATTCTTGAACAATTTAAATTTAAAAAAAGCTTTTAAAGACGCAAATAAGAAATAAAGAGACTCTAACGATTCAATTCGTTGCCGAAGGACAAAGTTTTCATTTCATTTTCATTCGTTGACTGTTTTAATGGCTCTTAATGAGGTCATTAACAGGCAGTGTTTCCTTCTTGTTTTCTTTTTTAGCCGTTAAAATTTGGTTGTTGTTGTTGTTGTTGTTGTTGTTGTTGTTGTTGCTATTGTTGTTGTTCTGTTTATTGTCATCTTGAAATAAAGTTTGTGGAATAGTTTAACGCAACCCAACAACAATATTTGTGGAATGAAACGATAAAAGAGAGTGTGGCACAAAAAAGGAGTTCGTGTAGTTACTAAACGATTAACAAGCAATTGAAGCAAAGAAACTTTTAATTTTTTATAAAATTGTTTGCTGGGTTATCATTTGTTTGTTCATTATTTTTGTGAATTCGAATGACGAACGAGAAAAAAAGTTTGTGTTTCTTCTTCTTCTTCGGCAATAAATGTCTTCAAATTACAATTGATATACGAGTACTCAGGAGAAGGACGCGAAATTTCTCTTTCTTTCCTTTCAGTTTTTTTCTGTCATTCATTCATTCATTCATTCATTCCTTCATTCTCTCTGTTTAATTTATGAGCAATTACAAGCATAATTAGCGAAATTCTTTACTTTTGTTTGAGAAAAAAAAATTAAAGAAGAAGAAGTACTGACTAGACAGGAAGACGGCTATTCTTTAAAGAAGTTTAAACCAAGAACCGTTACTGTTTAACTGTTTAACAAAAAAGACTCACAATAAATAATATTGAGGCACGGAATAAAAATACGTTCATTATACTTGACTGTAATCTATTGGCATTATAAATAAAGCAATAAAGCTGAGAGCTGGTTCTTCAAGGTCACTCACCCCTAGTTCTAATAACGCTTTTACAAAAAAGGCTCCAGTTTAGTTTAGATTAAGTAACTTACCAGACTGTCGTTCAAGAAATGAGTGCCACTTTTGCCAGAGATAAACCCTACTCTTATCTTATCGGAGTATACTCAGTGTAACTGAGGCAATCGGGTAGGGTAAAGCCTACTCTTATCTTATTGGAGTATACTCAGTGTAACTGAGGCAATAGGGTAGGGTAAGCCCTACTCTTATCTTATCAAAGTATACTCAGTGTAACTGAGTCAATCGGGTAGACAAAGCCCTACTCTCATTTCATCAAATTATATTCAGTGTTACTGAAGCAATCAAATAGGCTAAGCCCTACTTTTATCTCATCGTAGTCTACTCAGTGTAACTGAGGCAATCGGGTAGGGTAAGCCCCACTCTTATCTTATCAAAGTATACTCCGTGTAACTGAGGCAATCGGGTAGGGTAAGCCCTACTCTTATCTTATCGGAGTATACTCAGTGTAACTGAGGCAATCGGGTAGGGTAAGCCCTAATCTTATCTTATCGGAGTATACTGTGTGTAATTGAGGCAATCAGGTAGGGTAAGCCCTACTCTTATCTTATCGGAGTATATTCAGTGTAACTGAGGCAATTGGGTAGGGTAAGCCCTACTCTCATCTTATCAAAGTGTACTCAGTTTAATTGAAGCAATCGGGTAGGGTAAGCCCTAGTCTTACCTTATCTCTGTATGCTCTGTAGGCTCCTATGTGTGAAGTTAGCTACGAATGTTAGATTCTTTTTTCTTTTACAGTGAATGTTATGTTAACAGACACTGTTAAGTTAACGTATGTAATTGAAAAATTTTTGTAAACGGGAGGACAGAAAATCGATTAAAAATCGAAAGAATAGTGATGAATTAGAGAGAAAAAGTAAGGGAAGACGAAGCTAAATCTTAGAATTTTACAAAAAACAAAAACAAAAATGTTTGTCTATAACAATTTGCTTAATGGAGCTAATAAAGTTGAAAAATTAAGTATTTTTACCAAATATTCCCTCCATAAATTGGGCTAAATTCAATAAAATTTAAAAAAGTTTAGTTTTCTGACCTATTGGGCTGGATAGTCATTGGATTAAGGATTCCCAGAATAGTTTTCGTTAAGGTCGAATATTACTTAATACCGAAGATATAGGCGACGAAGCTAGCTTTTTTCAACTTAGCAAATAAATCGGACAAAACCGAAGAAAATGGACCCAGTAGGGGAAATGAACCTAGTGGACTGGATGGTCATATTATCAACGATTCCAAAACACGTTTCCTTACGGTTGAGCTTTATTTGGGATCGGAGATATAGGCAACGAAGCTATCTTTTTGATACGATTCTATTATAGATGTTTATAGTTTATAAGAATATAAATGTTAACAAATAAAACGTTAATACTTACATGGGTAGCTAATATATACTAATACACATACAATACGAACCTACATATTTGGTCATTACAACCCTTCAGTCAGAATTACGACCTAGCTTCTGACATCACTTATGCTTTATGCGTTAATTTTATACTTGAGTGGTGGTGGGCCTATAGTTTATAGTCGATTCGGAACAACAGATTTTTTTTGAAACTTGGAAATTTTATTTACTCTCCGAGTTTTTGCCAGAAATCTGCTGAGAGGTAGTCACCTAAAGAAATATTTTTCATGTTGCATTTTGTTCGAAATGTCTGACCTGGCTACACATATTTTTATTACACGAACTTTTATTTCCTGCAATACATATTTCAATAAATGCTTCTTATTTTTTCTTTTTTTTACAGAAATACCATTTTAACAAGTGTTTATTCAATATTCATTGTTTTCGGAACTCGGAACGCACATTTGAATTGAGAAAAACCCTCATGGAGTACACTTTTTTGATATCATAAGCACCAACAACATCATTACAAATTATAAAAAGCACAAGCTACGTCACAAAGCACTAAACGGGATGGAGAAATTTTGTCAACCTGATGAAATATTCCAAATTGGATTGATTGATAACCAAATTAATTGTCACTATCCACATATGACATGACTGTACTGTAAGTATGTAGCTTTACACAAAAGAGAAACATATAATCACTGTCAAAATACAAAATACCAGCAGTCTTTAGCCATGAAACGCTATCCTACAACAGGCAGCTTTTAAATTTATGTCTGACTGTGCGATGGGGACTTATCCAGATCGAGGAAGAAATCCAATTTCAGTAAACAATACATACGTAGCACCATACCCGAAACAATAGATTGACATCAACTGATCATCAAAGGCATTCTATTTAACGCCAAGCAGAAGGGGTTTTTAACGCTTGACATCTAAAAATGTTTTATACCCACCAGGGCTGTTGTAATATATTTATTTTCTTATAGAATGCTTAATTTTATGAGATTATTAACTTTTTTTCCAAATGTTGACAACTTGTCTGCTAAGCATACTTCTAGCCCTTACAAATTCGACAGCTTTGTTGGGACCTTCAATGTCCCTGAGTCTAGAGAGGAGAAATCGTTGAATGTCTTGCTCTCTTCTCCCGATACATTCGCCATTCTTAGACGATCTTAGATGTTTATTCAATGTTCACAACTTGTCTGCTAAGAATACTTCAATTCACGGTTGTTACTTCTATATTATGGATGGAGTTTCACATTAAATTTCTACTAAATCGTTATTGAGCCTATTAGTAACAAAGAACAAGCCAACAATAATCATATACAGCAAATCAACTCCTGCAAAAACTCTACGGTCATTAAAAATCAAAACAGGGTACATCAAGCATCTAATTGTGATGTAAATTTCCAACTTCTCAAGCATACTTCAGGAATTGCAAGAAATGTAATCTGACTACCCGGTTATTAAGCAGTACGTGTGTGTATGTGTGTTATATTGTTCATACTAAAAGTAGGCCTAAATTTTCGCAAAAAAAAACGTATATAACAGGGTGATTGCAATATTTACTTTTTATTTTTATTTTTTTATAGTGGCCTGAAATTTCTGGAAACCTTTGAAGCAAAACATAAAAGGGAATAATTACAAACAACAACGTCATTGTCAACGTCAGCAGCGACGCCGGGAACATGTAAGTTAAATCGACAATAAGAATAGAAATGAGCAAAGAAAAAAAACAATTGGAAGAGAAAACTAACGGCACTTTTTGCTAAATTCACAAACAGTATACATACATACTGAAAAATAATCGCGTGATCACACAAAAAGCAAAAAGAGAAAATCTTTAAGCAGTCTATACCACTGAGTTACTCTGTGTGGGCTCTGCAGAGTATTGTGACACGGTGACATCATTAACAAGTGTTTACAAAAGGAAAAGAGAAAGTGTTAAGTGCAAAAATTTTGTTAAAAATTGTCGGTCAATCCATTAAAAGTTAAAGACAGACTAGTAGACTCCTTTGATTTGGTCAGTTTGTTTAGAAAACTTGCAAAAATTTCGACGAAACGAAAATAATGGAAGTAAACGATGCAATAGTTACGACAGCTCCAGCTGTGGAAGAAAGTGTACCTTGCCGGTCGTGGCGTAGACTATAAAAATAGGATAAAAGATACTACGGTTTAACATCAACATCAAGTGCCTCTCGGTCTGCTAAATAAAAGCGATAAAATATTGAATTCGATAAAGAAGAGACTCCCAGCGTTTCAGATACGCAGGAAAATGATTCGGTGTTGACGGGTGCCGGGCTCCGAACCCGAAAAGTAGGAAGAGGAGGATGAAGGTGATGGTTTTAGCAAAGCGGCCATACGACGTACATAAGTTGTTATCGACGCCTTTAGAAGATTCAGCGGCAAAGCGGTCTGGGAGTAACTGAGGAGATGGCAATAAAAAGAAAATGTCATGAGGTACAACGCTCTGGTTCTGAAGAGTGCTTATAAGAATTTGATGAGTTGAGCGGCTAGGCAGAATTGGTAAAGGTTGATGTGGCTAACGATTCAACAGATCTACATGTGGCTGTAGAAGACCGAGCGATTGAAGATGTTGAAGAGCCCTCTAAAAGTCTTGAAGAGACTGAGGTGTTCTCCGAAAGTCCTCTTAGTTCTCCTTAAATATCTAAAAAGGTAGTATTTCAGAAAAACAAATATTTAATTGAAATAACTTTTCCAAATATTCTCACTTATTTTAGCCTTCTCCGCCAACAAAAATGACATCACCTGCTTCACAAGCCGTAAGATGCGCTTCAAAATCACCGAAAGCCTTTAAACCTAGGATGTCTCCTTTGGAATGTAACACGCTTTCAAAATCTGCTTTGAAGTCCCCCTCCTAAACCACATATAGATGATGATAATACAAATGGCGTGGCAGTGTCTTCAGTAAAGTCAAACGTTCAAGGTTCAACAAACACCAGATAAGAAATCTACATCTCCAAAGGATGACTTTTACAAGAAACCCTTTCAATATGGCGAGCTAACTTGGAACAGAGTAAAGACAAGGCTGATGTCAATTTTATATATCCGGCCGGAAAAAAAGTTAAAAGTGCAGAATGAAATCATATACTTGCTGGAGAGTGATGTGGCCACTGAGCATTTTTGTTTTACCCGTAAGCCGTTGGGAGTGGGTCCCGAACTCGAAACAGTAAGAAGTGCAAAACCTTCGTCGAAAGCTTGGTTACAGTTGCGACACCTAATGCTCCCAATATTGGCAAACGTGTTTCAAAACCCAAAGGTGCTAGTCCTCCGCCCCAAGGGTGTACTCCAAGCATGGCTTTAGAAGTCAATAATGCCGCTTTACTTAGCAGTACGGATGCAACTGGTAGAATTACCAGAGGTCATCACCATCAGGTGCCTAGTACAAGCACGATAATCTCTATGCCAACACTACTTATTCCGACAAGAATTCGTAAATTCGTGAAAAAGTAAGTTTAAAATGTTGCAATTACTTGCTGATTTCTTTGGTTGTATTGAAATGTAGTAGGTTAATTAGCAGTGCATTTAGATTTTTAAATTTTAAAATCGATTTTTAAATTTTTCGTTTGTAGATCTTCTGGGACTAAAAATGGCGGTGCTAGAGCTGTCCAAAAAATTCCGATGAATCATGATACAAAAGTGTGGGGACTCAATCAATATAGCACAGTAAGCAATAGTCGATGGAAGCGCAGTATACATATAAGCGAGGTGAGGTGTTTAGCAGAAAATTTCGAAAAGAAAAGAAATTTTAAGTTAAATATTTTTTTATTCTCTTTAATTTAATTTTAAGGCTTGTGTACCAAAATCTCTACAAAAGTCTGCATCAATTTCTACTAACAAGTCATCTGGGACTGAAGTCCTCCAATGGACTCGGTAGCCCTGTGTTCAAGGGCGACAACAAAGGAGAATTCGATTTAGTATGTGCTGTACAAACAGGTGGGTGATGTCTTTGGTGAAGTTTTATTTCCTACAATACATATTTCAATAAATACTTCTTATTATTATCTTTTTTACAGAAATACCATGTTAAACAAGTATTCAATATTCATTGAGAAGAACACACTCATGGAGCCCACTTTTTTCATAAGCACCAACGACATAACAAATCATAAAAAGCACAAACTACTTCACAAAGCACTAAACCGGATGGAGAAATTTAAGCTATCTGATGAAAAGTCCCCCAAATTGGAATGATCGATATGATATGACTATTATCATCGCCATTATTACTGTGCTTACTATAAGAATGCAGCTTTACATAAAAGAAAAACGTCTAATCACTGTCAAAACATCACACAGCCAGTCTTAAGCGATTAAACGCAATCTACAACAGGCAGCTTTTAAATTTATGCTCGACTACGCAATGGGGGCTTAATCAAATCGAGGATGATATACAAATTCAACGCACAATGCATTCGTTGCACCATATCCGAAACAATAGATTTATTGTAAACATGAATTATTGATATCAACTGATCATCAAAGGCATTATATTAAACGACAAGCAGAAGGATTTTTGAATCTAGCTCTAAATCGGCATTGGTGAACTTCAGCACATCTTTACCAAAGAGTCGACATTCATTTTGTACTGGATATGCTGTCATTAGAGCCATGAAAATCACTTGTTTTAACTGGAACACGCTTTGAGCCAATATACACTGATTTTCCTTCTGTTTCTGTTTTTAAACGATCGATAATTTATGCAAAACAGCTTAATTAAACATATTTGAGAATATGCTTGTACATATATTTATACGTTATGTATAAAAAAATGCGTAATTATTGTAAAATTGTGTGTCTTGTAATGTTAATTTTTAGAAAATATCCTTTTGTGTTTATTTTTAAACTTTATTTGCTTTATTTATATGATTATTATTATATTGTAGCAATAGTAAGCATTAGCATTAAATAAAATATAAAAAAATTCTAAAAAATACGATTTTATTTCAATTTTTTTTACGAAATTAGGGAAAAAATCATTTTTTGTACCTACCCAGCAACGCACAATGTTTTTTTCTCCTGTGGCTCGCGATCGAATTTTACATCTGCAGAAAATACCAGGCGAACAGAAATTTCAGCAGGTCGCTAAAAAATTTAAAAATAATTCTGAAATATTGGAGTCACCCTGTAATAGGCAGATTTTTCAAAAAACCTAGGCATGCTTTTAGGATGAACAATGTAACCCACATACACACGCACTCTTCAATTACCGGAACCCCCTAAAGTATACTTGAAAAATTAATGACCGAACAACTTGACCGGGTGTTTCACATATCCGAATATTTTGTTTTCACCCTACGTGTATTTCTGTTCGCCTGGTATTTTGGTAAAACTTGAAAACCAAACAAAATTTCAATTTCACACACACACACACACACACGTAGGAAACGATTATGATGTAAACACCAGCATGCGACAATCAAAATACATAAGAAAACACCAATAAAGCTTTAGAATTTTAAATATATTCTTTAGAACAAATAAAAAACATTATTTTTAATAAATAAATTAACAATAATAGCTGGAAACTGGATAGCTACGTAACTGAGAAGCTGAGTACATTTTTAGCTGGCTAGGCTGGGTACATTGGAAGCTGACTGGCTAGTATAGCTGGTTAGCGGTGTAGTTGGGAAGCTGGCACTCCATATGTCCTCAGTGCGACCACTAGATAGCAGTATTTCACGTAAATTCACGACGCAAAGCACCTGCAAAACCGAACCAACTGCAGTCCAAAGTGATGTGTCCTTAGCAGTCAGATTCCATAATTTGCAAACAGCAGCAGCACGAGGATGTTCCTGTTTTTTAAACAAAACAAATAAATTCAACACTGTTTTAATATTATTACGGTGATTTTGGATACTTACATGGATTTTTAATTACTTTAAGATACACAACAAACGAGTTATAGGCATATGAAACAAATTATTCCAAGGTTCCACTTCCGCTTGGGAGTTGTTTGAATTGTGTGCCGGATATGAGCCATCCAATGAATTATTTGACTGTTTCCGATTTTTGTGTATACTCTCGTTAATCTCTTTGAAATCATCCTCAATATCTTTGACGTATCTGGGAAAAATACAATAAAATTCAAAATTAGAACCAGGATAAATGGAAATAGTATGGAATTACATACATTATATGCAAATAGTTAAGCTCGCTGCTCTCTTAAACAAATGATTTGTGTCTGTTAGGCATTCGATTTTGTTCCATTCTTTACAAAACTCACTCTTTGGGCAGTGCTAGTGGTTTAGCCACCGCAGTGGTTTAAGCGATTAATTAACCTACATTTCAATACAACTAAAGAAATCTACAAGTAATTGCAAACGTTTTAAACTTACTTTTTCATTTTGGAATTCTTGGCTGAATGTGTAGTGTTGGCATGGAGATTATAGTGCTTGGAACAACTTGACGGTGTACTAGGCACCTGATGGTGATGACCGCTACCAATTCTACAAGCTGGCATCTGTACTGCTAAATAAAGCGGCATTGTTGACTTGCTTGGAATCCACCCTTGGAGCAGAGGGTAGCACTTTTAGGACCTTTAGGTTTTGAAACACGTTTGCCAATATTCGGAGGATTAGGTGCGGGCACTGTAATCGAAGATCTCGACCAAGGCTATGTACTTCTCACTATCTCTAGCTCCGAAGCCACTGCCAACGGCTTACGGGTAAAAAGAATGGTCAAAACACCCTCCAGAGTAAAGGTATGATTTCAATCCGCGCACTTAACTTTTTCCTGCCACGCCATTTATATGCTCACCATCTGATATATGTGGTTTAGGAGGGGGGCTTCAGATCAGATTTTGAAAACGGATTACTTTCCAAAGGAGTGATTTTAAAATGAATCTTGCGGCTTGGCTTGTAAAGCAGGTAATGTAATTTTTGTTGTCGGAGAAGACTGAAATAAATGAGAATTTTTGGCAACGTTATCTCAAATAAATATTAGTTTTTCTGAAATACTACCTTTTTAGACATTTTTCCAGAACCAAGGGCACTTCTGGAGAACTCCTTAGCCTCTACAAGACTTTTAGAAGGGTCTTCTACATCTTCTATAGCTACGTCTTCTACAGACATATGTTGATCTGTAAAATCGTTAGCCACGTCAGCTTTTACCAATTCTGTCTCCTAATAAGCACTCTTCAAAATCAGAGCAACGTACCTTACAACGTTTTCTTTTTATTACCACCACCTGAATTTCTTCCAGACCAGACCGTTTTTTGCAGTTGAGTCATCTTCTAAAGGCGTCGATAACAACTTACGTCGTATGGCCGCTTTACTAAAACCATTACCTTCATGCTCATCCTCCTACTTGCCATCTTCGGAGCCCGGCACTCGGCAACGCCGAATCATTTTCCTGCGTATCTGAAACGCCGGGAGTCTCTTCTCTATCGAGTTCAATTTTCTATCGCTTTTATTTAGCAGACGTAGAGACACTTGGTGTTGTCCCATCTTTATAGTCTAGGCCACGACCAGCAAAGAACACTTTCTTCCTCAGCTGGCTCTGTCATAACTATTGCATCGTCCACTTCCATTCTTATGTGCTGAAAACATTCGTTTTCGTTTCGTCGAAATTTTTGCAAGTTTTCTAAATAAACTGACCAAATCAAAGGAGTCTAGTCTGTCTTTTTAATTTTAATTGATTCACTGACACTTCAACAAAATATTTTCACTTAAAACAGTCTTTTTTCTTTTGTAAGCACTTGTTAATGACTGCCTAAAGATTTTCTCCGTTTGCCTTTTTGTGTGATCACGCGATTATTTTTCAGTATGTATACTGTGTTTTCAATTTGGCAAAAAGTGCCGTTAGTTTTCTTTTACAGTTGATGTTGTTCTTGTTAGGCCAATTGTTTTTGTTTTTTTTTTTGCTCGTTCCTATTCTTATTGTTGTTCTATTCTTGTTGTTGGTTTTTGCTTTGATTTTAAACAAAATCATTGTGCAAGATAAAATTACACTGACTACCCGGTTATTAATCATCCTAAAGGTAGAGCAAAATTTTTAAAAACCGTATATATGACAGGGCGATTTCAATATTTCATATTTATTTTTAATGTTTTTGAGTCAGAATTTGTGCACTTTTTAAACTGAATTGATTTTCGTCGCGAGACGCAGGAGGAAAGAAATACCATTTGGCGTCGCTGGTAGGTACTAAAAAGTAGTATAATTTGACATAAATACAATAAAAATATAAATTTAATTAATTTCTTCTATAATTTTTAATATAAATAAAACAAATAAAATTTAAAAATCAACACAAGAGGATATTTTTTAAAAATTGATATTATAAGGCAAGTGTTTGTCACTCTATTTAATCTAATTTTTTTAAAAAGAGGGTTTTCACCACCTTGCAGGGCATTGGAATTAATACGAAATAAAATGATATTTTAAAATATGTTTATAATGAAAACACAACTTTTAAAATGTTATTGTTATTCGAAATATTTGCAAACAAATTTAATATTCTTTTAATATCCTTTATTTGTAACCACTTATTGCACATGCGAGGATAATCGTATTGTGTTACTGTGAATTAAATTTTATTGCATGTGTATTCAAATGAGAGTAGATTTCTTTAAAAATTAAATTAAAGAAAAATAAAAAGGTTTTTAATTTTAAAATTATTTTCTTTTTGAAATTTGTTGCTAAACACCTCACCTGGCCCAAATGTATACTGCTCTGCTCTTCCAACGACTATTGCTTACTGTGCGATATTCTGAGCTGTACTGATTGAGTCCCCACACATTCATGATGGTGAAGGCATAAGCATTTGGAGCCCAGGATATTTTGTATCATGATTCATCGGAATTTTTTGAATAGCTGTAGCACCGCCAGATTGAGCCCCAGAAGATCTACGAATGAAAAAATATGTGACAAACAAAAATGGCAACAATTTGTGTTGGACAAACAAATTTAAAGAGAGCGAGGCTACGGTTTTAAAACTTAAAAATCTAAATGAAATGCTCATTAATCTACTACATTTCAATATAACCAAAGAAATCTACAAGTAATTGCAAACGTTTTAAACTTACTTTTTCATTATCGAATTCTTGGCGGAATAAGTAGTGTTGGCATGGAGATTATCGTGCTTGTACTAGGCACCTGATGGTGATGACTACTGCCAATTCTATCAGCTGCATCCATACTGCTAATTAAAGCGGCATTATATACTTTTAAAGCCATGCTTGGAGTACGCGCTTGGGGCGGAGGACTATCATCTTTGGGTTTTGAAGCGCTCGACGAAGGTTTTGCACTTCTTACTGTTTCGAGTTCGCGACCCACTCCTAACGGCTTACGGGTAAAACAAAAATGCTCAGTGGCCACATCACCGTCCAGCAGGGAGATTATTTCATTCTACGCTTTAACTTTTTTTCCGGCCGGCTATATAAAATAGACGTCAGCCTTGTCTTTACTCTGTTCCAAATTAGCTCGCCATATTCGAATGGTTTCTTGTAAAAATCATCCTTTGGAGATGTAGATTTCTTAGCTGGTGTTTGTTGAACCTTGAACGTTTGACTTTACTGAAGACACTGCCACGCCATTTGTATCCTCACTATCTGCCACTATATGTGGTTTAGGAGGGGACTTCAAGCAGATTTTAAAAGCGGGTTACTTTTCAAAGGAGGCATCCAAGGTTTAAAGGCTTTCGGTGATTTTGAAGCGCATCTTACTGCTTGTGAAGCAGGTGATGTGATTTTTGTTGGCAGAGAAGACTAAAATAAGTGAGAATTTTTGCAAAAGTTATTTCAAACAAAAATTTGTTTTTTTTTTTGAAAAATACTACCTTTTTTTAGATATTTTAGAAGAACTAAGAGGACTTTCGGAGAACTGCTTAGTTTCTTCAAGGCTTTTAGAGGGCTCTCCTACATCTTCAATAGCTTGGTCTTCTACAGCCACTTGTAGATCTGTTGAATCGTTAGCCACGTCAGCCTTTATCAATTCTGCCTAGCCGCTCAATTCATCAAATTCCAATAAGCACTCTTCCGAACCAGAGCGACGCTCCTCATAACGTTTTCTTCTTATTGGCATCTCCTCAATTTCTCTCAGACCGTCTTTTGCCCGTTGAGTCTTCTTCTAAAGGCGTCGATAACAACTTACGTCGTATGGCCGCTTTGCTAAAACCATTACCTTCATCGTCATCCTCCTACTTTTCGTCTTCGGAGCCCGGCACCCGTCAACACCGAATCATTTTTTTGCGTATCTGAAACGCCGGGAGTCTCTTCTTTATCGAATTCAATTTTTAATCGCTTTTATTTAGCAGACGTAGAGGCACTTGGTGTTGTCTGTTCAACCCCAGGATCTTTTATCCCAGTTTTATCGCCTACGCCACGATCAGCAAGGTACACTCTCTTCCTCAGCTGACTCTGTCATAACTATTGCAAGTTTTCTAAACAAACTGACCAAATCAAAGGAGTCTACTAGTCTGTCTTTTTACTTTCAAAAATTGGTTTTTTTTTTCTTTGCTCGCTTCTATTCTTATTGTCGATTTAATTTACGTGCTGCTGGCGTTGCTGCTGCCGTTTACAATGAGTATACTCCGATAATATTAGAGTAGGGCTTACCTTTGGCAAAAGTCGTACTCATTTTTTGAACGACAACTAAACTGGAGCTTTTTTTTGTAAAAGCGTTATTAGAACCAGGGGGTGAGTGGCCTTGAAGAACTAGCATTCCGCTTTATTGCTTTCTTTATAATGCCAATAGACTACAGTTAAGTATAATGAACGTATTATTATTATTCCGTGGCTCAATATTGTTTATTGTATCGCATAAAGAAGACACAGAGTTTTTAGGGCTTAGAGCTTAAGATCTTAAGACCTTTTCTGCTGCCATGTAGAGCTCTGGAAGCCGTTCTTAATTTGTCAAAGTTAACAGAGTGTGAGTAACATTATCTCACAATGACCTTTGATCCATAAAACAATGACCTTTTGATACAAAAAAATTATTTTACCATGTGTTTATTGCTACAGAAACTACAGGAGGTACTGGTACTGGTGGTGGTTATTAAATGTTCATTTATTTTCATTTGAAAATTTGTTTCTCTATTCCTCTATTGTTCTGTTGTTGTTGTTGTTGTTGTTGTTTTCAAATGGAAATAGATTTTCTAACCCGTTTAACTAATGACCTGTAACGAGTAATGAAATTTATGAAATTATGACAAGCCGATATGAAAATATTATTCCAAGGAAAATCATGGCGTATGAGTGGTAATTTAAATTAAATTTTAAAGTTGTGTGCACAACTTTCGAGGCGCTATGTGGTAATCATGGGTAGCATAGAATGCTTAAACGAAATGCAGTTTCAAGATTAGACAGTTTGAGTGTCCCAAAGTCAACTTAACTGTGTGTTTAGCGTGTTACTATCTTCAAGAAAATCAATTTCCATGGCCTAGCAAGTAAAATCGTGCATCAAATTCATCACGTGTTAGGTAAAGTGATCTATTTAAGCACCCAGCAGTTATTTTTTGAAAATCAATTTCAAGCGACAGTTCCCATTGCTTTCGGCATGAAAGCCACACTATCTGCTCGTTGGTGGTGGTAGGTATTGTCAAAGAGTTTACCAAAAAACTCAACTTAATTGGTATGCTGGAAATCCCTTGGTCAGGCAATTAACAACAGAAACTTTTCTGTAATGATTCAGCAGCTAACAGTAGCTCCGTGACTCCTCAGTGACTCTAAGTGACAGGAAAATTTACATGGAATTGGGTACTTTCGAGAATATTGATCACAAAATATTTCACCTTGGTTGTTAAGGAATTTCTGGATTACAATTTCGAAAACGCTGAACATATTTTTGTAGGCAAGAGTATTGCTAACTTGATACGGGGCAATTGTAGCTTTTTCCAGGCAGTAGTAAGCAATACCTCTAAGAGGTATAAGTTAACATTCTGAATGCCAAGTGACTGTTTAGGCACTGAGTTGTAGCACACTAAAGTTTACGACGGTTTTCAGCTTTCGCAAGACTGTCAACGAGATGACAGAACGGTACTTGTCATATTGCCTGGGTTCCTCGACAGAGTTTATTAATTCGATAGACGTGAAGTGATCGGCAATCTTTCAGACACATTGTTCTGGGCATGAAAATTCAACGCAAACTTCGCTAGATTCAGTATATTTTTCAATTGTCAAAAGAAGCATTCAAATGCCTTATCTCTGTCAGATCTCCTTCCTATTTACCTAACTTCTATTCAATCGAAAATGAGAATACAATTCTTATGCATAGGTTCGTGTCTCGAAGTCTGCCATATTTTAAGGTTTCTCGATCGCATGCATGAAATACTTCACTCCAGCTAAACTCCTTACTCTTTACACCTCTTACAACCGACCGAAAAGGGAATACAACTCTAATGTAAGGGCCGGTGCTTCGAAAGCTTTTTTTGAGGCTTCTTGATCACGTACAGGAAAGGTTGAAGGTGATTATTAGTGGCAGTAGGGTAACCAACTCCGTTAATTCATTAGAAAAACTAAACAACATGGTTTGCATTTCGCTTTTACACACCACTACTTCAACGGAAGGCGCCTCGGGGGAAAATAAAAGCATTTGTTTCCGAAAATCGTATATTTTTGACGTAATAAACATTCTCTTGCGCAGAACACATTCATTTGTGGTAAATTTTGCTGGTGTATTGCACAATGCATTGCAGAAAGTATTCGCTCTTTAGCCACACAATCCGTAAGTGAAACTTTCTTCCTTCCCTGTCACTTGCGAAGAAGTTCAAATCATTCTTTTGACACTTGAAAGTGAGTTTTTTTTTTAAACTTGAACAATCTAACCAGTCGAGTCGTTTGTAACGAGAGTATCCGTTGTTGTAGACGCACAATTAAGGTATGTGTTTACCAGCAACCTTTTCCCAATAGATATCCAGACCGCCACTTTTAAAGAGATTCAAGTCTAATATGAACAAACACCACACTTTCCTCCATCCCATGACATATTTTCATAATTCCAATACAATATACTGCCTAAGTAGGGGCCATCCCCTGAGTGTTGGTCTTAAGAAAAAGAGGAAAAAAACTTTCTTCACCTTGAGGGCATACTCGTATGACGAGTGTTATGTTGCAGGATAAGAAAGCAGCTACGCTTCTACCCTGTATTTAAACTCTCCGATGTGTCGAAGGAGGAGGAACTCAACAATTTTACCATGATCCTCGCAGTTGTACTATTGTGACTGTGGAATAAGAGCAAGAAATTAATTGTTGTACCTCAGAAGACTGCATGATTTTATTCATTTTGGTTGAGAAAGACTTTTACTGGCCTCACATACTTAATCGATCTTTATAATCATTTAGTCAAGATAGCAACCTAGCCTCTCACATCACTCTGGCGGAACCTACAAATGAATGTCGACTCTGAAAGGCAAGTTTTTAAGAAACTATTTCATGCTAATTATTTATTTCCTCTCAGAGTTTTTGCCAGAAGACTGCCGAAGGGAAGTAAACGAAAGAAATATTTTTTGTCTGAACTAAGCTTTAAACCATACTATCACTAGGTTACATCAATTGAGATATTCTATCGTAAAATTGACTGTGGTAGAGGTGGTGATTTAAAATTTGTAACTTTTGTTTTCAAAAGTGCCTAGAGTAGGGCTCCTGAAATTCATTTTAAATCCATGATTTAGTTTTTCTAACCTAAAAAAAAAAAAATAGAAACAAACAAAATAACATTTAAACACAGTGTTTTTAAAATCATAAATCATCATATTTATGCCACACAATTATTTCCAAAATACCAATACAATGAAATTTTCAACAATTTATTGCATTCCAATGCAATTCACAAATGCATTTAAATGCGTTTTAGAAATTGCACTGAAATTGAAAATGAATTTTAATTGTTCGGCCATGTCGGAAAATTTAACACAATTTAGTTGTTGCTGGTGAAATTATTGACAAAAACTCTTATTATTTCCTCTCATTGTAATAATAAATATTCATAGAAATCAACAACAACAACAAGAAAACACAAATGAAAACATTTTGTTTAAATATTTGCCCTGTGATATGTCTGTCTGCCGGCCAGCTTCACAGAATGCAAAAGGGCGGGCGGGCAATTGCAATAAAATTTCTGTGCAAAAAAAAAAATCCCAAAATTTTAATTGTTTTTCAGAGAATTTTGCTGACATTTATGGTCATAAATTTAAATTATTGTTTCAAACTAAAAAATGTTAATTTTTGGGGCAACTAATTATTTATATTAATTACACTGCAATACAAAAGTTAACGCCAGAAAATTTAACAATGTCGGGTGTATGAAAATGAATTCAATTTTGATGAAAGAGAATTTTAAGAAATCGTAAATCACCCATACATACATCATTACAACTCTGCAGCCAGGATTACGACCTAGCTTCTCACGTCATATATATCATGTGCATTAATTTTACACATGAGTGGCGGGACATACAGTTTAAAGTGGACTCCTAACTACAAATTTTTTGAGGAACATTTCATGGCAATTTTTTATTTACTCTCACGATTTTTGCTAGAAATTTTCTGAGAGGAAGTAGCCGCCAGAAATATTTGTTTGCATATTTCGTTTTGCTACAGATGTCTGAGCTAGGGTTTGAACCGTGGCCTCACGTCTAATATGCCAACACACTACCCACTAGACTTCAGTCCTTCATACGGTTAATATGGGTCATACCCGCTAATGTCTGGGGTTTGAACTGTGCCCTTACGACTAATAAGCCAACACTCTACGTACTAGACCACGGTGACTATAACTTTAAACCAAAGTGCGATTTAAATTGAAAAAGGTTGATAGTGGTACTATCAGTAATTAAATGCAGTTGCCATTATCTCACATCCTAGCATGGCATCTTTGTATCAGCCACGTGCTCATATTTCCACAGCACAACACTGTATCAACATGTCCTACATCCATCTGCTGTTAGTAATTGTGATGTCTGAAGTATTGAAATCATGGAAAGTAAGCGGTCATCTTAAAATCCCACATCAAGACGTTCACATTCTGAAAGTACGAAATGCATTGCTACCACAATGTTTAGAACTTGATAGAAGCGCATCTCCCGAAACAAGCTTTATTTGTGTGTTGCTCCATGGCTAACATAACCATTCAGATAAGACTTTTCGTTATGGCCATATATCTTAGAAAAAGAGAATTAAAAGCTAAAACCGTTCACCAGTACAACAGTACCCCTAGGCTACTGCATACACACTTCAGCTCACTGGGATGGTTCCCGGTAAAACACTTTACCTCCGATAATTCCAAAATATAGGCTGCGGAATATATATTAAGGGATGAGACGTTAAATTTTCATATAGACTGCCTAGTCTGCCCAACTCATGAAAAGTATCGAGTGGTCAAGAGTACTACCGTGAACATCTCTGTGTGCTGTAGTGTTAGCAGTGGTTTTGAGTAAATTTGGACTGCTGGAAGCAAAAAGTTGGTATGAAGCCCAGGAAATCGTTTGTAGCGTTTTCTGAGCTCTTCGAGGAAAATTTCCTGATTATTAATAAGGAAGCCTTAGACAGCCTCCAGAACATAAAGATATCGTGGCTCGAAAGTAATGCAATGAATAGAATTATCGGGATGGTATCCTTGGGTGAATATTTGATCTCGGATTTGTATATCAATTTGTGGTATCACAATGACTGCAATTGCTACAAGAGTTAGATGGACGGAAATGCTAATCCGAATGTCCAATTCACAGTAATGAGCTGGAAGATAATTCGAATTCCTCATAAAGCATGGGAATCGAAATATTTTTGTCGTCAGCCACATCTTGCTAAACAGAAGTAATATTTTAGCCAGTGCGTTAATTAAGATTATGCTCAGGACTGACCACATCTGTAATATTCACAATTTCTTCATAATCGAGACAATTTCTCGCATTGTAGGTCGATTATAAACTCGTTGGAAAGATTGTAAAATCATGGAATAAACCATTATAATGTCCAAAGGACTCAGGAGGGAAAAACTAAAAACAACTTCCTCTCAGCAGCTGACTGGAAGGAACTTTGAAAGTAAAATAAAATTGCCAGGAAAGTTTCTTAAATTTATTGTTCAGCATCAACAATAGACGGTAGGTCCTCATGGACTCATGGACGAAATTAACACATCCAGCATGGGTGGTTGTAATTCTGACTGGGTTGATAACCTTACTAGAGTGTTGTACCATATTTTTCTCTTCGGTAATGAATTTTTCGTTCGGATGATAGGGACGTCTACATTGTATAATAATTGTGGCCGAAAAACATTCTCTAAATCTGTCTACTTTTGCTGACAACGGTTGGGATTTTATTTTAAGCATTTTATCACGATATGAAATACATCACAAAACTCTTCCCTCTCTACAAGCAATCGAAATAATTGACTCCACTTTATAATACACTGTAAAATACTTCATAATTAATGAACAAAAATATGGTTTTGAAAGGCAACAAATATTTGTTAAACTCTCTCCAATTCCATACCCTAGTCATTTTCTATTTAAAACAAAAACAATTTTTTAATTAAGCCTAAACGCATGCTACAGAATAGAAGCAATATAAGCAAGAAAAGGTAAAATTTTAAGCCAATCAAAGGGTAAATTATTTACTAAATTAATAATCCCGAGCAGGAAAGTTGCTGTTACAATAGCTGCTAAAATATTTCAATATTAAAGGCTATTAAAATTTAATATGTTTCTCAAGTAGATTGTTTAACGTGCATACTTTAAGGCATACGAAATTAATAAACTACAGAAGCCTATAGTAGGGGTGCTTAAAAACAGATTTCTGTGCAAACTTCATTAAAGCCGGTATGGCTTATTAACAAATTTTAATATTTTTTTTTGTTTTTTTTTTTGTGGAAACAAATTACAACAATTTCATTTCATTATGTTGTTGTTTTTGTTTTAGCTTAAATTGTTCTTAGCTTTACATAGAGCAGCGTTCAGAAATTAAGCAAAAAATTCACATGAATTTGTTAACATAACATACGCTTACGCTCATCAATTAAATGTTCGTTTACATAAATGTTTATACACTCATATGGTTTCATGGTGTAAATTCTTTGAGTGTAAATAAATTGTTGGTATGTGTTGTACTTTCAACACAACTCCCAGCCACATTAGAAGAAAATCCCATTAAATTTTATTACACAGTATACGTGTACATTGAGTATGAGTGTGTATGTAAATAAGTGTTAAATACACTTTCATTCTCTTAGTCGCTCTCTCTCTCGTTCTCTCCTTCTCTAAATTTTCTTTCAATTATAGCTCCTTGACTGGGTTTCCATACACCCATACATATACACTCGCATTGTTTTACGCAACTTTCTTGCAATCATGACTGGGATTAAAGTTCAACAAATTGTTTCGCATTGTCGTTGCTGTTGTTGTTGTTGTTGTTGTTGTTGTTGCTGTTGTAAAGATTTATTTTACATGTAAGTTCACATAAATACACCTCCTTTACATCTACACAAGAATTTTTTCAAGCTTGTTGTTACAGTAACACCAAAATGTTGCCCTACATCCATATATCGAATGGTAATGTTAAGCTTAACAGCCACACTGAGAGTGTAACAGTAGATCGCCTAACAGCATGCCTGCCTATCTAACAAATTTTATGGGTCCTATAGAATCAAGAATAATAAGCCTGAGGCTCTACTGTATCTTATGTATCTATTAATAGGGCAGAAAGTATGTGATGGGTGCAACATTTTTTCAGGGTTGCACTTATATAGGGCATCTAGGATTTTCTCCTATTATCGAGAAGCATTTTATAATTTGTGGTGATAGAACAGTCGATTTTCTAAGCGGGGACTAGTAACTGAGATACTGTGTCAATAGGTTATGACTTCTGGATAAGACTGAAAGCAGACTGATTATGGAAAACGGTAAACCAACACTGCGTGGCAATTACTGTATACGTTGAACTTAGTTTTAATATGCGTGATAGGATGAGTTGTGGTGTGCAGTGTTTTTAAGACGGAAGTCATAAAAATATTTGAAAGCGGCTCAGTCGTTTTTGGTTGGCAGGAGTTTCCCCGAAAATCTCTTTATTTATTTGGCCTGCCAGGCTGCAATTAAGCCGAACGTATATTCAACGTCCGACCTTGTCCACAAATGCAGACGATTTCTCAGTGAAATTTCGGGTTGTTCAAGGGCAACTCTTTTGTGGATACCGTGAGTAAGGAATATCGTTGAAAATTGCACTGCTGATGAGCTGGTCAAGGTCGATACAGAGCTGGAAATATCGGACATGGTAAAGGACATAGGTTGTCGGATTGCCTCAGCTTTACAAAGAAGCTCAATCTCGTTGGCAGCATGAGGGTACATGCAACACAGCTGTGCTGTTAACACATGCATTAGAAGGACACTGGTTCACTTCTATTCTAGTATGCATGGCCACAATAACGATTCTTAACGACCATTCTCATATTGGTAGACATACCATAAGACTTGGCCTTCCGTCAAATGACTTCTGAAGGTGCTGTTAGGCGGTGTTCTAGTCTTGTCATTAATCGGCGCAGATTTTTTACCTCTCACTTCCTGATATTCTTGACCCAATTCGGTGATATAAACAGCAGCCAAGCAAGATATATTTTGCACTTAGGTTGGTTTTTTTTCTAGGGAATATTTGATGCCGGGTTAGGTTTGATTGTCGAATCACTATGAGCCTAAATGCTGGCCCAAGTGGTCCCACTTTTTTTCCTTAAGGGAGATACGCTATGCACTAGGGGTGAGGTAGGCTTCTCCTTTGAAATTATTAAGGAAAGATTCGATTCACTCACCTACCTTGCAGGGGTGTGTAAATCGGTCTGAGGACAAGAGTCTTATGGTGAATAACATACACGAAATTAATCCGAAGCGTCAGCAGAAGGAAGGTGAGATTTGTTATTTGAGTTCGAACGAGGATGACCCCTTTAGATATAAGATCAACAGATAGAAGAGGAATGGTGTAGTAGATTATATTTTGTGCCACGTCTCTAGGGAGTGGTTAAAGCCTGGATTGGATATTAATTATGGTGTCATAAAGAGACCAAAGAGGCTAAGTGAGATCTCATGCTTAAAGTGCTCTACTTCGATTCGATCAAGTTGTATCAGTCTTAGCTGTACTTCTTTAGGAAACGATAGTGTAGCACCTAAGTTAGTCTATCCCTGAATCCTTGTAACTTCCATACTTGTGCGCACATGTTATTATTCCTTTACAGTTACTCCTTTAAGGCCAGGTTAAAAACATTTATGTGTGAGGGCATATCTGATACCGTTATAAAACGTTATATAAGGGACCAAGAACGAAAGTGAGAAAATGTACAAGTGTACGTGTCTGTGTATGTGCAAGAGTTGTTGTAAGTGAGTGTATGTTTTTAAGGTAATACATGCCAAATTAGTTTCATTTACAGTTTGAAGTGAAAAATTGTTTACATTTAAAAGCCATACACAGTGTAAAGCAAAAAACGGGAAAACACTTAGCAGCACATTGCTGCTGTAATTAAACGATAAAATCAATTCAAATGCATTGGCGAAGGTAGAAAACTTAAAGAATTCAAGATTTAAAAGAGAATTCAATGATCAAGTGATTTGTAATGGTTTCATAGCATTGGGCAGCAATCTTCATGAAATCACTGAGGGCTCACTGGATAGAAGAGGTCCTATGCACACGATCTCAGAAACATACACTATAAAGCCTGGTTGTGGATAAACTCCTTTCAAAACTATTTAAGGTGGGTATTGACTGCCAAGGAAATATACAGATGATGTAGACAGCGCCACAATAGTGTCATTCACCAGGAAGAAGAACAGTTCCTAAATGAAAGAATATTCCAACATATGTTGCTATAACAGGGGCCATAAAATCCTCTCTCATGGCGGCACTGAAGCATCTGCTTGATGTAAGCCCGCTGCACATGGTGATGAGGACCGAATATTCGTTACAATAAGGGAGTGTCCACATAGTGGTATCCTTTCATAACTTCTGTAAAGCCTGGTTGTGGATGAACTCCTTACGAAACAATTTAAGGATGGTATTGACTTCCACGGAGATTTTCAGATGATGTAGGCAGCATCACAATAGTGCTATTCACCAGGAAGAAGAAAACTTCTTAAATGAAAGAATATTCCAACATATCTTGGCACAAAAGGGGCAATAGGAACCTGTTTTCGGCGGCGCTGGAGACTCTGTTGAATTTAAGACCGCTGCACATGGTGGTGAGGACCTAATATTTGGAAACTACGATTAGGTTGTTGAGAGACAAGTCTGATATGAAATTTGTTTGGAGATTTCGGGACCTAAGCCATCGATTGGCTAACAGCTCCCTCCTTAGCTGTGCCCTGGACAGAAACAGCAGACTTAGTAACAAAAATTAATGGTTTTATCTGGTAGCTGTATAGTCTTTTGTGACATATAGATGGCTGTAGCATGCATCTTGGTACAAGAGTAGCAGTTATGGATGCCGAATGAAATATTGCGAGCCCATGTAGAAACTCTATGCAATCGAAAGATGTGTTCAATTCAACTTGGACAGGAAGTACAAAAGATTAGACAAAGCATTACCATGTGACAGTCAGGCTGTCATTCAAGCACACGGCTTTTATTAGGTTAAAACGAAGATGGCATGTGACAGTCTGCAAAAGCTGAATCGGCTTGGTAGGTTAACCTCTACTGGGTTTCAGGTCATGTATGAATTCCTGTCAATGATCAAGTAGATGAACTTACGAGCAGGAAAGCTTATATGCTGCTGAAGGAGCCCAGAACTTTCTGTAAAGTGGGTGCGAATGAATGTACTCAACGAAGGGGAAGCTAAAGAGATAGCAAATACTTTTCTCTAACTAAATAGATTTAAGGCAATCAGAAGTTTTGATGGCTTAGACTATCTAGGAATAACCGGTAGGAAATTGGTAACCGGTCTTTTGACAGAGCCCTGTAGACTCAGAAATCATTTACCCAGGAATGAAGATTGTTTCGTGCCCTACATATACGTTCTATGACGATGAGAATGAATCTCATTGGCCCAGATTCTTGGAATCTGTGAAGCAAGTACGCTTTCAAATTAGCATTGTTGATATAGAGTGGCAACCTGACATTTGCTAGGGCTATTGACTTGAAGGTGTCATTCTAGAAATACTCCACAAAGTATGAAGAGAGTTCAATTGACCATATGGTCGCAGTACTAAGGTACCTCTTCGTCCCCGTACTGATAATAATTCCTTCCCTAATGGGTTAATTAAACTCTGACTCCTTAAAGTATGCAGTTATGCATGTTCAAGTGATATATTGTTGCCGAATTGCTTAGAATTTATGTTGGTTTGACCCAGTTTAGAGTTTTAAAGACTGGAGATACAATTTACACAATATTTGTTGTTGCTGTTGTTGTAGTTTCTCATGATAATAAATAATTTGTTTTGAGTTATTAATTTAATACCTGTTTACTCGTATTAGTTTGCGTTTTAATCCAATTAAAGTATGGAAATCTAAAAATTTTTTTTCTTTCTTTTTGATTGCCTTGATTAATAACTTAAGGTCTACAATGCATGTAATGTTACATAACGAGGGTTGGTAGGAAATGTTTAAATACGAATACTTAGATCCCGCTTTCATTTCGACAACTAACGATATATTTATGCAAAGTATTTGCAGGCTTAGGAGTTGTTTTGATTTAAATTTTCTCATTTGAGTTGCCTACGTACTGAAGTCTTGCTGTGAATAAAAGTTTTTTCTCTGATTAACACAACTTAAGTTAATCTACTACAATTCAAATACTATGACATCTATAATTAATATGCACACACACATACATACATAGGCACATGAGAAAAATCAAAATTGCATAATAAGATTTAAGAATACCAAGGATAAATTGGCCAGAGTTGTTAAGTTTTCATGAAATGAATTGTTTACATCATCTCAACAAGCAGTTGCTTAACTAAAATTATTAATTTAATATAAAAAATTATATTTTTATAGATTTTTATAAATCTACCTGAATTCAATTGTTGACACAATGTAAAGAATGTAACATTCCAGCAAAATATTCAATTTACAGAAATCCATAAAATATACATTTTTGTTACATAAAGGTTTTTAATTCTAATTGTTGACATTATGTAAACACTGTAAATATCGTGTACAATATTAAAATTATTTACAGCATGTAAATAATAAATTTTTTCATACAAAATTATCAAATGTATGTTGCCAAACAATGTGCTGGAAAGAGTTTCCGTAAATTTACTTAAATTTGAATTGTTGACATAATGTAAATAATGTAAAATTCCAGTAAAAATATTGAATTTGCAGAAATCCATAAAAATAAAATATTTTTGTTAAATAACGGCTTTTCATTATAATTGTTGACATTATGTAAACAATGTAAATATCGTATTTACACCATGTAAATAATAAATCTTTCATACAAAATTATCAAATTTAAGTAGCAAATTAGTCCACTGGAAAGGATTTTCATAAATTTACTTAAATTTGAATTGTTGACATTGTGTAAAGAATGAAAAAATTCTAGTAAAAATAACTAAATTATGCAAATCCATTGAAATAAAAACATTTTTGTGAGTCAATGATTGTAAATTATAACTGTTCAAATTATGTAAATAATATGTTTTTTATTCCAAATTATTGTAAAATAATGTTCTGAAAAGAGTTTTCATAAATTTATATAAATTTGTATTGTTGACATTATGTAAAGAATGTAAAACTGAAGTAAAAATAACGAAATTATGCAAACCCATGGAAAATCTTTTTTTTTTTTGTAAAACAATAAAGCAACAAAAACAAAATGGTTGGATTTTAACTCTTGACATTATGTAAACAATGTAAATATCGTGTTTAAACCAGGTAAATATTTCGTTTTTCATAAAAAATTATCAAATTTAAGTTGAAAAACAATGTCAGCTAGTCACATACTCAGCTAGGCAGTTAGTCAGCTAGCCAGCTATACTAGCCAGCTATATTAGCCAGCTATACTAGCCAGCTATACTAGCCAGCAATACTAGCCAGCTATACTAGCCAGCTATACTAGCCAGCTATACTAGCCAGCTATACTAGGCAGCTATACTAGCCAGCTATACTCGCCATCTATACTAGCCAGCTATACTAGCCAGCTATACTAGCCAGCTATACTAGCCAGCTATACTAGCCAGCTATCTAGCCGCTATTACTAGCCAGCTATACTAGCCAGCTATACTAGCCAGCTATACTAGCCAGCTATACTAGTCAGCTATACTAGTCAGCTATACTAGTCAGCTATGCTAGCCAGCTATACTAGCCAGCTATACTAGCCAGCTATACTAGCCATCAAAACTAGCTAGCTATACTAGACTACGGCGTCCTCAAAATTAGTTGTCATTTATTCAATGTTTTGACAGATCACCGTGAGACAACAAAGTGTGTTCGCTGAATGACAAATGTCCCTTCATTTTATTAAAAAAATATCTTCAGTGATGGGTCCCAATATTTTGACATTGACGTCACATTGACGTCACTGTGGCTATCAAGCTTATAAGATATGATTGCGTTAGGCCTTTCATAATTTTGAATTGTATGTACAACGCTATGGAAAGCCCCACATATCTAAGTGCTACAGAATAATTAATATTTTTAACGAAATAAATGCAAAAAGGGGAGACCAATTAATATTTATTCCGACGTTTATTTTCAATACGTGTTCACAACAAAGCCCGCAAAGCAAATAAAAAAAAATTCGCAAACGAAGTTTATAAAGAAAGAGTTTAAATAGCTTCTGAGATCAATAGAAAACCTATCACAAAACCTAACAGACGTTACAAAAGAGAAAAAAAATGTTGAAAAATATTTTAAAAATTCCTTTATGCCTCTGCTTAATGATCGTCATACATGCTGACCATGAGACTCAACTGGCCACTCAGTTATTGGATGGTAAGTGAAATCCTTTAGACTAACAAGCTAAAGAAACATGTTCGAAATACGGTTTTTTCTTTATTTTAAGAATTCCCTAGGGATCTCAATATTTCACCATTTGTACGTGTGGGTAAAAAATTATATCACTTTGGTTACAGCAAGGTAAGTCCCGATGTTTACCTATTTCCGAATGGAAGATCGATTTTACGAACTTATTCTCTGCAGGTTAGTTGGTTTAAAGCGTCTTTAATCTGTCGCGCATTGGGCGGCTTTTTGGCTTCCATCAACGATAAGGAAGAAATGTCGCAATTATCGGATTATTTAAATGCAAACTATCCTCCCGGTAATTTGTGGTGGATTTCCGGTTCGGATATAGATCAAGAGGGTGTATTCTATTGGTATCGTACGGGTGAACGTTTCACTTATGCTAACTGGTCTCCCGGACAACCGGATAATGGTGGCGGTAATGAGCATTGTGTTCATTTGTGGAGCCGCAATGCGAAGTATGAAATGAATGATTGGGTTTGCAATGGACAGGCCTACTATGTGTGTGAAGCTGACAAGCCCAAAACTGTTGCGATCAGCATGTTCTAAAACCTAGGGGCTGATAAAACTTGATAATAACGTTGACAGAATTAAAATTAAAACTGAAACTTTGTACCAATTGTGCCCTTTTTTGTATTATTTTCGCAAATAAATTAAGCCCGCCTAACTAGAGTGAATTACATTTCAATTTTGCCTCGTCATATGCGACGTTGAGTTTCTCTGTAATTATCTTACCACTTGTCTTAGGTTTCCTAATGGACACTACTCTTCAGCGATTCAATTTATTGATTAGAGGTGCAGATCTGCTCAAATTCATCTCTGGATAGATAGACTAATGGGGCGGGTTATCCAAAAATTTGTTTCACATGTCCTCCAAATGCTAGGAAATTCTTGAGACTACATTCAGTTGCCGCCTTCACTGTAATAGTCTCTGCAGAGGTCGTTTTAAGGCGTGCCCTCCAACCGTACTCCAGTTCCTCTAGCAAAGTTATTCCCAAAGGAGCTGAACACCAGCTAAAGCTTTCAGATATTAGTGATTATGAGGCATTTTTCACCGCTTAAAAGTACTGTAGTCTAGTAGTCATATTAGACATGCGGCCACCGTTCAAACCCTAGCTGCAGCAACACAAATATAAAAAAATATTTCTGGCGGCGACTTCCTCTTAGCAGATTGCTGGCACAAACTCTGAGGGTAAATAAAATTGCCATGAAGTTTCTCCAAAATCTGTCACTCGGACTCGGCTTTAAACTGTCCTGCCATTCATTTTTTAAGTTAATACACACAACCTGAGTGGTGTGAGAAGCTAGGTTGTAATCTTGACCAATTATCTATGTATGTAAGCTTAAGTGACCGTTTTAAGGTATTTTGAACTTTAAGACATGGCCTCACACCGTGCTCCAGTTCTTCTAGGATATAGCTTTCAGATGTCGGTGGGTATGAGGCATTTTTACAGAGTAAAAGAACTTCATACTTGATCGGTGACCTTCTCTCTCAACTTACAAATTATAGTTCTAGCGTAACCGGCTAAAACCTCCAGGTTTTTATCGACTTTAAATATAATTTTCAGTACACGGTGGGACCCACTATTCCCTTTCAGAATTGTATTCAGAATGCAGCATGTCTATTTCAAACCTAAGGCTTTGAAACATATCAGGTTCGATAATTTAAATGTTCTGCTAGCTCCTATGTACCCTAAAACTTTTAAATGTCCGTCGCGGCTTCTCAGGATGGAGAAGATTCGAAATTCCCTGACTTTGACGCATAACTCAGAGTTTCGCTGCTGACATGTTTTATGTTGACTTTGAAGGGCGCTGTGGTTTGAAAGAAAAAATCGAACGAAATCATATCGCTCGATCTCAGTGGCTAGTTTACATCGCACCCACATGAGAGAACCAACCATTAGAAAACAATTCTAAAGTATTACAAAGATATTCATGACGCGTAACATACGCAATATGAAGCTCTAGTGTGGTAGGGGGTAATACGTTTGATTGGTCAAGCTTTACAAAACAAAAACAAATAAAAATTCAACTTTTAACTTGAAATTGTGTCAATGTTTTGTTATGATCAATTGACAGATCCACTGACAGACTAAAAATTATTGAAGTTTTTCTAAAGTTCATTGCATTTGACATTTTGTGAGACAACAATTGAAAGTGTGTCGCAACTCAATCATTTGACATTCAAGTTTAAAAAAGGAAAAGATGCGTTAGACTTTGATGTGAAGCGTATGTCTAGACTTGGTGGCATCTTTTTTGTTTTTTTTTTTCATTTTAATTTCAGTTTTTAAATTTACAAAGTCGAACTAAAAGAACATGACTGTTGCTTGCTTGACAGAAAAGATGTTGAGTGGTGTCAACTAAGCAAGAAACACGATATGTGACAGCGTTCAGATTTATTTTGTAATTGCAATAGAAGCTTTTGGAAATATGTACGCATGCTTGTAAGTGAGAAGAATTTTCGGTAAGTTTGATGTCCAAATGACTCATAAGCAACCACTTTGAAATATTGAAGCGATACATGCAACACATTATCGGCTTTCGGTTGGTGGTAAGATGAAAGTATGAAAGTAATTCCATCCCACAAATTGAGTCTTGAGTCATAATTATTTCTGGGGTGCATACGACCATACGATTTATCGTGTTGCCCTTTTCCTAGTCTATTGTCCGGAAAAATACTGGGCGATATCAACAACACTTAGCGTGCACCCAGGCGCTTGCTACTGGCATACGTTATACCTTACAGCTCTAAGAATAAGTTCGAATGATTAATTATCATCATGACCGAATCTATATGTTGGGTTCGAGATGATCCCCATTCTAAACAAATGTATTTTGAGTTAAAAGATCAGTTACTTACCTTATGTTATTTCTGGATACTCTGCTGCATGACTGAGATCTCCTCTTATTGTAATTTCTCCACCAAAGTTTCGTTTGGAACCACTTGCTTGGAGATGATTCTTTGCTTCTTTTTATCTTTCTTTTCGTTGAGCATTCCTATACAATAATCCGGGATGTAACTACGACCAGGAATCCTTATAAGATTAGCAACGACTTATTGCGATGGATGTATCGGAAGATGCCAACCACTTTGTATTGGAGGGTTGTGTCTGAAAGAAAACAAAATTCAAGTAAATAGATTAAATCCTCCGAGTGATTAGTGATTATTAATACGGATCATTAGTCGGACAGGCGGAGAGATATCATAAGACTAATTCCATTGAAAAAATTTCACTTTAATAGTGGATGGCGTGACGTATACAACTTGTTTACCCCAGAGTAATAGTAGAGCTAGACTCCTTAACTGTCTTAAATGTTGTAAATCATAAATACCATACTCTAGTGCGAAGGACCAAAAAATACTTTTCAGAATAAAAAGAAAATTCTACAAGTTTAGAGCCACATTGATAGTAGATGGTGTATCAAATACATCCTGCCTGTCTCAGAGAATATTTGCATCAACAATTATGCAGCAAAATAATAGTAGAGATAGACTTCTTAACTGGCTCAAACGCTATAAATCGTAAATACCACAATCTAGTGCGAAGGACCAAAAAATACTTCCTATAATAAAAAGAAAATTCCACAAGTTTAGTCACACTGACAGTAGATGGTGTTGTGAATATATTCTGCTTAGCCCAGAGAATGTTTGCATCAACAATTCTGCAGAAAAGGAATAGAAGAGGTAGATCAGGTAGATACCATCCTATGGTTCGAAGGACCTAAAAACTTCTTATAATAAAAAGAAAATTCTCTGACATATATTTGTCAGTGGGCGTAGTCGCTTACTAGACGAGAAGCCCTGACTCAAACCTCAGTTTAGACATTTGGATAAAAACGAAATATGAAAAATGTTTAGGTAGGCGACTTCCTCTCAGTCATTTACCAAAAAGCCTCAGAGTAAATAATATTTCCATGAAGAATAGCTCAAATTTGTCATTCAGAGTCAAGGTTGAACTGTAGCTCCCGCCGCTCATGGGTGAACAGACACAAGATAGGTAGTGTGAGAGCTAGGTTTTAAACCTGACTAAATGGTTGTAAGGACCAATTGAGGTAATAAGAAAAGTAGTAATGACTATGAAAATATACTGCGTATCTATTTAGCTGGTAAAAAACTTGCTTTTTTTTATTATTTTTTAAGCTTTTTCCCACTATTCGTCATACCCATAATGAATAAAAATTATCACCTCAATTAAATACAATTTTTAATTATCTCAACACAAATTAATTCAACTGCAATACGTTTTTTCTCTAAAAACAAATCATATTTCAAATGCAAACAATCGATTATTAAATCTGAATCACAATCACATTACAACACGAGCTTCACTGGCTGCCAACAGCAGTTGTAAAATACAGGTTTTGTAGTGCAGTTAAGAGCGATTAATAAATGCAGCGCTGTGGCTACAAATCGTGACTTTTAATGGCACAGACCAACCATAAAGGCACACGTACACTGATCATGTGTTGCTGAATGTCAGTGAGATGCATGCAAGTTTTCAAAGGTTTAGTTAGAGATCGATTGGTAAGAGATATGATTATGGCTGGTTGATGTAAATGATTCAATAAAATTGTTTAAAGCACTGTGCACAGGTGGTTTTAAGTTCGAACCTAAAAATACTTTTTTCTTCTTCATTAACTCAGTCATGGAATATAATATTTTTCCTAGTTATCCTCCCTTATCAACGAGGTCCATTTCTTCATGTGTGGTTGATAAGCTTTGTGATGCATTAAACAGTTCCAACTTGAATTCATTGATTTCTGCCATACAATACATGGCTAAAGTACCTAATTAAAGACCCGACAAATCTGAATTACAAACCCCAGAATAGGCGAATGGATTTCGAATTTTAAAAACTAAGAATTTTTGATTTCCGGGAAATATTCATTCATTCATCATACATCATCAACATACTTATACGTAATAAACACACTCATACATCATCGTCATTCTCATACATCATCATACTCATACATCGTCAACACACTCATCCGTCATCACCATTCTCATACATCATCATCACTCTCATACACCATCATCATACCCATACATCGTCAGCACACTCAAACATCATCATAATACTCATACATCAGCATCACGCTCATACATTATCATTATACTCATGCATTATCATCGCACTAAGCATTATCACCGCACCAGTTTATCTGGGTGAAGTGCATTAGAAATGAAAAAATTTTTAGGAGTCTGGCGCATTAATCAGACTGCAGGATTATGTTCGCTTTCAGGACCACTGTCGTCCTTGAAATCCTTGCTATCGGCTATCCGGTCTTCAAGGTCCGATTCCCCCACCATTCCTCTTTTATCTTATTTTGCCCGATTTGTGAAGAGTGTAAAAGGTCTACGACTGTGGTTTTAGCTATTTTCATAGCAAGTCGGAGCTAGACAATTTGCAAAGACGTGGCTGTTTAAGCACACCGAATGCCATCAGTAGTACTTTTCGGCTATAGTTGGATATGATTTTAGGACTACTATCAATAGAAGTGGTGGTGAAAGATTTGAGGTTATTTGAAGTTGCTCTTGCTTGAGTACGACAGTTTGAACATGTGAAGTTTGGAGATTTTCGACTATTACGTACAGACTCTGAGGCTAAGACAAGGTTCCATATAGAAAGCAATAAAATATGCAAGCTTTATGAACTATTTGAACAGAAAAACCGTCAATAGGACTGGCATGCATTGTACGGATGACAGTAATCTGTTCTACAGGCTCCCTAATGCCAGCAATGCATTCTTTGCTAAGACCAGCTGTCTTAAAGCACTGACTGGGCAAGCACTGACGCGTTAGTTCGAAATTGTGTACAGTCTGCCGGAAGACCATCACTATGCTTTTGGACAAGAACAGATTTGTAATGTGTAGAGTTCTGTAGAATTGTGATATATGAACGTGTACCTGGTGAGTCAATCATTACGATGTCCCTTGGGATACTTTTTTGGGCTGATCAATCAGATAATAAGACGCAGAGTGAACTTTACTTGTTGGACTAAGGGACATTGTAGAATCTCTAGGCCTTGGTGGTCCATGACTTTTGATACACTCTGTGAAAAAATTACGGTTATCTTTCAAGTGAATGCTTACGAAATCGATAGATGTACTCAATACAAGCTGAACAGAGTTTATAAAGGAGGAGCCACAAATATTATCACACAGTCAAGCTGTTGTCCGATGACTCGGCTTTTATAATGTAAACTCGAAAATAATATGGAACTGCTGCAAGAATATAGAACAGATTGAAAAATACAAAATTGGAGATACAAAAATTCCAGGTTTTAAAGGCTGATGAAGCTAAAACTCTTCTGTAAAGTGGGAATAGGTGTTTGAAAGAACATACTCATCGAAATGGTGACTCTTCTCAAGCAAAATGGGTTTGAGACAATTTAAGCCTTTTATCTAAAGAACATTTGTACAGAATGGGGGTCGTCTCGTCCTCAATATGTAAGCTCAACCATGTTTCGTATGTTTTATCAGAAATTCTTCATCCCAGAAGAAAATACTTAGGTATATAGCAAGTGCTGGATATTGTTCATAGCGAATAACATTCTGGAGTTTGTCAGGGCAATAGGATGGGGACAGGGATACGCTACATAGATTTAGGGGAGTATAACATAGAGGCGCAGTACTATGGTTGGTGTTTGCAGTTCTCAGCGATCAGTATTATACTGTAAGATACTCCGGCTAAATCCCTTTGCGGTGTGTCTTAATACATAATTGTAAACATATGTTGTGTGTGTTAATTTAATACATGTGTGGCGGGACCTACAGTTTAAAGTCGACCACGAACGACAGATTTTTGAGAAACTTTTCATGGCAATTTTATTTACTCTCAGAGTTTTTGCCAGAAATCTGCTGAGAGGAAGTCGCCTAAGAAATATTCTTTCATATTTCGTTTTTGATGTCTGATTGGACTACGGCGACTTCCCTCCAGTAGTGTTCGAACAAAACTTCCTTTAAAAATTGTTCAACTTAACCAAACACTTGCTTTAAACAGTGTGCGGGCTGTGTCACTCAGTCTTCGAAGTTTACGATGCACTTTCCTAATGAAGTCTTTAAAAGAAAAGAAGAAAGAAAAACTTACTTTTCACCCCAAATAATCTGACTTCTTTATTGTTGCATACACAGTGCCTGTGTATCAATCCATTTCAATAATTTTGCCACTAAACTAGCGTGACAAGAACTGTTTCTTAAACTCTTGGGAGAAAAAAACCCAAAAAAAAATATTTGAAAACAAAATCAACAATAGAGTGGCAAAATAAAAATGAGAGAAGAAAAACGAAAGAAAATTCTTTAGAAAAAAAAAACAACGAAAATTTACTCAAGAAACAAACAAACAATTTCCACGACTGCACAATCTGGCCGGGAACATACTGAAGAAACAAACAGAAAAAACGGGTCATAAAACCAAAGTTTTTATTTTGACTTCTAAGAAAACTAAAAGAAACAACAACAACAAAAACAAAAAAGGGGGAGGACACAAATTCTGGCAACTTAATGCGTTAACTTTAGTTTCTACAGAAACAAACAACAAAACATTTCTGAACTACGTTTCCATTTGGCCAAGCCTTTTAGTTTTTAACGCATTACATGGCTGCACATTGAAACTTAAATTTTCTGTAAAATTTTAGATAATTTTCGTGCTTCTTCTTCTTCTTCTTCTTCTTTATCTTGTGTTCTCTCTTCTTCTTTCTTTTTGTAAAACCTTTGACCACAACTATGTTTTCTGGGGAGTTAAAAAAAAAATCCCCGCAAAAACTTTGACTATAAACAGGATTAGAAGTGGTGGTGGCAACGTAAGGCAATTGCAGGAGTTCTGGATGCGTTACAAAAGAGAGATAAAAATGGCGAAAAAAAGTAACGGGTTGTTAAGCCAAATAAACACCGGAAAAGTTGTGGAAAGAAAGAAAGGAAGCTATAGTCCGTTGAGATCGTCTTTATGGCATTGCATGCTCCCTTCATTCATGAAGCATTTCCCCATAATTTGGTGTTTTGACGAAGGAATTTTTGAAGGTAATTGCAAGGTTGCGCATCAGATGAGTTCCACGTCAAATTCTTTACAGTTCACTTTTCATTGCGCGGATTATTGTCTTCCTGAAACTTGCCTCTGACCAGCTACTAATTTAATTGTAGCTTCAGTTGCTGCAATGCTCTCTCTACCTCTTGACTATGCTGAGTTTACAAACAGCTCATCTAGGAAGCGTTTGGATGACATTTCACTTATCCCTCGATTGCCATATCACGGCAATTAAACTCATAACTACTGCTGTGCAGCCAAAATCCTTCTCTAATAAACGACATTATTTTGTGAAGCTGTACCACTCGAAAGTTTGAATTCACCCAGCCAGTTTGGCCACATCGAACTGACTGCTGGCTTAAGTCCGAAGATGCGTTGTTGGAAGCAGCCATGACCTTTTAGAGGATCTGTGTGAGGTAATAATCCAGTCTGACTTGTAATCTTTTTTCCGCCTTCTGACTCAAGCATACCTTCGCTGTCGTTCTATAACAAACTGCAAGATTTTCTTACTTATTTTGATATTGCAACCCTTTAGTCAGGATTGAAACACAGTTTCTCACGCCCGTTATGTTGCATGTGTTAATTTTATCAATGGGTAGAGGGACCTACAGTGCAAAGTCGACTCCGAAAGATAGATTTTTGAGAAAGTCAGCATGACAATTTTATTTACTTTCAAAGGGGAAGTCGCCTATAGAAATATTTTTTTTATATTTTGTTTTGTTCGAGATATCTCAGCTGGACTGTGAACCATAAGCTCTAGTCTAATAGGCCTATGCACGATCTACGAGACAACGCTGACTTCGGATTACTTCTTAGGCCGGAGAATAAATACCTTCACTAACATGGATCTGCAGAAGACTATATAGACTATAGTAGACTATCAAAGAACAGTCGATATAGATGATAAGCAGAGTCGCCTTTAATGCCAATCAATTTATACCTGCAGGTTGCAGCCGAAAGAGATCTGATTGTCTTCTGGCTGTCAGAGGGTATATAAATGCTGGTAGTTGGGGTTCCGGTCTCTAACTTCGAATAAGTGTCGCTACTTGATTTAAGAACATCACCACAGTCTAAAACACACCGAAATAGTCAAGCGAGTAGAGAGATATGCTAAGATTAAGCGATCAGGAGCGGACCATATCAGAGGACTAGTTTATCCTGCTGAAACTTCCATTGAATCTCAGGAGCGGATTATGTCAGAGGTCTAGTCTAGTCTGCTGAAACTTTCATTGAATATCAGGAGCAGACCATATGAGAAGACTAGTGTACCCCTGTGAAGCTTCCATTGAATCTCTGGAGCGGACCATATGAGATGACTGCAACTTCCATCGAATTTCAGGAGCGGATCATGTCAGAGAACTAGTCTACCCTGGTGAAACTTCCATTGAATCTCAGGAGCAGATCATATGAGATGACTAGTCTAACCTGCTGAAATTTCTATTGAATTTCAGGAGCTGATCCTGTCAGAGGACTAGTCTAGCCTGCTGAAACTTTCATTGAATATCAGGAGCAGACCATATGGGAGGACTAGTCTACCACCGTGAATCTTCCGTTGAATCTCAGGAGCGGACCATATCAGAGGACTGGTGTACCTTGCTGAAACTTCAATTGAATCTCAAAAGCGGATCATATCAGAGGACTAGTGTATCCTGGGGAAACTTTCATTTAACCTCAGGAGCGGAACATATCGGACGACTAGTATACTTTGTTGGTAATTCCAGTATGAATCCTCGAATGAAAACTAGGTTCCGACTTGATATAAAATAAGTTCACTCAGAGTCTTTGAACAGTCCGATAAAATACAGGAGTACCCAGATAGAATAATAAGCCAGCTAACCTGGATAGGACTTTTAAAAAAATTAAATCCTATGCGATAAAGAGGTCTTCCAAGCTGAAACTGTTAAGGTGGATTTAGCAAAGCTGTCAGCCTATCTGTGACCTATGCCTTCCACACTTCCCTCACCTACTGCATGTAGCGTACCAAAGTACGTGAATTGGAATTCTTTGTTATTTTAAAAGAGAATTATTTTTTAGAAGACTTTTTTGTTCTCTCCTGACATTGTTTACAGAATTATTTCAAGCAATTGTTTGCATTTTTGGATGCCCAAATAAAAGAGCGCCAAAGAAAAAAAAAATTGCATCCCGGTTAAGGAAAGGAAGCAAATGGAAATACCACCACGGCTCTATTTAAACAAAGTCTTCCAAAAAAAAAGCAAAGAAAACAAAATCAACAAAGAATTTCGTTACAACGTTAATTTAATTTTTTTTTAAATTTCATTGCAAATGTTTTAACAAAATTTGTTGTTGTTGTTTTATTTCTTTCTAAATTACTCTGGGTTTTTATCGTTGTTGCCAGAGTTTTTTTTATATGTCCTTTTGAGCAAAAAAACAAAAAATTCTTGTGTTGTTAACTCAGGCGTGACAATTGTTAGACAAGCTTTGGAAAATGTTTAACATTTTATGTGCATTCGCAAATAGGGGGAGTAATCATAGAGTGAGTATGCATGTGTTTTTGAAAAATAAAACCGTTATTTCAGAAGGAAATTATAATCACTGAGCTAGGGCGTTAAACAATATAGGCTACACCACATAGTTGTTAGCTTTCCGTGAGGATAGTGTACTAGGTAGTATGTTGGCTTATTAGACGTGAAGCCACAGTTCAAACCCCAGATCATACATCTCTAACGAAACGAAAAATGAAAAAATATTTCTGGAGGCGACTTCCTCTCAGCATATTTCTGGCAAAAACTCTGAAAACAAATAAAATTGTCATGAAAAGTTTCTCTAAAATCTGTCGTTCGGAGTCGATTTTAAACTGTAGGTCCAGCCACTCATGTTTAAAATTGACAAACGCAACATAAGTAGTGCGAGAAGCTAGGTCAAAATCCTAACTAAAGGGTGGTAATGATCAATTATGTATGTGCGTATATATTTGTCCCACAGCGGCTCTGGAAGCCCTGTGGGATTTAAGTCTGCTGCACAAGGTAGTAAAGAATCAAAACTGTGGATACTATCGTAAGGTTGATTGAGAGACAAGTCTAATATGAAGTTTATTAGGGAATTTCGTGACCTAAGGAATATAATTGCTGACATCTTCTTCCATAATCGTATCCTGAACAGAGCCAGTAGACTATCTATTTTGAGAAATACTTCGTAACGAGACTTAGTAACAAAAATGAATGAAGGGAACTGGTATCTGGGACTTTTTTATGGTATACAGATGGATCAAGAAGGGATCTTGGAACGCAAATGGGAGATTTTGAGCCCAGAATGAAATATTCCGAACACACATAAGGAAACTTGTAGGTTTTCTGCAAGAAGAATTCTATGCCATTGCAAGATGTACTGAATTTAACTTCGATAGGACTTGGCAATACTATCTGACAGTCAAGCCGCCTTTAGGGCACTTGGCACTTATGAAGTTAAATGGAAGATATTATGGGACTGTCTGAAGAAGCTAAATCAGCTGGGTGAACAGAATAAGGTTATCCTCTAGAGAGAATAAAATTTTTCCCTGCAATGACAAAGCAGATGAGCGTGAGTGTAGGTAGACTCCTACACCGTTGATGGAACTAGATTCCTTCTGTGAAGTGAAAGCGGATGTTTGGAAGGTATGCTCAACGAAAACGGAGTTAAGGAGAAGCAAGACTTTTCTGAGACCAAATGGATTTGAGGTAATCGCAAGTTTTGTTGTGGAATTACAATAAAAAGCGATGTGAGTCATGCATCAGATTATCTAGGAATTACCGCAGATTGATAGCCGTTCTTTTGGCAGGATTCTAGATATTCAGTATACAATAATTAAGGAAGAGGATTGTCTTGAGAACAATATGTAGAGGCTGTAACTATGAGGGATAATTATCGGAACACCGGGCACTGTACACTCAACGTACATTTATCGAGACTGGAGATTATCTCATGCCATGAGACATCCAGAGACAATAATAATGAATCATCAGAAAACATTTTTGAAACTGTGAGGCATTAAAGCGCCTGGGTGAATACCAATTGCTGTTCAGGGAATTGGCATTGTTGCCATTGAGCAGCTTTTTGAGGTATGTCGGGGCAATAGTTTTGGAGAGGACCTTATATAGGGTAACCTATAAAGTACAAAAGCAACCTAAGGTACCTAAGTTACATACTAATTCGTGCATTTTAACATTGCACTGTGGGAGAACCCCTTATAATTTATTGCTTTCGGAGTGAGTGACACAGTAAATTTGTTACAAATTAATTTGTTACAATCAACCCTCGTTATTAAATGATTAGCCAGCAATTTATAAGTGCATGTCACGCACACTTTAAAGGGCTAGAGTGCCGCTCTATTGATTTTGGGCTGGCCCTTTATGGGTATTTATAGAGGGTGGGTTCGTTCATTCATTCAAGCGATAGTTTTAGTTCACGATCGTGATCATTGATCGTTTAGTTTTCTTTTATTATGAGTAGTTTATTGCAGTAATAAATTAAAATTAAAAAATTCTAGCCACTTTACGCCTCTTTTGTAATAGGAAGGGCTGGTATTGAAGGGTAGGAAGTGCATTAAAATTTATTTCACGGACTTACATTTTAGTAGAGTGCCCGCGTGTTTAAAGAATTCAAATTTTTAACAATGAATCAAGAATGATTTTCCATTTTTATCAGCATGTTTCAAGGAAAATTGTTTCAACAAATTATTGCCAGCAGAATAAAAACGCTTTTAATTCTTCTTCTATTTATTTAAGAAAACCTGCCATAAATATGAAAAATTTTAATTTTCTTCTTTCCTTTCCTTTTCTTTCCTTTCATTTCTTTTCTATTTTATAGTTGCCATATATTTTCTCTTTTTGTTTTCTTTCTTCTTATTCTTCTTCTTTTTAAGACAATAAATCATTCTAAGTATTCTTATGCTTATCCTGTGTTGTGTCGTGTTGTGTTCTGCTGTTGTTTAGTTTTCTTTAGAGTTTAAGACACAATTTTTTTCTTTCCCATGGAAATTTATTTTTATTCCTTCAGTTTTTTTATTCGTATTTTCTTAATGCAAATAAAACGTCACACTACGAACGGAATCCAGAAGTATTTCCGTTTAATTTTTTAGTTGTGCATGCTTTCTACCATAATAAAGGTAATAATGTGCAAAGAATATTTTACAGTAGAGTCTCGGCAAGTTAAATATATTGAAACTTAATAACAAAGCTAAAGAAATGAATTGCTTGGAGGTAAATAACTCGATTGATTATGGCAAAGAGATGCCCTACCCCGGCGACCATACGATTTATTGTACTCCCCTTTAGCTCTATAGGGTATCCTTGTAATGCCTCCTCCAATGTTACTGGCCTTACAAACTTCGATTACTGCCTTATGTCAACAATGACAATGCCCTGTCTAACACTAGGTATGCACGTACGTGTTTAATGCCTTTCAGACTTCAATAATGTGTTCCGATAATTTACTCTCATCGTCACCGAGTCTACATTATTGGTTTCGAGACAACGCCCTTTCTCAATAAATATACTTTGAGCCTACAATAGCCTGTTAAAGGAAAGGCTAACAACCTCAATTTATTCCTATATTATCTGATGTATGATCCAGGTCTCCTATTATTGTAAGTCGCAACAAAAGATTTGATTTCCTCAAACCTACGTAGACTGAGAAGACTCACTGCTTTCATTGAGCACACCTTCCAAACATTCACTCTCAGTCCATAGAAGAGTTCTGGTCCCATCAATAACATAGTAGCCTCCTAGCTAGCTCGTCTGCTTGCTTATTGCTGAGAGTTTCCATATGATCTGGGACCCAGCAAAGGGTAACCTTATTCTGCCTACCAAGCTGATTCAGCTTCTTCAGACAGTTCCATACTATCTACGATTTAACGTCATAAGAGAGTGCACTAATGACGGCCTGCAGCATAATGGCCAGACCAATAGCTACCTATGGGGCAATTGCCTGGGCAGACAAAACGTATTTCAAAACAGCACAATGAGAATTGGACGAGATACTGAGAATAGCTGTGATATATAGCAGAGCAATGAGAACCTGTCCTACAAGTCCTCTGTCCTATGTTAGATTTAGGTGCGCTACACGTAGTAGTAAAAGGTAAAGCTTTTTAGACTATGGTTTGGTTGATGGCAGACAAATCAGTAGCGACTTTCTTTACCTAAGGAATCGAACCACTTACAGCTTCATTAGTCATCATTTACTCACTCCTTTTACCAAATTACCATGACGACCATTGCTAACAACGTGTGTTCGCTGAATAGGCTTTGGTGCAGTTGGTAACTCACCCTAATTGTCATCGAAAATCATCTTCAGTGATGAGGTCCATTACTGGATACAGTAATTCAGTGTAGCAATTGCTTTGCAACTCCTCTCCTGTGAACCTAGTCAAGCTGAATTTTATGAAACAAAAAAGTCTCTGCAAACATTCCTAGCAGATTAACATTTAACCACTGTTTACTCTCCCTTGAACACATTAACCCAATTTATTTATGATAAATATTCGTAATTCGTAATTCAAAATAATTCAATCAAATGCGTACTTGAGTTTGTGTGGTGCTTTAACGCTATTGACCTTCCTTAATAGTTATTCATAGAAACCAAACAACGAACTTGAAGATCATTTGCCTCATAGCCATGGTTCAATGAAGATTCTTGAGAAGTTAAAACAACAAAACAAAACAAAACGAAAAGAGATGGCAATTAAGCCATAATTATGACAGGCATTAGAGATGAGTTTTAAACCACTAAAGAACTTGTGATACAAACGAAACAACACATGAAGGAGCAGCTAAAGAGATTATAGATTTACAGTACATAAATAACAGTCATTTAGTAGAGTCTATTTGTTTAATAGTATATCGATAACTATGGATTTTTATAGAATATTTATGGATAACTATGGATTCTTATAGAATAGTTATCGATAACTATGGATTCTTATAGAGTAGTTAACGATAACTATGGATTATTATAGAGTAGTTATCGATAACTATGTATTCTTATAAAGCAGTTATCGATAACTATGGGTTCTTATAGAATAGTTATCGATAACTATGGATTCTTATAGAATAGTTATCGATAACTATGGATTCTTATAGAATAGTTATCATAACTATGGATTCTTATAGAGTAGTTATCGATAACTATGGATTCTTATAGAGTAGTTATCGATAACTATGGATTCTTATAGAATAATTATCGATAACAATAAATCTATAAGGAATTTAGTGAGTGATTGAAGCCAATGGAAAATGCTGCCTTAAGAGTCCTGTCTTAAGAGTCGATATACAGAGCAAATATCGGATGGGATACCCTAAAATTAATCGATAATTAGTGTGCATATACAGTAAGCCATTGAAACCAATAGAAAATCTTTCGTTTCGTGTTTGCGATAAACTACGATTTAAAAATGTTATCTTCTAAGTCGATATACACAAAAAAATATCGAGTGGAAAACCCAAAAATTAATCGATAATTATCGAAAAAATTTCTTCAAATTAAAAGAAGTTGTGGCATCATGCTTTCTCTTCATAATTACAATTTCCAGGCTTGTATACACAAAATTACTTCGAATGAATGGTGTAGACCCGCTGTAGCGTACATGCTTAATGGCCTAAAGAAAATCTGTCTTAATTTTTCTTTGCCTAACTTTGAAGCTCTTTTACGCTCCACCAAAAAAAAAAACCAAAAATTTCAATGTGAATGTCAAGTATGTGAGTCAGCATGTGTGTAACATACTCTACTGAAGTCTCTGTCAAAAGTCAACAAACGGAACGGAGGTAATAAAACCACCAAAAAAATAAACTTTATGGCCTTCATTCCGATATAAACGCTCATTGAAGATGACGGCCATTTATCAGCGCAGCTTATTGGCAAATAACAAGTGCAGCAAAGCTACTTAAATTACCATTTTTTTCGATTGAAAATTTTAATCTTTTTAACCAAATTCCATTACTTATTAGGTTTATTTTGTTTGTTGTTGTTGTTTTATTATTTACAACAACAAAAAAAAAAGCCTACAAATTATTTCAATCGATTGGATGGGGGGATTCAATGTCAATAGCATCGCTATTTTAATCTGAAGGAAATTCATTAATTTTGGATTAAAATTTCCAAACATATGAACAAGCATGGATTTAATGCATGCGGTTTCATTAAATTAAATTATAATATAAACTCCAAAGACAGTGCTGGTCGTAGCCATAGGGACAGGTTGATAAAAAATATTTAAGATTCAAGAACTATACTGCAATCAATTCAATTCCTATTCCTATTCCTATTTGTACCAAAGCTCTGGCAACTATTTTCAGACCTCTTATGGGCAAAAGTAGGAAGTGTGTGGGCTTATTAGACGTGAGGACATGGTTAAAGTCCTACGTCAAACATTTCCATCAAAACGAAATATGAAAAATATTTTTTCGGCGGCGACTTGCTCTTAGCAATTTTGTGGCAAAAGCTCGGAGAGTAAATAAAATTGCCATGAAAAAAATTTCTCAAGAAAATCTGTCGTTCGCAGTTGACTTTAAACTGTAGGTCCCGCTTCTCGAGTATAAAATTATTATACACAACATAAGTCGTGTGAGAGGCTAGGTTGTAATTGTGATTAAAGGGTTGTAATGTCCAATGATGTATATATGTATGTGACAAATATGAGTACTTGGTCCAGTCATAACTTCATAGTTTACTTATATCGAGTATTACAACGCCAATTTACTGGGGCTAAGGCTCAACTGCAATCTCAATCAAATGGAGACTTTTGCTTTTCCTCTTTACCATACCAACGGATGGGTCACAGAGGAACTATGGTCCTTCCTAACAAATAGTTGCCAAAGTAGCCTAATCTAGCTGAGTATATACCAACAACCTGCTGAAGGGCGTGGGTGGAGTAAATCGCAAAATCGTTCACGCCAATTAACGTTACGTCTGTCATATTGAAAACACTGGAGAAAATTGTGGACAACAACCCGGGATGTAATATCCTAGGCAACACTCTCTTATACGGCACTTTCTTATACTGATACAGCTTCGGTAGATTTAGTGAGAATCTTTCAAGAGTCCTTGAATGTGAATCAGATAACCAATGCGTGCATTTCTTGACATAACGAGTGGACCTCACGTGGTCCAATGTAAGCCATTGGATAGTAGAGGCATAAAATCCATGATCTCCAGCAAATAATCTGCAGAAATATATCCAGGAATTGACATATTAAAAGTTCGCGCAAATAGGTTAATGTGCCCACAGTGTAATACACTTCCATCCTTCACTGTGGTGTGTGGTTGTGGATAAGCTTCTGATAAAACTGTTCTAAGTAAATGGAAAATTTTAAGAGACTCTTTGCGAAGAGGTCTTGGGATTGTAAGTCGTTGGTGCGTGATTGTGGCTATGAGGATATCATTTACAAGGCAAAGAAAACTTTCGAAATTCAAGAATATTCGACACCTTCAACATCTAGGAATAACACTTACAATGACGTCTTGACATGGAGGGCTAATTTAGGTAATATCCGAGGAAAGGGGCAATGTGGAGATACACAAATGAGTCACGAACCGATTTCGGCATAAGAGAGGGATATTTTGGTCCTAGATTGGATTGGCTGGAAAACCTGAATCAACTAACTAGACAGGATAACGTTACCCTCTACTGAGTTCTAAATCATGGGAGAATTCTTGGCACTGAGCAAGCAGATGAGCTTACAAGGAGAGTAGCTTTCATGCCAACGATTAGGCCAAGAAATCTTCTATGCAATGGAGCCTAATATTTGAAAAGTTATGCCTAATGAAAGGGAAAGTTAAGAGAGGTAAAGTTTTATTGGGAAATTATTGCAACAACAGGCGATCTGCGTCATGCAGGAATAATCTGAGATTTGTAACTGGTTTCTTAACAGTGTACTGGACACTCAGGGTGCACTTATTGTCTAGAGTCCAATATGTAGCTGACGTTACTATGAGCAGGAATCATTGGAAGAGAATCTTGGATTCTGTGCGACATTAACGCCTGCCTAAAGGAACCACTTAGAGTATAGCAAGTGCTAGGCAGGAAATTTTCATTGTGTTGACTGCTAGTAGCATCATAGTAATATAAGAGAGATCGTACAATAGATCGTATGGTCTCGGTGCTAAGATACCTACAAGACAATAATGAAAGACGGTAAAATTTTGTGTACGTTTCATCTTTGGAACCGTAAACGCTATGTGCAGCATATTTCAAGTGTTTCAATAGCATGAACTTAAGTCATACACATGTTGCTTCCGTATAATTATGTTCCTTACTGTATAATTACAATGGCACACCATATTGTACACAACAATCCCAACTAATTACACTCAAACCAATAGTATAAACCGACAAGTGTGGCGAAAGTTGTTTGAATTCTATTTTTATTTTTCAATATTTCTCTATCAATTCTATTCAACTTTTGTGGCTGCATTGAGGCAAACAAAGGCAATAAAAGAGAATAAAACAAGCAACGATAAAAACCCAGATGATTATTAAAGAAATACCGCCACCTTTCAGTGACTTCCAGTATGTGAGGAACATGGAACATGGACTGCATACTCACATACGCTACAACTGCCACCATTAACCGCAATTATTGACCCAAATTGTAAAATAATTTACATGCAACATATTACACGATGCAACAATATTGTTTGGCATACAGGGGCCAATAATATGTAACAGCAGCCGCTCTACATCTCATACACTGTCTTATGTTGACCCATTTACCATGCAGTGTTCCGTTGATGGTGATGATGATGATGGGAATCATAATCTAAAAATAATGACTGTCGGAGGATGTTAACTGTAGAGAGAGAGAGAGAGAGAGGAAGAGAGCGAGTGTAGACACAATTATTTGAAATAATTACCAGCCCATAGGAGAATATGTGGAGCGGATAACAAGGCATACTGTAAATAGGTTGAGAAGCAATCAGGCGTGCAAAATGAACGGGTTCTTGCAGCTTAAATAATCAAGTAACCACATGTGCATTTCTTGACAAAGAGTGTCAAAGACAGTTATAATACACCTAACGAGGTCATAGTTAGGCCATTGGATAGTGGCGGCATAAAACCCATGACGCCCAGCTGAATCGACGTGGTCCTATACAAATAATCTGCAGAAACACACCGAGGAAATGAGGTAATAAAAGTCCACACAAGTAGGGTATGTCAGCGGGATGATGTGCTTTCATCATTAATTGGTAGTCGGGTTGTGGATAAGCTCCTGATAAAACTATCCCTGGCGAATATTGACTGCCAACGATATGCAGATGATGATATAGCTTTGATGGCAAAAGGAAAATTTGTTTGTCTTCTACGGCGTTCATTCAAAGAGGTCTTGGTATTGTAAGCCGTTGGTGCATGACAGTGGGTACATGGCGGGTTCAATATATCAGAATAGAGGACCTTTCCTACATCGGATCTGGATTGTCAGGAGAAACTAAAGGAATTAAATGGACAGGATAGTGTTACCTTGTCCTGGCTCTCAGTGTTGTATTTCTTTCTTTGGTAATAGACGGTAAATGATTTCAGGACACAATAAGAAATTTTTTTCGTATCAAGGTCAACTATTCATAACCTCAGGTAGAACCGAAATCTGTAAAAGTCTTCAGTCGTTTATTTGAAAATCCGTTGCCTACGTTCATCCAAAACCCATTCTTTCCTTCCTTATTGGCAACACTTAACAAAATCTATAACAAATTGATTTGCCAGGCCCTCAATCACTTGTTGTCTACTAAAGTCTCAGGAGGCATCAACCTTCCTAAGTTCTTAAACGTCAAACGAAGAACACAAATGTTTCTCAATTAAGGGATAAATTTGAATCTAATCTTCCAAGCCCTCATTTCCTTCTTTTCAATTGTTCACATATAGATGAGGAATGGTATTTGCGCTTAACTCAATTGTAGGAGCAATGGTTACATCCCCACTGTATGGGGGTAATTCTAAGCCATCTTTGTGGAATCGCGAAATTAAAGAAATGCGACAACGCAGTGCTAAGATCTTTAACAGGGGCAAGATAACGACCGAGTTGGTGCTTTACAAGCCCTGGAATTAAGGCATTTCTATCCAAACTTGCTTAATTGATCATTGCAACTGAGAGTAAAATATTCGAAGCTAATGGCGATTTGCTAGTTCCCTCCAGATGGAAGTTTATTACTTTCGAGCACACACGCTACTTGATAGATTTTCTTGGGCTGTCTGAGGAAGCTGTACCAACTAGGCACTCCGCTGAATCTCTGCCCATGTGGGAACTAACAACAATGATTAACAGACAGATTAACACGCGAGAAGGAGAGCTTCCCCATCACTAATGGGGACAGAACCTTTCTGTGGTGGAAGAGAAGTTTGGTAGGAGTTATATTCGACAAATGGCATGATGACGAGAAGTTAAGACTCTTTTCTGGTGTCAGGCAATCTAAACTTTTGCTGAGTGATTACAATATAACGACTTGAATGCTGTATTAGACTATTCAGAAGAAGTCTGAGTATAGAAACTCACCTTCTGAATGAGCGTTATAGAACCTAAGAACACTTGCTTGAGGGTTATAGAACCTGAGGTATGGCTTGCAGGCCAATATGTAGTTTCGGTGTTGAGGAAACCGAAACATTGCTCAGTTACGATATGAAAATATGAGCAAAACGTTAATCAAACTCAATACAGTCCTGTGTTTCAGAGGGGGAAACGGCCCCAACTTGAGTTTCGCAGTCAATAATCAATCAAGGCGGTCAGATGGTTGTTGAACTGGCTATGATTTATTAGGGAGTGGAAGTAAAACAATCGCGTTTGGGCAAGAAAGATGTTATTTTTCATCTGGATATTGCCTTGAATTTAGTCTCAAAGTTAATTGAGACTATGGCGGAAAATAAACTCACTTACTTTAGTCAAGAATACAACCTAGCATCTCACTCCAGCCATGTTGTGTGTGTTAGTTTTATGCATGAGTGGCAGAACATACAACTTCAAATGACAGATTTTTTTTGGGAACTTTTCATGGCAATTTACCTTCAAAGATTTCTCACAGAAAACTGCTGGGGGAGGAAGGATATCTTTCACATCGTTTTTCGTAACTTTTTCAATGAACTCGTTTAAGCTAAACTTTTTATTGCTTAATTTTATGATGGATATGCTAGTAAAACAGTTCAAAATTGTGTTGACTTCCATACCCACGTATGTGATATTTCTGCTGAGTACCGAATATTTATTAATTTTGTTATTTTGACTTGACAGAAAGCAATTTATTAAACAATAAAAATCAAACATAAGTTTTCCTTTCCTCTTCTTCTTCTGATTCTGTTTCCTCTTCTTTATTTTTATTATACGCACGTTTGTCACCTACACTGCCGATGCCATAGTGGCCAAACACCCACACGGAAATACACAAAGCCATAGCACAGCCATCATCACCATCATCACCATCATCAGCACCACCATGAGCTTCATCACCAGTAACAGTAGCAGTGGCAGTAGCTGTGGCAATGGCATCAGCATTTTGAAACATGTTCCAACCATTTCAAGATAAAAACACACTCAGGAACACGCGTTTTCGATGATAAAACACATGTTTTACGTCTGCTCACACTCAGACTCACACGCACAGTCACTTCTTTTTTTTTTTTTTTACAAAACTACGTGACTCAGTGTCATCGACCAGTTGTGTTTGCTCTCGATATTGTTGTTGTTTTCTCGTAGTGTGACAAACTAAATTGGTAGCCAAAGTGAAATGAGTATCAGTGTTACTCTTGCTACGTGTGTCACATAAATTTTGACGCACAAAAAATATAGGGGTCTCCCCCTAAGTGGGGTGGGGGGCCAAATAAACGTACAATTTATTAAATATCATTAAACATCTAAATGTTGTTGTACTTATGACACTAACTGTATATGTGTGACTGCCATTGTGGAGACAGGTTTTCTGTTTCACTTGCTTGTTTGTTTGTAAACGGCGGATGGCAAGTTTTACTGCCGGTTTGTATTTGTTTTCTTTCCCTCAGTAACTCATTCAGTATCTGTTTAACGCTAATGCCACTTTAATTGTTTCAATTGAAAGGCACGTGCCTAGCTACCGGTTTAATTCAACAAAAAGTATCTGAAAGATGAATGAATGAAATGACAGTTATGGGCTTATTGGGCTAGTGAATTAGAAATGGGCTGCTTTGAAGCGGGCATTTTAACAGACATTTTTAGGAAATGAGATGGTGTGTCCTACAGAGGCATGCTGAAGGTGAGCGTGCATTTAGGGGCCAAAAAGTAAGCGGGCATTTAAGCAGAGATTTCTTGCTGAAAGCTACCGGACTGATCACTGCTTAGTTAATCAATCAGCGAAACACAGTATACGTAGGGAGAAAGTAAGTAGGTTTGCACATTTCAATTAGTGAGGTTAGACCATATCTTGCTACGTTTCTAGAAAGTCCCATTGTAATGCGGTATAACCAACTTCTAATTGGTATCTCTTAGTTATCCCAAGAATTTTAGGCAAGTTCTGTAAATAAATTTTGGATGTAGTATTATTCTTCTTAGGTTCTCGAGTAATTGATAATGACTGAGAAGACGTTCTGTGATTATCTCTCTTTCACGTCGTTACAAAAGCAAAATTTGTTCTGCACAAATCCATATCGCACCAGATCCCTTTGCTATCTCTACAAGAGGGAGCATTATGCCACTTTCTTTTATTCTTCTGATAATGAGTGATGTTTGCGTGAAACCATTTGTTTAGCCACCTTGTATTCGCTGAATGGGCTCTAGGGCGGTTAGCAATTGATTCTAATCTTCATCAAACAATCAACTTCAGCGATGAGGCCAATTTCTGGATGAAGGGGTACGTGAACTAACAAAATTATCGAGTCTGGAACGATACCAATGCACATGTAATCCAACAGCGTCCAATGAATTCCGAAGAAGTCACTGTAAGTGTGGATTTTGATCTGGCGGCATCGTTTGCGAACGATTTTGAATAGGTCATTAGCTTAAAAGGTAAGCGCTGAATGATCTGGACTCGAACAACATGTGACTTCAATAGGAAAGCGCTAAATGCCACACAGTTAATATTTCATGGGATATTCTAAACAAGCAATTTAAGGGCATGGTTATCTCACGTAGAGGAGATTTGAACTGGCCACCGAGCTCATGGTATTTGACCCAGATAGGCTTGTTCTTGTGGAGTTTCCTTAAGTCCTTAAGTATACGCGAGTAAGGCCTAAGCCACAGCTGCCCTCAAGACCAACGTAAACCATTCGAATACCCTTTACCCAAACGAATAAAAAACTTCGATAATATCTCAAACCCGTTCTTTGTATTGTTAATGAGAGACACGATATTTTCCAACACATGGCATGTGCAGGAGCTGTACTGAAAGGAAAGAAAAGGGAACTTTGAAACTTTAGAGGAGATTAGCAATGCCACCACTGCCTAGTTTCTTTTAAAACAAACTCTAGGGAATATTTCAGTAAAAGTTCTGACGAAGAAGACTTTTATTTCCAAATCTCGTCGAACAAAAACATACATAATTGGCCATTACAACCCTTCAGTCAGGATTACGGCCTAGCTTCTCACACCAGTTATGTTGTGTGTGTTAATTGTTATGCATGAGTGGCGGGACCTACAGTTTAAAGTCGACTCCGAACGACAGTTTTTTTGATATTTACTCTCAGAGTTTTTGCCAGAAATCTGCTGAGAGGAAGTCGCCGAAGAAATATTTTTCATCTTTCGTTTTTGATGTCTGACCGAACCCTGGCTTTTCGTCTAATAAGCCAACACACTACCTACTAGACTACGACGACTTTAAGTCGAACACAAAAGTTTTTTTAAATTCTCCAAAGTAACATGAGCGGCTGGGCTTGTAAACCTCATTCCTCGTTCTACCTTCAAAAAACAACCAGAGTCCGCATCTCTGTACCTTAATCAATCAGAAATTCTTTGATTTTCCTACAAAGTTCGTGAAAAGGCGGAAAACTTTTCTTTTAAAGCAAACCTCAACCATTTAAACGCACAGGAGACGCCAGTAACTGAGAATAATTTAAAGGAAACAATGTTAAGCCGCCACTTTAAACGAGATTGAGGCAGGTTATGGTTGATTGTCGTTTGAAAATTTGAAAACTCGTGCCGCAAGAAAAAGAAAACAAATTTTAAAGCAACACAAATACAGCAGCATGTGCTCCATGCTACACAATATAGAGGCAACTGTTGTAAACATTGAGGAAAATATTGAAGCGTTGCAATACATAAACACTCGAATGTGTGTTTAAGCCACGGTTAACCACAGAAAACATTTAAAGAGACTCAAAAGAGAGAGAGAGAGAGTTTAGCTCTCAACATGTTAAATTTACTGTTAAAAGAGTAAAGCAATGTGAACAGTTTATGGATTCTATGTTGTGTTGCACAGTACTAAACTTTAGTGTGGCAGGTTATGAGTTGTGATTGCTCCAATACTGTTAGTCAGTAACCGGCTTTTGTATTGTAAACAACGTAGAGGAGTAGTATTCGTTGCGGGTTTAATAATAATTTTAGTTCTGAGGGGCTCAACGTAATATTTTTACCACCTGTTTGACGTTTTGAACTGCTTAACAAAGGTTGTTTGAACTCAAAGCCCACATAGGTTGTATGGCTTCAGTTCTACGCTTAATACTGGTCCAGCCACCAAAGCATATTGCAATAGCAATTTGCACCATCACACACAACAATATTTGTATTGGCTCAGTAAGGCATTGCAAGCTTATGTGGCTTTTCATTGTCGTTCATTTGCTCTCACATGAGCTGGCAGTCAGGGGAGGGTGACTTGGACTTCTGCTTGGTTTGCTTCCGTATACGGTAAAAATGTTCTTGTTTTAAGCGAGTCCCTTCACGATTATTACTCAGTTCCGTTTAGGAGACTGCTGCCGGCCGCTCTATTCGTCTGCCCACGATGTGCCGTGGTGAATGTTGCTTTAGACTTGTCTTCTCTCATTTTAACTATAATCCCCATAGCCTTGCTCCTTACAATCATTTACATTCATTCGGCTTCTGGAGTAGCTAAAGGACTGAATCTGGTTTTTAAATGTATCTTCTGCGCTGTCGCGGCTACAGAAAAATGAAACTAACCACTGCTTGCTCTAGCAATCGGTGTTGCAGGGTTACCATGGTACACTTATATACCAAGACTAGAGAAGCAAAGGGTTTCCATAGTACAATTATATGCAATTAAGGTAGCAATTGAGAAGTTCAAGCTTCTTAAGATGCCGTTGTATGGTGCAAATCACGGTAGTCTAGTAGGCAGTGGTGTTGACTTATTAAACGTGAGGTCACGGTTCAAATCTCAGCGACAGCCTCTCAGCAGAAACAGTTCGGAGTCAACTTTAAACTGTAGGTCCCGTCACTCATGTATAAGATTAGCACACACAACATAAGTGATATGAGAAGCTAGGTTGAATCCATGTTGTCTGACCTGGTTAGTCGGCAGCATTCTATTCTGCCATCTGCCGTCTTAGCCGGGAAACTGGTTGTTAGGTGCTAGAGAGGGAATTTTCTGTGTCTTTTTAACTACCAGTGAGGTCTTAAGGAGTTCAAATTTTAATGCGCTAGTCAGCTGATAGAGAGTTTTTGAACGTTTAAAGTTCTGGGCATGGTGGCGAACGTGCTACTAAGGCAGCTGACCAATTTCATTCGGAGCTTGGAGTGGTACAAACCTACAAATAACGAATTACGTAACAACACTATGGGCTATTGCCTGTGAACGGCAAACTACCCGCTAACCTAACCTAACCTGTCCTAACCTAGCTGAGAGATTCTTGAGACGAAAAGTTTCTTAAATCTGTGGTTTAAAGTTGGCGTTAAACCGTGTATGTAGCTCCCGCCATTCTTCTATAAAATTAACACAAACAAATTAACACAACAAGTAAGTAAATATGGCAACTGTAGGGTGTTATTCTTTACTTGTTGCTGTAAAGAAGTGCTTAACAAGCCACTCTATTGTTATCTTCTGACACTCAAAATGCTTCAACAATTGTTACATACCGTGGCCCCATGAATCTCAAGTGGCGGACCACAATTGAAAATTTCTTCATTATTTTTACGAGAACACAGCCAGTTTTTAATTTTTTCATTCCACATTCCATATTTATATCCTCTTAAGTACTTGAGTTACTTCTTTATTTATATTTATAATGTGTTGTTGTTTTTGTTGTTGTTGTTGTTGTTTTTTTTTTTTGCTTTTATTTGGCTTTTTCATGTTTGAGATTAAAACATACATTTGAGGAAATTAAAATCCTCTTCATCATCATCATCAGCATCAGCATCAGCGTAATCAACAACTGGTTTCTCCTTAAGCAAACGATAGTCATACCCATACTCATGCCTCTTTGTTGCTCATCACTGGCCACATTTGTAATGAATTTTTAAAGAGCGTTGCTACCATCTTTTCAGTTTCATTTTTTCCTTCTCATCATATGGAACTGCTTAAGACAATCGACCTACAAGTTGGAAAACAAATGGAAACCGAAAGAAAACCAACAACAACTACAGCCAGGAGATGCGAAAAACCAACAATAGCAAGAACAGCAATAAGCAGGCTTATTTATAGAGTTATTGCATCAGCTGCTGCTATTGCTGTATGCTTGCAACCAAATGCTTGTAATTATTATTGTGTATGCAACTTATTCCCAGTCATTCATTCATCCATCCAGCCATCCATCTATCCATCTAGCCGAACCATATATCGTCTGATGTCTGTCCATGCCTGGGTTCTTTTATTTCAGCATATGTATGCCTGTACTTGCAACATGGAAGTTACACAAAGCCAGTATCGTTTTTTTTTGCCTTCCTTTACCTCTCATATGTTGCATGCTACAGCTGCAGCCCATCTGCCCAAGAATCATTTCTGTACACGTTTGAGAAACCGGTTTCTATTTAATGAAAAGGAACTTTTCAGCTAAATTCGTTTTATGAATTATTTCCAGCTTAGCTAGAAAGAGAGAGGGAGAGAGAGAGAGAGAGAGAGCCAGAGAGCCAGAAAGCAAGAGAGCAAGAAACACTGCAAGAAATTTTAGCCAGTCATTGACCACATGCACAGCAATGTCTTGCCTCATGGCCTTTTAATAGGCTGCCGCCTGAACAACTTTAATTAATCGTTCTGTGGCACTAAAATTCTAAACATTCCAACACGATAAGCTGTGTGCCGCACATTCTCCTAAAACACTTTGCAACATAAGCGATCATTAAAGATCTTAAAAGAAAACAAATAAAGGAGTTCGTTTCTTCTTCTGGCATTCATTTTCATTTGAATTCTTTGGCCTGCAAGCAAAGGGCGAAACTCCACATACAAGTAGCAGCTAAATTTGTGGCAATTAACAACTGCGTGGATGTGCATTTAAGTAATGATGATAAGCATTGTTAGCAGGCTTTACAATAAATTGAAGAAGACCTCCTATGCGTCAAGCCTTCATAAAATTATTTTCTTTACCTGCACCTACAAACTGCAGGATCCAAGGTTGCTTAGATCAGACAATATTACGCAGTTTATTCCCTAGAAGAACCAATTCCAGTTCCTATATGCCTAAGTCACAACTAGGAGGGAATAAGGCTACCAAAGCTAACATTTGCCATACATTGGACATTCCAAAAGTTTCTGTCTAAGTTCGGTTACAATTCGAGCTTAAAAGAAAATTTCTTATACCCGCTCCTCTAATTTTCTCCAGTGTCTCCGTGGGGGGAGGTAACAGGAACAAAACAAGTTAATGGCTTCTGATCACCAGCGGTCATGGGAACTCTACTATGGCCGGGAACATAACTTCGACCTAATCTCTCATGAACATAAGCCATGAATCGTGCTACATCGCGGATTCTGATGAGATCATGTACCACCACGTCAAAATATCAAATTGACAGTTGACGTTTGGCCAAGATTGAACATTAATGGGTTAAGGGTAGTGATCATGATCATCAATGCAGAATTCCTTCTCAAATTCCGAAAAAGATATGCCTTAAGGCATACAAAGCCGACAGGGAAACTGGAAACGCTGGTGTAAGATGCTTCTAAACAGGTATTTATGACAGACGAATCCGCTTCCGAACGCTCATTAGACTTCTACTAGAAGTTTGCATTCTGGTGTCAGATACATTGGATTATCGACTTCGAGATAAGATCCAATCACTTTTCTGTGATCGCCAGTAGTGTCCAACATGGCCTCACTAGGAAGAGGTTCACTGAGTGGGTAACATTGAGAAGGCTCTGGCGCACACACACTTTACTTACTAGCAGCTTGCCTTGACGTAGATGGCGCCTTCAACAATTTTCATGCGGAAGCTATTCTGATGGCCCTTAATAACCGCAACGTTAGAGAACCTGTTACGCAGTTCGTTACTGAAGCATAAGCATAATTAATGACACTCTGAATGAGGTTCCTATGGCTTCATCCTTGCTATGAGATATCGTAGTAGAGGACCTGTTAGAGAAGCAACCAGGCTCTAAAGCTAACAACTTAATGGTGTTCATTCCCGCATAACTGTAGGCAAGATCTGGGGTCTTAGACAAACCAACATACTGGCTCTATCGGATCATGATGACTCTATCTCACATAACTGTAGGCATGATCTGGGGTCTTAGGCAAACCAACCGATGGGCCCTATCAGGTCATGATGATACCAATCTTGTTATATCAAGTCCGAGGAAAGTAGTAGAAATCTAAGATCATTCAAAAACTCTTACATCGGTTGCAGGTAACAGGGATATCGTTGAAAATTGGCAATACGGAGCTCGTAATCTCTGACATGTTTCAGAGCATAGGTTTTCCAATTGCCTTAGATTTTATTCATAATTTGTACAGGGAAACACAATCTTAATGGCAACAGGAGAGTAGGTATAATCTTGCTAATCTCTGCTGGATACATACGGATAAGAAGAGGTCCGACTCACTTCTGTCCTTAAATCGAGAGCTTTTCACAGGCCATAAAAACACGAAAGATTTAGATCTTCCACTTTCTGACCTCCTTGTCAGAGCTCTCTTTTCTATTGAATGTTTAACCTTCGGGGTGGAATATTGACTGTGGTATCACAATGTGGTTAATGCAGGCCTAAGTGAGACGTTCTTTCAAGGGCGTCCGCTACATTACCTAACCTCACTTGACAGTATTGTGAACTGGTACATCCCGATCAATTTTACCCAAGATTTAGGCATGACTACAGTTTCCATTTTTATTTTCTGGCATTCACTTATTTATTTGGGAAACATGGCTGTCTCTTGACTGAAGTACTTTTAAGTTTTTCATTTTATTTTTCATTTTATTTCAGCATATCAAACCGGAAATCCAATGAACACTTAATTTGTTAAACAAGATGAGTCTAGACAAGCAGCAATAGCAATAGCAACAACAGCAACAACAGCATTAACCAGATCCTGCTGTAAAAATTGTACAACACCACTACCACTACCACCACCACCACCACTTTTGTTAAAAATGTTAGAAGGGCAACCGTTGTTCAACACACTCATAATTGTTGCATGCATGAGTGTTGTTCCAGCACAGTTGCTGTTTGTTATTGTTGGCATCAATTGGATGTTGTTGGTGCAATTGCAACAAGACCAGAAAAACAAATTTTACATGAAAACAGAATGTAAATTTAAACATTTTACATGTTGCAGCAACAAGCACAAGCTGATATACATGCATACCAGCTGCAAATGAAGCAAATTGACTGGGATTAAGAAGCTGGCTGGATGGGATGGTCAAAAATTGGAAAAATTTGAACAGAAAATAAACAAATATTCTGAGAATCAATGGAATTGATGAAAACAACAACAACAGAAATAATTGGAAAATTTCAAAAACTAGCAAATTGTAGGCAGAAGAGGCGACCATATGATACCACCCTCCCTATGCAGTAAATAAAGTCTTAGAAAAACTAGGGGACTTAAATCCAAAGCTTAACCTCACTTTTCTGATTTTTTTTATAGAGAATGGCACCAAAACTTAATTATTTCTCGGCTTATTCCTTAAAACGGTTTTTCTTCTACTTGAGGGTCTAACTACGTAGAGGCTTATCACGATTCTTTAAGCCGGAGGCTAGAGTGAGGTTGTGATAGATAGGTAGGAGGAGATGACTGTTAACACAAGAAGATACGGTATTCTTCCGTATTCCATAGTGCTTGAACCATCCAGAGCTTTAAACGAAGCAGAAGGCACTTACACTTCTAACATACATTCTCAGAAAAATCATTAAGATCGTGAGCACAATAGAATTTACGGCAAAGCGCTTTACATGTACACAGTTTGCTCCTTTTGCTTTACAGTCCTTTCAAGAGCCACATGCCATGTTTCCTATGCCAATGCGTCTCATATTAATTGATCGTACTCCTTTAGAATGCGTAGACTTTCCGTACGTCTGCCAATCAGTTTTGCTGCCCTAAATGGCCCGCATTTCGTATTAGTGCTCATAATGAAAACCTCGGTAATGACTCCACCCCTTAGAATTGGGATAGATATTCCGTGAGTTTCTCTCTAATCTTGAACACATCTGTTGCTCTAACTTGCCCGCATTTCGCATTAGTGCTTATAAAGCAATGCATAGTATTGACTCCTTGCACCAAAGTGACCGGGGTAAACATTTCGTGCGTCTTCTATCCAATCAAGAACAGAACCTTAATTGTATCTCGCATTAATGTCCATAAGGCAATGCGTGATGCCATAGAGACCGTGCCTTTCTGGAATTGGAGTATACTTTCCATACATATTTCATCGAGTCTTAAACAGACTCGTTGCTCTAACTTGCCGGCATCTCGCATTAGTGCCGATAACGTAAGGCGTGATACTAACCCCAATCACTATAATGTCTGTGCCCCTCTGGAATTGGTGCATTTGTTGGTACACTTTCTCTCCGTCTTCTATCCAGTCTAGGAGACATTTTTGATTTAAATTGTTTGTATCCAAAGTTGCCCGCTGAGAGGATTCCATTACTGCTTTGCACATTATAAGCTCGCAGGTCTTCAAAGAACTAACATGGGAGTTCAATGGACCTATAGTTTAAATACGATTCTGAACAACAGTTTTTTGAGAAACTTTTCATGGCAATTTTTTTCTTTCAGAGTTTTTACCAGAAATCTGCTGAGAGGAAGTCGCCGCCAGAAATATTTTTTTTAGATTTTCGTTTAGATGTATGACCTAGGATATGAACAGTGGATTTACGTCTAATAAGCCAACACACTGCCTACTAGACTACGGCGTCCTCAAATTTAGTTGTCATTTATTTAGGGTTTTTAGCACTGTTTTCAATACATATTGAAAGATCGTCTTCAGTGTTGTCGAACTAGGGACAAAGCTAATCTACATGGAATACAAGATTGTCTAATGCAGTCCGAGAAAATGTCACTGTTTGAGGTGGCTTTTAGACTGGCGACCTCATAGCTCCAGATTTCTTTGGGAACATAGTTGACCAGGCCATTACTGTCAACGACAAGTACTATGGTACCATGATTCAGTGGTACTTTTAGCCTGAGTTGGATGATCTGTATACCAACGACATATGGTTCCAAGTGGATGGTGCACAGCTTATGCCACAGTGGATATTCTGTGCAAACGATTTGAGGTCAATGTTATCTCACATTGGGGTAATAAAAAATGGCCACAAAGATCATAGAATTTGATCCCGTTAGGCCTTTTCTTAAAGTGATTTCTTAAGTGGCAACTGTATGCGAATGATTGGACCTCAAAGCCAATGTGGCCTATTTAAAAAAAGCCTTTTCTGTTGTTAATCGCTTTTGTTATTTGCCTTTAAACAAATGGTGGCAACATTGTATCATTTGAACTGTTAGCGTAAGCATGTCCGCCTCCATGTGGTGCCTCTATTATCTTCTTAACACTGTTGCTTAATGCCACACTTTTAAAGTGGGTGAATCTCTTCTTCTATTTTTTTTGCCTGCTTTTTGTAAAAGAAATATTGTGTTGTTGTTGTTGTTGTTGTTGTAGTTATTACATCATTTGACCACATATAAGCACCGTTTTTTCTATAATTTTGACAGACAACGTAACTGAAAGACTTATTTTGTTTCGGTTTTGGCTTACAAACGCTGCTTCATAACTTAAAAAATGGGGAACGTAAACACTCCTTAAATATTGTATTTAAAGAAACAACAATAAAAACAAAAACCAAAAAGAGAAAAATTGTGAAAAACTGGCTATAAATTGCTGTGGTAATCATAGGATTCAACTTCAAACCAAAAAAAAAAATGGAATTTTTTTGTGTTGCCCTCATGACTTCAGTTAAATAACCGGGAAATTAAAAATAAAGAAGAAGGAGAAGAAAAATGCTGTTGAAAGCTTATTTTGTTGTTGAGGCAAACAACAATAATAACCTGTTGTTGTTGTTGTCGCCGTTGTTGTTTTCTATTGGCCATCCATAATGACTGAATTTTTTTTGCCAGTCTTTTTTGGACTGTGCTGGTAACATCTTCATAATTTGGTGGTGGTGGAAAGAAACGATGTCTGGTTTAAAGGAGCTGGCAACAGGTTTTCTTTTATAACGATGTTGGCCAATAAATTTTTATAAGTGCTGTTGCTTCTCTCTTGGCTATTATTATTGACCAAAATCAATATTAATTTGTAATTAATTTTCATGAAGATGTTTGCTTCAGTTTTAATGCCAAGAAAATAATTTTTTTCTCTTTCGCTGCCAATATTGGAAGTTGGGTAATGTTCAATTAAATACAGGCAAAGAAAAAATATAAATAATTTGAAGGGGTTTTCCCCTTCCCCTTTTATGACATCATAATAAACACAAAATGGAATGAAAATCAAATTCGTTGAATAAAATTTTTGCCTTCTTTACGATAATCTTGTGCAGCCCCTCTGCTGACAATCTTTTTCTATGGGATTGGTGAAATTTGATTATTGCAGGGACTGCGCTTACCCGTGGCATCACAACTGGCCGCTATGTATGCTCAAGTATGCTTTGCTAATCAAAGATAGCACTTCAAACTAACCTAACTTAACATAACCTAACTTAATCTAACCTAACATAACCTCAACTAACATAACCTCACCTAACCTAACAATATTCTCATGCCTTCTTTGTTTTTTCAGGATTAAATTCTAGAAAAAACAAAAACAAAAATAAATATGGAAACCACTTACCCACTTATACCGTTGAAGCAATTGAAGATTTGTGTATACCTTGACACCGTTTTTTCCGAATCAGTAGTTCCTCTCAAGATATCGCGAACAGATTTGACAAGGCCAAGTGTGCATACACAACCTTATGAAGACCAGAGTAATACCTTTAACAAAAAGAAGAAGAAGAAAACTTATTAAATGGAATCATATTCAACTCTGAATGGAATAGAATATCACGGAATCTGGAAGTAAAATATTTAAAAATATTGCTTCAAGAAAAGTCATAAGAAATCCTAAGACTTACGCTTACTAGATGTATACCGTAATGCACAGGCTATTAGAGAGATTAGGCTAGTTTGTGACTAATAAATCCCTAATTAAATTCAACTTAGTCAGAGAGGTCGACAAGTAAGTACATGCAGTTACTATCTGTCAGTTAAACCATCAACCGTGCACTCGATCTGTGGATGCTGAAACAACAAGATTATCCTCTGCAATGTCCCAGGTTAAGTAGTAATTGATGGCAATCAGCAGGCAAACATAACCTTAAAATTGAGTAGAAATTGATTTCAAAGGCAAAATAGAAGGCGAGAGAGATGGAGACGTCGCCTATATTTTAGAGAGAAATCCTAATTCAATGTAGGAGGCGTTAAGGAGAGAAGTTTCTAGTTTCTAGTAAACAACAGGTGGCCGAACCTAGTGGAGTAGTATTACCTGCTAGGCCCTTTCAATATTACTTACTTACTTAATTGGCCATAACAACCCGATTAACGGATTTCGGCCTGCCGCAACAAATCCTTCCCAGGGCGCCTCTGCTTCTTGCGCGCCTACGCCAGTTGGTCACACCAATCGATGACAGGGCTTCCTCTACTTGGTCCTTCCAACGGATACAAGGTCGTCCTCTTCGCCGACTTCCGCAGATCCCCGCATCAAATATCCGTCTCGCCGGAGCATCCTCCTCCATTCGATATGAAACCCGCAAATTTTGGTTTAGAACGCAATGACGAACCTTAAATAATAATGATTCATGGCCTGCAAAATCAAAGCAACCTGTTCAGCTTCTAATAGATACCTAATAGCACGAGAACAGTTGAGCCTGTACCACAATAGCCTGGCAATTTGTCTAACGCCTTACTCTGCAATAAAATGCTAATTTTTTTATCTGATCCCTGGTCCACACATTTTGCATTTCATTGCTCTCATTGGTACAATGATCCGGAACGTATCATCGCACCGCTACAAGTCTGTTCAAGAACTTCAAACGGGCATAATATCCAGCCTAGCTGAATATCGACGTAGCCACCTGGAGCAATCAGTTTTTAGACCAATTCCACAGCTTTGCTGACTAGAAGTATTCCTGGAATATACCACATTCACCAAAAAGCCTGTGGTTCATCTTCGTTTCATTCCGCAAATTAAGTTCCCGCCCCAGTGCCAGTTTCCATTTTAGGCTCGTCTGTTAAGACCGCTTTTCCAAACCAGTAAATAACCTCCACATTGCCAACACTACCGAGAGCAACTTGCCGAAATCCCATACCCAGACCGTATAGTGCGGAAATATGACACTCACGGGGGGGTTTTCATGCCCATCGACAACCTACAAACTTTTGACGTGTCCGAACATTCTTCTTCTAGTAGGGCGGACTTCAAATATCTTCAAGAAGTTTCCTACCTGATATGCTCAAAGAGGCACAACTTTGCACCGTAGCCCGCTTCCTCCTTCGACTAGCTGTCACCAAAATCGTTACCCACTTTGTGCAGCCATGCATGATATCTTCAAGAAGTTTCTTGCCTGTAGTCCCTTCACTGCCATCATCTCCAATTTCACTTCCATGCCTAAGGAGTACTTCTAAAGGTAACTAATATACTCAAAGAGGCACAACTTTGCACCGTAGCCTGCCTCCTCCTTGGACTCGCCGTTTCTAAAATCTTTACCCACTTTGTGCAGCTCTGCTTTTAAAATAAGGGAAGCACTTCACCACCCTCGGACAAGGACTCAATCTCTTACTTGTGGCACTTTTTATTGCATAAGCTGCATTGATTTCCATCTTTCTGCTTTCTAAGGTGTTTCCCGGTCACGACAGTGGTACCTAGCTTTCTTGGGATGACCTAACTCTCCGATGGATTCTTTTTGGAGGAAAGAACCAACCATCTTACGACTATTAAGATTCCTGCCAGATGCCCATTAAAAAAGTTACCTAAACACAGACTACAGGAGCTCGCTAATAATCGAGAGAATTAAGTTGATGGGAAAGCCTCATTTGATAACCTTTCTTTTGAGCAAGCTAACTGCAGCAATTTATTGTGGTCCGTTTGAATAAATTCTGTTCACAATTAATACATTTCACCCGGAGTCTCCACAAAAAAACACAAACCAAGTATTTAATTTCCTTTAATCCAGCATTTCATTTCAATTTCAGTTCTTTCATACCAATTAGTTGCTCTCATTCAGCTGTCTGTACTATGTGTCTGTCTGTCGGTCTAACTATTGGTTTTCATTTTACCTCTGCTTCTTAGCCATGAAGAAACAAAAGGAATACTAAATAAGACATGTTGGTTGTCATAGAAACCAAACAGAATTGACCAGGATTCAATAACGTTCAACTCACTTTGCTTTGGTGGAGCCGGACTAGCAGAAAATGGAAAGAAAAACCGCAAACACCATGACCAGAGCTGCTCTTAACAATGCCTTGTCCATTAGCTGAGGGAATAATCCAGAAAATAAACAGAGAATAACAGGAGATTAAAAACAAAATAAATTGGATGGACAGATGAAAAGTAAACTAACGGTGAAGAGGTTGGAAATGGAGGGCGCAACGTGATAGAAAGTTTGGTTGCTGTCAGGAGAGAAGATTATATCGAGAAGTGGTCTTCCGGTTATCTGTGTTGGCCTACAATCCATTTCCCTTAACCTTATAATAAATCCCCTCTATCCCCCTCCCACTGTTGTTGAGTTGAGAAGCCTCGTGCAAAGTTAGCAAATGTGACTGCAATTCTCAAGAAAATTGCAATAAAAACTCCTCAGAATTTATAGCTCTTTGAAGAGCAAACCTCAAAGTATTTAAATTCTTTTCATTTTTGCATTTTCCACAAAATACGAGTATGCTGTCGGAAATAAAGACTGTGTAGTAAATAATCTAACGAGGGTAGTGCAATAAGCTTCTTTCATATTCTTTATTCAACTGACACACCCAATGTTTTAAAAGTCAGTTGCAATTCTTATTTCGAAGCATCAAGTTTACATGCAGAGTTTGGTAATGAGAAATTGGAGTCAAGAATTTTAAATTTAGATTCTAAAAACCCAAAGCTCCATTGCAATTGATTTATAATTTATACTGGATACATACTTCGCGCCTTTTACTACTACAAGCTAAAAGCTTTGCTTTTCGTTCTATTTCTGATACATTTATTTCCGATCTGGCAACTTCTAGACTTCTACACTTTCGTAAATTTTCTATGTAGTTTTGTTATTGTAATTTCATCTTGTTCAACAGGATCACTAAAAAAGTAACGTGAGAATTCAAAATTCGAAGACCACTAGAATGGCAGTCATTCTTAGGAATCTCGTTACCCAATACGGATGCATTATTCGGTTATATACAGCAAGTTTGTGAATACAAACTGCTATTCATAAAGCCTGAGTCCAAGTACATTCGAAAACATGTCTATCTACTGCAGAATTCGGAATTCTCATATAAAGAGATTAATCCACTGAATTTGCGCTAGAGTCCACCACTGATACATATACATTAGAACCCTTTAATCAGGATTACGACCTAGCATCTCACATGACTTATGTTGTGTGTATTAATTTTATACATGAGTGGCAGGACCTACCGTTTAAAGTCGCTTCAGAACGACAGATTTTTGGGCAATTTTATTTGCTCTCAGAGTTTCTACCAGAAATTTGCTGAGGGGAAGTCGCCGCAGAAATATTTGTTCACATTACATTTTGCTGGCAACGTCTGACCTGGGGTTTGATCCGTGGTCTCAGGTCTAACAAGCTAAGACACAAAAGACTACGGCGACTATGTTCGCCACTGATACAGGATTGTTTTGAATGCTGCTTTGACGGCCAAATAAATGAATTTGATGAAGCGTTGTAGCATAATCCTCCATGCAATTCTTATAATCTAGAAAAGATCAGAATTTCTATGAATTGTGGTAGGAAGAGTATTCCTGTGGGCAATCGAGTTCTGTACAAAAACGAATTGGCAAGTATACAAAAAAATTTCGAAAGGATGTCGTTAAACCTGTACACCATGAGCCTAGGTAGATAGGTACGCTAAATTTAACGATTCAAACTTGTTGCGTAGCTGAGCTAATCATGCCAAGATACACTGTCATTCTACCCTCGTATCTTCAATTGCCTTACTCTGTTGCTATTGCAATTACCCCTTAGGATCAATGCAACTTACTGCAATTGCAACAAAAAAAAAAAAATGAAAAGAATTAAAGAAAGAAAATGCAGACAAGAACGTAGCTTTTAACCATTATTGTCGTCACACGAAGTTGGAGTCATAAAAAAACAGTCATGGACTCCTTAAAGACTCCTTTAAGGGGTTTCAAGCCCAAGGAAAACTGAATCGACAATATGACTGAAAACAGAAGCATATACTAAAGCCAAAATAGAGGGTCTACACCGGAAAGTAAAATCTACAGCGGGTACGCATCAGTGATTTTGGAGTTGTGATCGAACTTCAGGAATAGCAAACGGTATAATGGTTCCGGCGAGATAAGCGGTATAAACTGTCACCATGATAGAAGATAAGCGGTCAGTCTGACTGTGTGCAGTCCATTTCCGAGAATCATTAAGTTTACTGGTTTTGTTCAGGAGAACAGTTAAATACGAAGCTTCTGTGAAGTTCCGCAGCTTCTTATTTCCATATTCCTACCTCCTCTCCCTTTTCCATTCCTCCTCTGTCAATCCCTTCTTTTTGAGGACAATTGTATACAATGGGTCAACTTGATCACTGGGTACTGTACTGAGTACACGTAATCTAGCCTAACCTAACTTAAGTACGAAGCTGTCACAATGTCACCTAAAGAATCTGAAGGCAGACTTTTCTCTCACTGTGTATCTTAACCCCACTATGCGAACCTCACAATGCTAAACTTACTATCCTTACCTCACTATCCTAACCACACAATTATATGCAACTAAAAGCGCTCATTGCCCTGTTTACACTAGCGCATGCCAGTGTTGTTGAGTGCATAAATCTTGGACTGAATCCATAGAAATTTCCTGCAAGCTTTCTTCATATCAAATTGACATACTTTACTCCCGCCTCTCTGTAATTAAATTAACACATACAGCACGAGTGGTGTGAGAGGCTAGGTTGTAATACTGACTAAATGGTTGTGATGAGCAATTAAGTGAGTAAGATTGGGAGGCAATCACCTGCAGCATGTTCATACATCCTCTACATGTTGCAGGTGTACGTAGTAGATAGTTGTTGCTTCTCTAGCTTGGAGAAAAAAAAGCTCCCCCAATAATTTTTTATTATTTTCCAATTACTATCAATTATAAGTGGAGCTAGGCATTTGACCTTAAAACGAGTATGCATTGTGGAACACTTTCTTGCTTCACTTAAGCCATAACAAATTCAGCTTTAAACGATTTTCTATTTTGCTTCAAAGCAGTTCAAGAATTGCCAACGATTTATGTTCCCTTTTTTCCTCTTTTCTTTCTCCTTTTAAACGAAAACATTTTAGATTTTAAATGCATTTTTCCTTTCGCATTTTTTCCTTCTTCGTTTTTGTTGTCGTTTGCCAAAAATCTCTCTTTTTCGATTTGTCACAATAAAATAAGAAATCGTTCAATGAGAAAATCTACGTTATTCATGCTTTTTCTCTTCTCTTATTTTTTCTTTTCTGTTTCAATTTTTTAAGCATATTTTTAGGGATTTTTTCTAAACATTTTTTATTGCATATTTTAAGGATTGGCGCGGGTATTATTTATGGCCATTGTGCCAAAAAGTAATAGAAAAAAGAACGTTTTTCCTTTTGGAAAATAAACGAAATTTATGACTCTTAGCCAAAGGAGTTGACAGCTTTAGTTAGAAAGGACACTGTGTAGTTGAAGTGCAATAATAAAAAAAAAAACTCTAAGAAACATAGCAGGAGTTAAGGGCTATTGAGATTTAAAACGTACAATTGATAATCGAATGAATTGTTCGGATTGAATGGTTATTTAAAGCTACATTTGGATTTGGATGGTCAGAACGTTGATTAAGGGGGCAGCTTCTCTTAGCTGGAACAACTGAAGTACTAAGAAAACGAATAGAAAAGTTATATCAGGAGATTTGGGGCTTCAACTATACTGCTTGCGATTTCATTAAGATGAAGCTGGCAGCAATAATTTCCAAAACTTTAATGTCATGCAATTTTTTCTTTGGGATTTTTGTGCAATTTCAGGAACAATTCCTGAGATCCAATAAGTGAGTGTTGCGATACAATCACATCTGTGTGAGACATGGGAAATTCCATAGATAGAGCCTCTCCCGTTAAAGGTGTTAGGTATACATAAGTATGTAAGTCAGGTTCACAACCAAGCTTCTTACACCACTTATGTTGTGTAAGCTTATTTTACGCATGAGTGGCGGGACCAACAGTTTAAAGCCGATGCCGAACGAAAGATTTTTGAGCATGACAATTTCATTTAATCTCAGGATTTTTGGCAGAAATCTAGTGAGGGGAAGTCGCCGCCAGAAATATTTGTTCTCATTTTGTTTTATTTGAGATGACTAGCCTGGGATTTGAACTATGGCCTCACGTCTAATAAGCCAAGACACCACCTACTGCACTACGGCGATTTCGAATGCTAATAAACTGGAAATAATTCCTGAGATCCAATAGGTCAGAGGAAAAGTCATACAAAATTTCACAGAAAAAATAAGTGAGTTTGAACGCCCATGTAACAGCACATAGGTATTCCGATTACCTCTGTTAATTTGTATGTTTAACAGAGAGGCTCAATATCAATGCTGCTAAACTCTTCTGGACACATGTTGATAAGAAGAGTATTGACTGTCCTTAAATCGCAATAGTGATTCGCACGAGCCTACCGTTATGGTAGGCATGCCGAAAGGTTGGCATTACGGCAAATTATATCTGTCGGAGTGTGTCGGAGAGGGATACACCTTATGTGTCAGTGCCCTGCCCTTGTTTTTAACGTCTCACTCTTTTACATCCTTGACCGAGCTCTCTAAGGTGAAGACTGCTGTAATAACAAGATTTATTTTGGACTCGAGTTGGCTTCCTCTTGGGAAAGTTTGATTTCTGTGTTGAATATTGACTCTGATATCAGAATGTGTTTAAATGCTGGCCTAAGAGAAATCCCACAAGGGAGTCCACCACATTCCCCAACCTCAACTAATGGCCTGTCATTTGACGGATATTTTATTTCGCAGTTGAACGTAACATGTAAGTGCGCTGCTCTCGTTTTTAACGACTCACTTTCTGACACCCATGACATAGTTCTCTAATGTAATGATTACTGCGAACTATATTCTGATCTATGGTTGGTTTCCTTTAGGGAAAGTTTATTTCTCGGGTTGAAAGTTGACTATGGTAATACAATAGGTTTGAATGCTGTTCTTCAAGGGGCATTCCTCACATCGTAGATATCGAGGTCATTTGACAGATATTTAATGGCGCACTTCCCTACATTCCAGTAAAGAAAATCACAAAAATATCAGAGAAATACTTTCTTACTGAGACACCCTTTATTGCTTTGGATAGCTTCTTGTGCAAAATTAATTTGTGGCAAAGATAAGTACACCATACACATATACTATAACAATAAATCATAGAGGAATATGTAATTTGTTGACCAGTCTGAATGGTTTTACTCAATCGTTTACCAGTCTTTCATTATATTCCCACTGCTCAAACCACTCAATTGAGTAAAAATAATCGAAAAACTACGAAAATGAATTAAAGAATGAAGACAAAATGTGTTCACAGCAATGGAAACTTTTTCATTTTTCTGCATTACACTGTGCACTGAAGTGTCAAAATTGTTTGCACACAAAAATTCTCTCGTCCTCTCTCTTCTCTAGCCCTTCATTGATACGACATTTATTGGTACAAGAACGTATCGAATCGTAAACAATTTTAAGACAATTATTAACGATTTCTTTCCATCACTCCGATATTTTTTTGTTTCTGGGCATCTGCAAAGACGGAAATGTCCGTTCAAGTGATGCTAGTCGTACTCTGCATTTGCATTATGCAGTAAACTTTTCGTCTTTCTATTCGAACGATTTTATTTTCAATATTCACTTGCTTTCAATGGTAAAAATTATTGTTTTTTTTTATTTTTTTTAAATTTAATTTCATTTTGGGTTTTATTGTTATGGACAGTGTAACATGTTCATATAAAATGCAGACATAATGTTCAACTTGATTTCGATGTATACCCTCATGCATATTACCACAGAGGAAATACACTCGGGAAAAAATGTTAGTCAGGATGTAGAGGCAAATGGGATTAAAAAGTATTGTAATCCTGAAGCTATGAACACTTTGTAGTCTAGTAGATGTAAGGACACGGTTCAAACCTCAGGTCACACATCAAAACGAAAATATGAAAAAATATTTCTGGCGGCGACTTCCTTTCAGCAGATTTCTGGCAAAAACTCAAAAAATCTCTCAAAAAACCTGTCGTTCAGAGTCGACTTTAAACAGTAGGTCCCGCTACTCATGTATAAACACACACACACAATACATCTGGTGTGAGAAGTTAGGTTGTAATCCTGACTAAAGAGTTGTAATAACCATTTATGTTTGTCCAAGAATTTCTATATTTTTACCCTTATTCGCCCCTATTTGTATAGGCTCCGTATCTTGTCCTATATTACGTATAAGCCCGCTCGAAATTTGTCCCTTTCCTTGCCCCATTTTTCCTGCACCAACTTCTTAGAAATTTTGAATTTTGCCTCGCATCACTTGACAGTCGTATAGTCATTGTGCAGTCATTCCAGGTTCATGCTCTGCTCTTCCCTATTTGAAAAGATCGTAGTGATGGTTTTTATGGAACTAATCACAGGTCCTTAATATTGTCCCCCACCTGAAACAGGTCAGGCCGTATGTTCCTGACTCCCAGTTTAAATTGTTGATATGCCTGAATAGATTTCCTGCTTGATTTTACCATTATGGAATGGAGTTTGACTGCAAGTGTGGGAATCCAAAAAGGAGGCTTCGTATAAGTCGGGGCCACTTAGTTTTACAGTCATTTTCAAGACCACCAGGGACATCGCTGGCGGGTAAATGAATATTGAATAGTATCTCGAGTATTCCTAATTCAGTCCGTTATTCATGCGAACAACTAGATTTTCTGGTGGGTTAGAGCCTTGCCATCCACTACTGTAATCTACTAACAGTCGTACAGATGAAAGAGACAGAGTTATGGGGCACAAATGTCATCTGTTGAATTAGTTGCCATCTTATTTAGCGTTAGCCTCCCTTTCTTTACTTATTATTAATATTTCTTCATTATTTATAGAAATCCCCAAGTAAATTTTTAGACAAATATAGAGACTGTCACGCGATTCACACAACAATTTTCATGGGGGGAATTCGCCCTCCACGATTATGATTATGAGTTGCTAGCGGATTTCTTAACTCATGTTAGGCAAGTAGTAGATGCCATCTGCAACAATTTGTTTCTGTAAGGTTAACTGGGGTACATGCAACCTCCTGGTGTTTGTGCAGGCTAGGAAAGGGGTATTTGATCACCCTGGATCCCAGGTCATATGAGAATTGAAGGAAATGAGCAGCAAATGTGTTAGACCGGTAGGAACTTCCCTGCCACTAATGGAGACAGGTTTCTAGCTCTAGACCCTGGATAGAAAATCTTACCCTGTGAAGTTAAAGAGAGAAGAGGACCCTATTTAAGCGAGAATATTTTAAGGCAATCTATACTTTGCTTGGATTACTACATTAGAAGGAGGTTTGAGTCATGCATCATACTTTATTAGAATAACTTGAGGTTATTATCCGAAGTTTTGATCAAAGAAATTAGTTTTGTAAAGAATGGGGATAGTCCCGCCCCCCCCAATGTATCTGTTTGCTGATAATGAGAATCATCAGAAAAATGCTTGGAATGCTTTAATAAATCTCAGAATGGTACAGCTGGGTTTAAATTAAAAGCAGGCAAACAACAGGCAGCTAGATTTAATAGGTCTTAGGATTTACAGTCTTTTCAAGGGATGGTCCTCTATCCGCAAAAATCATGAATCAAGCCTACACCTTAAAAAGTTGCAAATACTATTAAAAACTAAGACGTATTCTTTTTATTGCTCTATGGAACCTGTATTAGTTGTCAAAATTCTTGAAATTTCTTGCAGAAATTACGAACAAAATTTTCACGAGTGTATAGAAATTTAAGTCATATTTAAAACGGATGCCAGAAAGACCAAAAGACCACTTCCACCACCACCACCACCATCACCATCACCACTACACTAGAGGTTTTAATGGATTTAAATATTCCACTTGCTTGCTATTTGTGCCTTCATTTGTGCCTTCTCATGCTCATGATGCAGTAAGAAACTGGCAAAAGGACTAATCCATATGCACACACACTTACACATCCAAGCACACTCTTACTAATCTATACATGCAACCATACATTCATACATACATGCATATAAACTGTTGCGAAATGTTAGGTATTTGTGTGGCCTTCATGTGTACGTGTACGTATGTATGTGTATGTGTGTATGAATATAATACAGTGTTGTCCTGTGTAAATTATATTGTATAGCTTAAGTTGTTGTTGTCAAATGATGCTGTTGTTAAAATGTCGCTGTTGTTGTGTACTGTTGTTGTACGAAAATAGAATGTTTAAACTATTCAGGCGTCAAATACCATCGAGACGATGTCAACATGGGTTAAACTAACCAACCATAAAGTAATCTCAAGCCACAATTGCTCTATTGCCACCAACGCCACCATCGTCATCGTCGTCGTCATCATCATTACCAAACACCGCTACTGTAAACATACATTGTGTGGCATTGTTTTAAGCTGCAAAATGGTTATATGTGTAGGCTTCGTATATACATATGTGTGTGTGTGTGTGAAAATGTTTATGTGATCCTTGCTGCCAGACATTATGTATACAATGTACGTAATCGCAAGTCGGTATATTTAACTAAACATTTTGAGTTATACACCCATGATTGACATTAGCTACAGTAGCAGTGGGTAACTAATTAGTAACGCTAAAGCATAAAGTGAATGTGCTTTTAGTTTTGAACGTCTACCACCTAATGGCTTGTTTAATTGTACATGAAGATCACTAGACTAATTGTGATTGTCCTCGAAAGGAAGAAAAGGCGGCACAAGAGAGTAAAACAAAATATATATGGGGAGAGAGAGAGGGAGGGAGAGAGAGAGAGAGAGAAAACTAACATTAGAAAACAGATCAGATATACGATAATGAACGTGCAATCTAGTGGGTAGCTCAGACATCAGAAAAAAATATCTCTTTCAACGTCTTAAAAATTAACATGAGAAGTTTCTCAAAAATCTGTCGTTGGGAACATTTTGACATTTTATAGCAGGTTCCGCCATTCATAGATGAAATTAACAGGAATAAAGTTAAGTGGTGTGAAAAGCTAGGTTGTAATCTTAACTAAAGGATTGTAATGATAATCTAAGCAATTAAGACTTTAAGGACCTTTAACCCCGAGTATTCCATCTACTCCTAAAAGGTGTGCCATAGTCTCCGGCTGATAACTATGACAAAAAGAAACGCAGAAAATTTAAACAACCTCAACAGCAAACTAGTTCTACTTTCGATGATCGAAATCCGGAGTCCTTTGTGAATGCTACTTCGCGATATGTTCTCCCAACTCTACTGCACGTTATCATTGACCAGTCTCTCAATAAGCCCATTCAATTAGCATTTGGTAGTAGTTTAAGGAATAAAAAAGACTACCTATCATCAACTTAACTTCAGAATTACCCGTAAAAAACTCAGACATTAGTCCTACGATGTGTTTATTCAGTTTCACCCACAAACTGGTTCTATCTTCCTTGATAGGAATCCAAAGTTTTCTGTGAACGAGACATCCCGATATGTTTCTCCAACGTTTCTGGTACTTCACTCCAATCCATCTTTCGATAATTCCATAGCAGTAGCAATTGGTAGCAAAATGGAGAATAAAATTAAGAAGCCAATGCCGCAAGAGTGTCTGTCAGTGACCTAACCTCAAAATGCCCCTAAAGGCAACTGAAAAATATTCCACGTTGAATTTATCCAGATCTAGCAGCAAGCTGGTTCTACCTACTTCAATCGAAGTTCAAAGTCTCTGTTCTCTCAATATTGTTTCTCCTTTTACCAATCTCTCCATAAAAAATGGATGTCGTAGTATGGAGGCAATAATATCTACTGTCTGGCGCCTAAGTATAACATTTACTCTCTGAATTAAATGGAGACAGATTTGATCTGGCTTCTAAGGCTTTTAAGGAGTCATTGCAATCACAAACAAGACGTAATGATGTAAGGTACAGTGCCAACAGCTCTCAGGGCAGCCTTACTGTCAATGAAAATCAGTAAGTATACGCGTAGGATGAGGCTGGTCTAGGCTTGGCTCAAAAGACACTTTAAAATAGCAAATATCTCCGGCTGAAAGATGCTACAGCAACCATAAAATTTTTAAGAGCTTTACAAATGACTGCAAAACCAGTTTCCTAGATATACCATTTTGACTTGAGAGTTTACTTCAGTCCCACAGGCCCCAAAAAATATCGTCCCGGACGTAGTATACATTCAAAACAAATACACAAAATTCTTAAGATTTAGCTATGCTAGGTTGAAAAAGTACATTTTAAAAAGTTCTTTTTATGAAAAAAATAAGTTTTTAGGCAAAAAAAGTACCTTTTTAAGAAAAAAAAGTACCTTTTAAAGAAAAAAGTACCTTTTTAAGAAAAACAGTTTATTTTAAGAAAAAAGTACTTTTTTAAGTAAGTATTTAGTACCTCTCAGCTGTTAATCTATCTACAACCGTATGTATAGAAAAAAACCTTAAGGCTGTGCGTTATGTTATGTTAACGGTACGTACATACAGTACCGTTTTATCTTTCGACCAGGGTAATTTTGGCAATTATCTTTGGCTATAACGTGAAAACGTTTTCATATATTATTAATTAGATTTACAATGTGAAATGAACAGAAGAGCATGTGCTTAACAATGGCATGCTACGAAAACCAGAACTGTTGGCATGCGTAGATAAGGGAATACAGACATTCCGTAGGGGTGCATCACTGGGGCGCAAGTCTTGTACACAAAGATAAACGGGGAGTTTTGTGAGATATGAAACCCTTGGTTTAAATTATATATCCACACCACTTTACAATTAAAGAATACTATGTTAATGCAAGCTGAGTAACCGTTAGTCAGACAAACTAAAGTTACTATACCGAAAAAGTACTTTTGAAACGTATGGCGCTAAAAGCTATTTTTCTTAAAGATTCAAAAGTAAACAGTGAAGGGGAATGACTTTCAGATATGAGTGGTAAATGTGGAATTAAGATCATTGATCATCTATTCTCGAGATTAGATGCAAGGCAAGTCTAACTACTGCGGCCAAACTGATATTTGTTTTGCTAGTCTGGCAGCGCAGATTTCAGCCTCGGTCTAGAATAAGGTTTATCAACTTAGATTAGCTTCTTAAAGAAAGAACTTCAACTTATTCCATTTGTCAAATGTCAATTTTTCCGGCCTGCATACCAAAAAGACTGTGGCCTGGGGGAATTACTATTGTGCGTGTGTGAATTGGCCCTCTTCCTAGACGTACATGTCCAACAGAGTCTAGCAATGTGGTATGCCATGCTATTGAGTGCATATGTAATATCCAAATTAAATAAGACAATCACAATACCTATGCCCTGTAACTTCTCCTTACCGGATCAGGCCCGGACATTAGCAATGTAATTTCAAACGATATCCCTTTTGTTCTGAATGGAATGGTTCGAAATTACTCTGAGAAATTATCGCCGTTCATGAACAAACATGTTCAAAACACATTCGTTCTGGGAAGCCTATCAAGCATTGTGTCGCTTCAGTGTTCAAGCTGCCTATAAGAAGGTTTAGTATCAGATCCCTTAAAAAGTATACCGCAGCGTTCCTTCTGTGTCACCCTTTTTGTCACCCTTTAAATAAAGGATTCCATTAGAAACTTTCGAAGATTTAGACCATAAGACACTATTTGATCGATCAAATTCCGTAAACGACCGGAATATCTTCGGAACTTCGTTTGATACGCAGTGGAAAAGACTGATTCTAACCTCACAATCTCCGACATGTTACAGGGCATAGATGTTCGATTGTCGTAATTAATCTGCGTGCTCTCCGCTCCTTGTAGTCGCCGCAGTCTAGTAGGTAGTGTGTTGGCTTATTAGACGAAAGACCATGGTTCGAATCCGCGGTCAGACATCAAAAACGAAATCTAAAAAAATATTTCTTCGGTGACTTCCTCTCAGCAGATTTCTGGCAAAAACTCTGAGAGTAAATAAAATGCCATGAAAAGTTTCTCAAAAAATCTGTCTTTCGGAGCCGACTTTAAACTATAGGTCCCGCTACTGATGTATGAAATTAACACACTCAGCATAAGTGGTGTGAGAAGCTAGGCCGTAATCCTGACTGTATGTATGTTCGTATGTATTCTCCGCTCCTCTTCAGGATGGTACGTGCAGTATGGCTAAGTTTTGCTGGATAGGAAAGAAGATTGACTATCTTTTTTTTCTTTCCGCAAATCACTGCCTTATTGAAAGGCATGCCGGTAGACTAGGCATATACAACAATTGATTTTTGCAGAAGCTGAGAACTCCTTCCTCTTACGCCTCAGTGTCCGGCTCTTGCTGTAAAGAGTTGAGTATTTTTGGCTTCAACTTTTCTGTGGACTTTGCTTGAAAAGCAAGAAGTATTGTAGAGTCGAAATGGTTTCCTTTGAAAAATGTTTGCTTTTTGGGTTGAATGGGCTTCGTCTCTGGCCTATGCAGGTCTTTGTATGATAACCTAAGACTTTAATCAGTTTTAAAGAGATTTGAAAGGCATGAATTTGAGCAGCACCTTTAGAGGGAATGCCTGAACATTTATCACTGCATTAGCCCTCCTCCTCCATGCATAACAAAAATTATGATTATTTTTCCCCATGCCATTTCTAAAATAAAAGTCCAATTAAAACTCTTTTTTTTTCTAATTATTTCGCTTTCATAATCATTTTAATTATCGAAAAAATGAGCCACAAAAATACAAAAATGAGCACGAATAAAAATGAGAATTTTCCTTCGCCTTTTCCATTGGCACACAAAATTTGCAAATAAATTGAGACGAAAAAACAAAAAAAAATTCCCCTGAAGCTTCTACTTTCATTTTCCGTTCTTCAACAAAATCATTCACTTTACTTTTCAGCAACAACAACAACAAAAAAGTGCAGAAAATGGAAAAAAAAGACGGTTCAAGTAGCCTCGACCTGTTTTCTTATGGCTTCCACCTCCACTAGCTCACTTTTTAATGAGTGCGCTCTGCATTAAATTGAAAACGGACGGGGGAGGGCGAATGAATATTTTACTAAAGCGGCCAAAGAAAATATTTTCATTGAAATTCCCGATTAAAAGATGTGAAAAACGAAAGTGAAAACAGAATGAATGAAAAAGAACATAATAAAAGGCATCAATTAAAATTCAATTGAATTTCATAGCGATGAAGTGGAAATATTCTAAAACAACGAGAACAAACTGAACAGCTAAGAATAAAATATGGGGGTTTCCATGATATTTTTGCAATTAGGAAGGGGCAGAAGCTTTAGGAGAATTGGCCGGATTGTTGTGGGTACAGACGGCTTTGGATTTCAATCAAAGAATGCAAAAGCAGCATTCAGGGGTGGATAAATCTAACGCCACTTCATTATTGGTAGGCATTATGGAAGGTAATGACTTCCGTTGTAGGTTCTGTGGTTCCGAGTAGGACCTTTGATAGACCAGAGTCGTAACTTCTTCACTCCTAATCTTTTAAAGCCTCTCTAGACTTTTAACGACTCTCTAGAATAAAGATGAAAGCATAAAAAAGATCGACGTGCGTAAAATTTAAATAAGAAAACCGAAATTCAGAACCATTGCCTATTATTCTATAATAGAGAGGTCCCCAATAGCTTCCTAAGTTCACAATTTAGTCGGTAAAAGAGGTCTCATTGTGATACTACGGTTAATAATCGTATTGTTTTTCTATTGTTGTTGTTGGCAGCCAATGTCCATCCTCATAGTTATTTTCTGTATTCTGCGACATAATGCTAGTCATGTACAGTTACATCCTCTTCACCGTCTATATCATAGACCATATATGTGAGATCAATACGACTCGCAAAAGTACCCAGAATTCAATGTCCTGTGGATACTCATCTGGAATATGAATACACCATTTGCGCGCTCTCCATCCAACCAGGGCCAAGTTTATTGCTTTGTCTTACCCACTAATCGCACACATAATATAACGCCCCGTTGTCAATCCAAATTTGCAGATTTTCTCAATCAGTTCCTGTTGTAGTGCGTCTGCTATGCAATTTTTTATAATACGACCTAGATAAATGAGATAAATCTTGTGAGAAGACAGTATTATCTCGCTGAGATACTTGTGGCAGGAAAACTCTTCTAGAGGCCATTATATTCGAATCAAAAGTCCCAGCTACCACCCGGTCATTTTTGGCCATATGTTCCGGAGATATTATCAGTCCTTATGGCCGATACTTCTGGCTTTAAGACGCCCTAACTATTGACTTTAAAAAGTTACTTCCACTCACAACTCCATCCAGTCTCGAACCAAATGTAAAGAACTGTATGAAGTTATGTACAGGATGCACCATTTCGTCGCTCCTCTTTATTCCGAAAAGGATGGAGGATAGTCAGCACAGTGTAATGTAATCCAGAAAGTTTCTATCAGGATCATGAAGATGCCAGTATTTTATCGGCGTCATTATCTAATCAGGCAGAGGTGCTGACTGGTATTAGCTGCTGAGCTCTTGTAGCGGAAATAGGCATAAAATTGTCTCCAATGGACCGAAGTAGATTCAACACACAATGCACCGGCAACAGTGGTGATGATATTAAGGTATTTACTTACTTAATTGGTTGTTACAACCCTTTAGTCAAGAATACGACCCCTGGTGGCTTCTTACACCACCTATGTTGAGTGCTTTATTTCTATACTTGGATGAATTAACATGTCGACTCCGAACGACAGATTTTTGAGAAACTTTTCATGGCAATTCACTTTTCTCGGAGAATTTTTGAAAGACGACTGCTGAGAGGAAGTCGCCTTAAAAAACAATTTTTTTCATATTTCGTTTTGTTCGAGATGTCTGTGCTGACGTTTGAAGGCAACACACTACCTTCTATACTTCATTCGACGAATTCGCCGGCAAATTCGAACGATCTGCCAGGGAGGTCTAGACTTTATTTTTATTTTCGAATTATTTCCAACGGGCATGAAGTCTATTACTGTGAATGAGTGAGTGTGGATTGGGATCGAAACTATGTTCACTTTATGCACAGTTAGACGTTTCAGCGACCGAAGGTCATAAATGACTCATGATCGCTTATACATGGCTGTGGTGAAAATCTTAAAAGCCTTAGTCACTAGGAGGTTAACAACAGCGATCAACAATTTTCCACCTTTTTTGTTGTTTTTGGTAAAAAAAAGTACTTTTTTTAAAGTGAAAATGTGACTCTTTAAACTTTTTGTTCACACATATTGTTCTGTAAAGAGTTAGTGGGGAGTACCCTATATTTTTGAAGTATAGTAAGAACATTTCATGGGGAAAGGGTTAAATTAAGTACCAAAATGGCAAAAAAAAAATGGTAAAAATAGAATACAAAATGCAATAAAAAGAACACGGTAAAATGATTTGCACTTAAGAATAATTGCGAAAAAAATTTTTTTCGGATTATGCCAAGTGCGATTAACAACCTATCGCTTGGATCTGACTATAGAAGGTAATGCAGTAAAACGGAAGAATTTTCTATGCAATGTTGATATTAAAATAAAAGTACCAAAAAATAATGAAAGAAAAGAGAAATTAAAATGGAAAAGAAATTAAATTTTCATTTAAAAAGTTATGCTTGGCAAAGAAATGAGAAATTAAAGATTCATTGCCAATGACTTTTAATAGATTGTGGAAAGTCTTTAAAATCTTTCCATTATTTTCCTTTTTTCTTTTGGAAACCTCTGTGTGGAGGTACTAATAATATCTGATGGTCCTCTAGAAATAGTAACAGTCGTGAAGACGGTGTAAAGCAAAGCAATTTTACAAGTTCTCTAGAGATGGCTCTTGATATGGGTAGTTGCGCAGTCCTTGCGCTGACCGACTTCTTCCTCCTCTCTGGCTTTGGTAGAACTTGGTCAGTACAGGGCATCACCTGGGGCATCACAACGGGCCGCTATGCGTGCTCCAGTGAGCTTTCTGATATCAGAGGTTACCATTCCGACCTAACCTAACCTAACCCATAGATGGGTGGAATAAAAATAGAAATGCTGACGTGAATCTTTCACATCGAACGTAAATTCACCTGGTAAGTGTGCTAGTCTGTGGGAATTAAGGTTATGGGTTCCATTTGATTACCACCAAAGGCTTTGGCCTTTATTATAAAGAGGCAGAATATAGGAATAGAGGCCTTAATATTATTTATAAGCCGTGTGTTGTAGAGTGTTGACTTATTAGATGTGAAGCCACGGTTCAAACCTCTGATCAGACATCTCGATTAAAACAAAATATGAAAAATATTTCTTTAGGCGACTTCCTCTCAGCAGATTTCTGGCAAAAACTGGAAGAGTAAATGAAAAATGGTAATGAAAAGTTTCTCAAAAATCTGTCATTTGAAGTCCACGAAGAGGAGAAAAATTTTCTTTACAAATCTCACGTTTGAAGTCGACTTTAAACTGTCGGGCCCGTCACTCATGTATAAAATTAACACTCACAACATAAGTAGTGTAAGAAACTTGGTTGTAATCCTGACTAAAGGGTTGTAATGACCGATAAGACCAAATAAGTTTTTGTTGGAAAATTAGCATAAGAGGAGATCTGTTTCAAGTATCAAACTATTATGAAATAATTGGCGATTGATAATCGGTCGTTTAATAGGGCACTGTAAGCTCAGAGTACACTTACAGAGGATGGGTATTGTCCCGAGAGTAAATAAAAAATCGCAATGAAAAATTTTCTTAAAAAATCTGATGTTCGAAGACGACTTTAAACAGTAGGGTCCGCCACTCATCTATAAAACTTAACACACACAACATAAGTAGTGTAGGAAGCTAGGTTGTAATCCTGACTAAAGGGTTGTAATGACCACTTAAGTAAGTAAACTTTTGTTGGAAAATTAGAATAAGAGGAGATTTGTTTTAAGCATTGGACTACCAAGAAATAACCGTAGGTTGATAATTGGTTTCTTGATACTGTACTGTAGGCTCAGAGCACACTTATTGAGGATGGGTATTGTCTCGAGGGTAAATAAAAAATCGCCATGAAAAATTTCCTTAAAAAATCTGACGTTAAGAGTCGACTTTAAACTGTAGGGCCCGCCACTCATGTATAAAACTTAACGCACACAACATAAGTAGTGTTAGAATCTAGGTTGTAATCCTGACTAAAGGGATTGTAATCATCAATTGCGTATGCATGTATGTATCTATTGTTTGTATAATCCGATGAGGTTTTCTAGATTTTAAATGTACTTTCCAGATGAAGTTTTTTTTTTCTTCAAATTTAAACGAATTCCCCTGTAAATTAAAATGAAAATAAAATTTCTCTCTCTCTCTCTTTATGGAATTACTGCTGATGCCTATTTGTTTGTTTGCTTCCAATTATTCTTTCAAAAATTTTAAAAATTTAAGTTTTTTTCTTTTCTTTTTTCATTTGGAAAAACCACAAGAATTTCCCCTGTGGGAAATTCTTTTATTTATTTTGCAAATTTTATAGTTTTTCAATTTGCATTTTCATTTTTATTGTACTTTTCCTTGGCCAATAATCAATTGCAAGAAAAATGTTTTTGTGGAAATTTTACCAGTCTTTAGAGATTTGAGAGAAAAAAATTTCCTTTTTTTTCCTCTTTTTATTCCAAAATATTTATGAGAAGATTTAAAATGGAAGTCAAAAAAGAAAGAAACGAAAAAAAAATGGAAAACAATTTTCATACATGAGCATGAGAATACAATGACAACAATAATCAGAATTATTCATATTGATGACATTGTTATCGATAAATGAGAGAAGGAGACAAAAAAAGGACACTCAAAACAAAAAGGACAATCAAATTGAATCTACGAGTAGTACGAGTATTACAGTAGTAAAGTTGGAAAAAGAAATAAATAAACACTTAAGCAAACAGTTGAGGGCGAAATAAAAGCACACACAGGAAGATCAACACAGCATTGCTAACAAAGAGATACTAAAGTACTGCGATCAGACGTTTTATTGTATTGCTCAATCTATAAGGGGGTTTCCCAGTTATGTTACCCTTACACTGTAAGTCTGAAAAAAAAACGTAAAGAAACAGTTGAGGGCGAAATAAAAGCGCACATGTGAATCAGCACTGGTTTGCTAGCATGAAAGGATACTAATGTGCTGCGTTCTATTGTACTGCTCAGCCTGTACGGAGTTTCCCTGACACAGCATGTCAGAAAAATATAAAGAAACTCATAAGATAGCAGTTGAGAGTTAAAGGTAAGCACACTTAGCGATCAACACGGATTTGTTGTCGTAAAGAGATACCTAAGTACTGCAATCAAACGTTTCTCAGTAATGTTTCCCCTACTCTGTTGTCTTGATAAAATTCCCTGTAACTAGCGTAGTAAGTCCCCATTTGTTTCCCTTTTGAGATGCAATAACGTCTTACAGTTTGCAAATATGTAGTCTGGGTATTTGCCCTTCGCACTACAGAATCTCTATATTGGCCTAGAATTCACTCCTATCCTGAACAAATGTTCCTTACGTCGACCATGCTCATCTAGAAGAACGGTTACTATCCCTAAACAGTTCCTGGTTAACGAGGTACAAGACTCAAACAATTTTTCACTAAAATCGACCAACAAAAGCTTAAATTGTCTCAACTACCAAATCTAGAGATTTATAAGAGCCTTCACGCCTCCCTTTCTTCTTTTCCAATGCTCTAGTCTCACTGCCGATTTGGAAAGTCATCGTTCATTGTCTTGAACTCCCTCCTGATCTGAGATTCAGTAAAGGTCCCAAAGGGATTTGAGAAACTTTTTAACAGAAAACTGCCCGAAATAGGCGACTACCCCTCAGATAACCTGCTCCAAAGACACAAGATTCCTTACTAAAGGGGGTGTACCCTTCTTAAGGAGTTTCGCTTTCAATCTTTGACTTATCGCTTTATTGCTTATTCTCGCTTATTCTCATTTAAGAAGACCTTTTGGACTACCATGTGTACATGGTAGTACAATTTCTTATATCTTCCAAACTGGCCACTGATCTTCTAGAGAATTTTCAATCAAAAAATTGACAATTTCAGTCACTTTTCACAATACCATATCACTTCGTGTGGAACTATTTTGCTAATTACATTAAGAGACCTTAGAATGTTCCTTTGAGTATGATATGATACTCAAAGGCCTAGTATTTGTCTTAAAATTAGCTTCTAAACAAGTGGGCTTTTCCAGATGGATACTGTTAAACAGCTGACAGTGCTCTGTTAAGTGCAAATTTTATTCTGTTCAGAGCAAATTTTTCTCTGTTAACGCCAAATGTGGCGCTGCTAAAATTTATGGATTGCGTCTTCGATTTTCAAATCCTAATTTATCTTCATACATACATAATTGGCCATTACAACCCTTCAGTCATGATTACGGCTAGCTTCTACACCACTTATGTTGTGTGTGCTAATTTTTTATACATGAGGGCAGGACCTACAGTTTAAAGTCGATTCTGAACGACAGATTTTTGAGAACTTTTCATGGCAATTTTATTTACTCTCAGAGTTTTTGCCAGAAATCTGCTGAGAGGAAGTCGCCCGCAGACACACTATCTACTAGACTACGGCGACTACAATTTATCTTCACACACACAAAATGATATCCTTATGCTCTCTTAATGCCCTACTTTTTCGTTCCTATTTTCCCTTTTTTTTTTGGTCTCCATCTGCCCATTTTCCCTGAATGCCGTACATTACTGTTAATGCAGTTATTTGCCATTTTGTGTGTTGCTCTACTGGTACTATTGCCAGCAGACAAGAGTATACTTATTGTTGTTGCTGGTAGAATTTTTATGTAAATTGTTGTTATATTTTGTCCCTCATTTTGCATAATAAATACACTGGCATGTCGTCGTTCCTATATTTTATACGTTTAGTTGGTTAGCAGGCAGTAGTAGGCAATCACATTTGAATTTGCCATGTTAAAGGGATTTCTATTGAAAACGTAGACAAGAAATCCAAGACAGCAAGCAGTTTAAAGAATAATTCCTTTGAGTATTTGATTTAAGAATTTATAACACAATAAAAATAGAAATTTTAATATTTAAGGGAGTTAAGAAATAAATTTTTATTCAATATTTAGAAGATAAAAAAAATCATTTTATTTTTCTAGAGTATCTGTGGAGAAAAGGACATCTCTGGTCCATGTACTCAAAGGATGGGTACCAGTATTCTCAGTAATTTATAGGGGAACTTACAATTGCAATGGTATAAAGGGCCAGAGTTGAAATTAGTGGAGTTTCTCTTACCGTGTACTACGTAATTAGACGTAACAACCATTCAGTCAGGACAACAACCTAGTTTCTCAGATCAATTATCTTGTGTGTGCTAATTTTATACATAAGTGGTGGGGCCTACAGCTTAAAGTCAACTCCGAATGATGTTTTTGCCAGAAAGAGATAGATAGAGATAGATAGATAGATAGAAAGAGATTTCGCCGAAGAGATATTTTTTCATATTTCGTTTTGTTAGAAATGTCTGACTTGATCCTAGTCTAATAAGGTCCAATGTGTAAGCAATAACAGCCCATCGAAGATAGCGAACAACATGCTCGCTGGAGAGAACACTTCTCTGAATTACTCAACATCGTATTGGACCGCATGCTGATTATATAGAATCAAATGCAAGAATCATAACTTCTTTATCAAATCATGTGGAAATTTTAACTGTCATTAGAGAACTCTCTGTATTGCTGCAGAACAGTAAAGGACCATTCCCTATTTTATATCAGAGCTCCTCTATTTCTTCTACTTTACAAGAGAAACCGTTTTCGAACGAACGGAATGAAACGAAGAGTGATTAAGCTATGTTAGGTGAAATTGGCATCCAAAACCACAGCATACTTATATCCTTTAAGGACCACCTTGTAATGCCGAAAGTACCAAATCCGCCATTCAACTATAGCTGCTGGCTTATGCCTAAATCATTACGAAATTTTATGAAGGTATGGGTTTGGTATCCAAATCTTTTTTGGGTAGATACGGTCTGTGAATAAATTGCGAATTGCCCAGAAAACATTTGTCCGCAAGTAACGTACAATGACAGGATGAAGATGTTCTTTGGCTGCCTTTGTTACAGCTTTTGTAGAAGTCGTTGTGATGTAAGTGCATTATCTCGGCGGGTGTATCTATAAGTCAGTGCCACGTTATAAATACTATAAGGTTTCTGGCTAGATCGGAGGTTGTGCATATATGCATAGCGATTCAGATCTATCTGTTCTGCTTTGCAAGTGCGTTCATTATCGTATCTTTCATTTACCGCTGGTAAAGCAACATGATATCATTGGTTTTACGTCTGCAAAGGAATATCATTGGCCATTACATCAACTGAGGTTTAGAACATAGCTTCTCACACCACGTATGTAGTGTGTATTAATTTTATACATGAGTAACGGCAGTTTAAATTCGATTCCGGAAGATAGATGTAATAAATCTTTCATGACAATTATATTTACTCTCACATTTGTTATAACATGACTGCTGAGAGAAAGCCACCATAAGGAATATTTTTTCATTTTTCGTTTTCTTGCAAGATGTCTGATCTGGGGGTTTGAACCATGGCCTTGCGTCGTATAAACTAACACATTGTCTACTAGACTACGGCGTCTTCAGGATTATTAGTGTCATCCTAACTGGTGGTTGATGTTACATTAGTAATCCCCAAAAAAATTTAAAAATACTGGTGAGATATGGGATACTGAAGAAGTTAGCTAATGGAGTAGTCAGAGGCGGATAACACCGCTTTAGGACCACTTCTGGAATACTATCCGACCCTAAATAATTTGTTTTTATTACATAACATACATACATAATTGGCCATTACAACCCTTCAGTCAGGATTACGGCCTAGCTTCTCACACCACGTATGTTGTGTGTGTTAATTTTATACATGAGTGGCGGGACCTACAGTTTAAAGTCGACTCCGAACGACAGATTTTTGAAAAACTTTTCATGGCAATTTTATTTACTCTCAGAGTTTTTGCCAGAAATCTGCTGAGAGGAAGTCGCCGCCAGAAATATTTTTTCATATTTCGTTTTTTGATGTCTGACCGGGGACTCGAACCCTGGCCTTGCGTCTAATAAGCCAACACACTACCTACTAGACTACCTACTAGACTACGGCGACTTTGTTTATATTAAGCTCCGTAATATTACCTGTCTTCAATGGCTGTCAAAATCAGACCAACTTGTTGAAATTTCGACCGGAGTCGAGTTGCAGAAGTCTGTTTAATGCAGCTGCCTTGCTGTTCGTGTAAGTAGGCAGGCAAATTCAAAAAGTCACTAAATTTCCTGACTGATTTTCCTTCCGAAACATTCTGCGATTTAGAGAACAAAATTGCCAGAGTAGGAACGCTAAAATGAAGATGGCGCAAGATTGGCTGCTATTGTAACAGGATTTTTCTTCTTCTATTCAAATTTTGTGATTCCTGGCTTAAGTTTTTCATTATTTTTTTTCTAACCTCCAAATAAAAATTATAAAAGAAAACCAAACTCAACGAATAAAGAATCGGTGAAAAGAAAATTATTTTTCTAACCCCATTAATATGGTTGGCATGATTTTTAAACAATAAACAACGGATTGGTATGAATATTGAATCATGCTTTCTCTTTATCTGTTGGGACGTGTTTTTTTTCTTCAAAAGTTTTCGGAAAAAAAAATTTTTTTCACTTCGTTTTTTTATATTTTTTTTCGTATAAATTCCCTCTAAAAATATTTTATTTCTATACTTGGCATGTATTTGTATTTGTTTTTGTTATTTTTTTTTTCCTTTCACTAAATTTATCTTCTAGTCCTTAATACAGAGAGAGAGAGAGAGAGGATGGTAGGAAAAAAAAGTTCGAATAAACCGGGTTAAAAAAATATTTGAACTATGCGCTGTTTACACGCATGAAAAGCAAATGAACGAACGAACGAATGTAACGAATTGAAAAAATAACAACAACAACAATAATAACAACGTGTTTTCCTTTTTTTTTTTAAGTAAAAAGGATAAAGTTAAAGGAATAACTTTCCATGTGAATGGAAAATAGAAAGAAGATCCACTAAATCGAGATAGAAAGGCAGGAGGGCAGGGGGGCAGGGAGAACTGAAACAACTCTCGTACAAATAGAGATGAATACGTTTTTTCTTTCCAACTAAATTGATATCGGGTTATACAAAAACAAAAACAACAAAAAAAATTCCTCAACTCTTCAGTTTTTGTGCCCTCTTTTTGAAAGCACCCTACAAAAGACTTTAAGAGGAATACGTTTTCAATCAACTTAAGAAACGTTTTAAATATTGTAGCCTAGTTATGTGATACGCTGTTAAAGTGGAAAATCTAAATTTTCGCGAAGGATAGACTCTTCATACACCAAAAATGAAGAGAGATTTCTTTGTTAGGTATGGTAACAAACGTAATCACTCAGACTATCCTTTAGACACTCGGATATGCTCTTTAAAACACTAAGAATATAGGCGATTAGCTTCTCACTCATGTACTTGCGACGTGTGTCGGCGTAGTTTAGTAGGTAGTATGTTGTCTTATTAGACGAAAGGCCAGGGTTCAAATCCCCCGTTCAGACTTCAAAAACGAAATATAAAAAAAAATATTTCTGGCGGCGACTTTCTCTCAGCAGATTTCTGGCAAAAACTCTGAGAGTAAATAAAATTGCCATGAAAATTTTCTCAAAAATCTCTGTCGTTCGGAGTCGACTTTAAACTGTACGACCCACCACTCATGTATAAAATTAACACACACAACATAAGTGGTGTGAGATGCTAGGCCGTAATCCTAACTGAAGGAATGTATTGACCAATTATTTATGTATGTATGTACTTGCAACGTCAGTATGGAGCACAATGTTTTATTTAACTTTTATATGCTTCAAGGAAACCTTTAGGAGGCTCAGTTATAAGGCCATCTGCAGCTCATTAGAGTGCAAGGATGTTCAAGTTGAAGGGACTTAACCCACTAATAATACCCTAGTGTCTGACAATGAAATCCCCCTAAAATCACCGCTTGAGTATTATGACAGCGGATAGTACAAGGCATAATCCTAAAATATCACGTTTGTTACAGCGCCCTACAATATCTTAAATTCCAAATTGTCTGGGGAATAGTAGTATTGCATTTGTGCACATCTGTAACTAAGTTCTCAACTGTTTGTTTGCTCACCCAAAAAGCCTCTGCCACGACTTTCTTCGGTAAGTATGTTGCATCTGAACATTACACATTCCGCTGTTTTAAGTTTCCCTACGAATACAGTTTGGACGCATGAAATCATCGGGTAGTATTCGAAAAACTCGTAGATAAGCGTGGATAATTGTTGACGTAATCCTCGAGATCCTGGATCAGGATCCTGCCCTATTATTATTTTGGTAAGAAGTGCCTTAGGATTACAACTATGCGATCTATTATATTTCCACAGCACAGTATAACCCAATAATGTCTGCTCTAAGCCTATTGTCCTGATAAGTCTCAGGATAATGCTCGATATTAACAGTGCCAATCCTTGCGTTTAGGGTTTTTCTTCTGAGAGGCATTAATGTCCACTCATTCTTATCGTGAGAGAATCTATATGTTGTGCTCGAGACTCTATTCTGAATAAGTGTAAGTTTGAGTCTACAGTTCCCTGTCAAAAGACCCGTTAAAAACCTCAGGCTGACTTAGCTCTTCTCTTTTTGCAATTTACTATAGCGGCCTGCATGGATATGAGCTTCAAGCCTGCACCTCTTGTACTCTGTTCCCGCATTTACTGCCTACTGCGCGTAAAGTCAAGCAGGTAATCTTGGTGCTCTTAATTGCGCACGAACAATCCATCTGCTTGCTTAGAAATATTCGAATATTAAGCTGAGTAACTTGAAGAAGTGAAAAACACCGATTGGGCTCAATCCTAATTAAGGTTGACAACTTTTTCTGTCAATCAATCAATCAATCAATCATTCAACCAAAACATTGATTGAGCGGGTGCATCTACACATCTATGTGATGAGGTTTCCCGATAAGCAGCGGGCATTTTGGCCATCTACACAAGGAAACTCAAATTCTGTGCTGAATATTATGAGCCCTAGAGTCCGTGTCGTATCTAAGAAAAGCATCCTTGAGTCACTGTTTACAAATGTATTATGCCGTCCTCATTGAGGTTCTAAGAAAGCTAGCGATGACTGATTGAATATTTAAAGCGAGAAAAAAACTGTTGAAGCATGTGCACATGTAAGGCACACGCATGAGGAATATAAGTTTAAATAAAATGCAGGAACAAAAGCAAAAAAAAAAAAAATGAAGGGGAGCAGCAGAGTCTAGGGCCATTTGAAAAGCCTCTTTAAAAATTAATTCTGAAAACGAAGATTATCCTCAATTCAGAGTGCAATGGTGAAATCGAGGATTTTTGGCTAACAATGATTATGAACTTGATGGTATGTGGCTTCATGCATAGGCCATTATGCATGATCAATTGAAAAATTTTCAAAGAGAGTAATTTCACATTTTGCCGAAGCGATTTGGCACAAGATTTTATTTCCGGTGGAAATATCTTCTTACATTGAAGCATTTGAAAACCATTATCAGTGAATTGCTTAAAAATTATCCAAAGATAGTCTTACTTTACTTATACTCAATCTGGCAACTTCTAGAACTCGAATGCTGGTTTGTTTTATTGTATTTCGACTAAGTATTGTCATATGTTTGGTAAATTTATGGCGTCCGCTGTCAGAGTTTTAATCGCATGAACCACAAAATGCGTTATGGCTGTGAATTCCAACCAGAGGAAATTCTGATTCATGTTAGTGACAACTCTCTTAGAGCCCTTTGGCTAAATCGAATCTGTGGTTTTTGGATTATAGAGGGTAAATCCCTCCAGGGTTGCATGTTCGGGGATCTTTGGTGTCTAAAGAAAGTGGTTGGACCTGACAATTAAATTTGTTAGATTTCATTGAGAGATTCGATTGTTGGCAAAGGTCTGGATTAAATAGAACGCAAAAATACTGGAGGGTAGGTTGTAAGAAGTTTTTCTTATCAGAGACAATAAGGGCTTTGGGTAGAAGATTTTTTGAATTTTTAAACACTCTGTTAGGAGCCGATATTGGGGATATAATGCTTCTGCGCTCTCTAAGTCTCTATTAGTTGTTGAACCTAGGTTTAAAGTTTCATTTAAATTTACACAGCCTAACAAATTCTGTATTACAAAGATTGGAAAGGCCCCTGTAAAGGCTCTTAGCCTAGTGTTTTTCCCTGTTAGTCTCCAAATATTTGTGTCTGCTTCTACGACTGCCTGTATCTTTGTGTGCTCTCCGCATATACTTTCAATAGCATTGTGTAGGATGAAGCGTAAGTATCTTATTAAAATGTTGATGCGATATTACCAGTGATACATCCCGTTATATTTCTTCACTCATTCACTCACATGCTCACTCAACCATTCACGAACAATCGTGTGCAGAGCAGTAAGTAAATATTAATGAGAAAAATGTTATGAAGGGAACAGAGTATCCCTTTCCCCCCCCCCTTTTTTTTGTCTTCTTCAGTTCTAAGGTTCGTTTTTATATATTTTATGTAAATTGTAATGGATCTGTGTATTTGGATATCGAATAATAAATTTATTTGATTTGATTTGATTGGCAATGTATGTGATGTGATAAGAAATCATTTCTTCTTTTGGACGGGAGTAGAGGAGGAGAAACGTATGCAAAACGGAAAAGGCCTTCAAACAGAATATTTATTGGGCACCTATAAATTGATTGTGCAAAAATGATGGCCATAAATAATTTAGGCCTTCGTTTTACGGGAACATTTTTTAAGGGAATAAATTTAAGTGACCCGAAGTGATTGTAAAATGGCCTTAAAAATAAGGGTCAAAAGCATAAATTCTTTAAGACAAAAACCTTTTGGACTAAAGTAATCAGTTGTGAGATGTAAATGTGTTCATTAGTATTTGTGAGAGCATGAAAGAATGTGTTTTTGTTTTAAAGAAAGGTCAAAGGTCAAATTGAAAGAAATGGTTAAATTGGTACGCTATAATCACAGGTCAAATGATTAGTTCATAGGTGAGATCCAAGCTTGCTATTTATAAGTCCTCTAATTTAGGATAATATTCATAGCAACTATGTAACTCGTCTCTGAATCATAGCATCAAATTATCGCTTGAGGTTTAAATGGAAGTTCTAACTGAGGACTGACGTTCTTAGCAGGCTTAATACCATCTTCCTAAGATAAAACAGCAGCTACTCTCACTTTTGTATGAAAAATCTCTGCTTTCGACTAAAAATTGCGAATATAGAGTGGAAAGCTCAATGAAAACCCAAAAGCAAATATGATAGTCGAACAGAATGTAAGGGTGTAAGTGTGTCTACTAACTGCGCCCTCCAGAAACCTTACTTCCGCTGTCTTCACTTAAGCTACTACCAGGGCATACAGGCTTGGTTCACGCTAACCGTGCTCCTCTCCTTCTCAAGAAAGCATATGCGAAGCTTTAGCAACACAATACCAATCAGAAGTCGCCTAACAGGGCCCTTGCAGTTGGCAAGTGCGTCTAAGCAATAGTTTCTGGAGCGAAAGTGACAAAGACAGCCATACTTATAATGAAGTTTACTCAGCATCAATTCCTTATAAATACACTTAAAGCGTGTAGGCTTTGTTGTTATCAAAGTGGATTTTTTACATAAGAAGACCAAGATACAGCACTTCGAGCTATTGACGAACAATCTTATCAATTCTCATTCAAACATTATATGATCAAAAAAAATTTCTCACATCGCATTCGATAGAACTTTGATTGTTTCTGTACCGATATTCTGGATGATCGGAACAACTGCCGTCCATAGGCTACCAGTATCAGAGGCATAAATGACGGCGTTAAAAGAGGCCATAGGCATTATAGACACCCACCTGACAGTGAGGGGTAGCTGCCCTCATCATAGCGTAGCTTAGGTTTTGACTGGTCGAGCATCCTCAATTGTTATGGTGAAAGAATTCATCGCGGAACTTTGAATTGTTATCTGGCACGCCAAAAAATTCACATGACATACTTTATCTCTTCTATTGTCCAAGTCTACTGCCTTACACCCAGTGATCTAAACGTACAATTTCGTTGGCCAGTTCGTATCACCTCCACGTAAGATGCTCATGCTCATATTTTAGCCCATTGCACATCGATTTAAAAGGGTAGCTTGAGTTTAATAACATAACCTTCTATTATTTCTCTTTTAACCCAACAGTGTATTCCTCTTTATGAAATATCTTCTTGTTATTCTCTTCCTATACCTCCATTGATGGGATTTTCCTGTGTTGCTTATTTACACTGCATAAGGGGCCCCATCCCCTCTTAACCATTCATTGTTTAATTACAAAAAATAGAACGTAGACAAAAAACTTCCAAATAAAGAATTTTACTAAACACCACCTGAGCAAAACAGGGGCGCCTTAGGGTGGGGGTGGTAAGAAAGAAGAAATAGTTGGTGTAGCTACAATAGAAACTCAATGTAAATAAGCCTCTGCCTTAAAATGAATTGCTATTTTTGCGGCTTTTGTGTTATTATTGTATAAGGATGTTATAAAATAACAACAACGAAAAAAGGAGCAAAAATAAAATCCTAAAACAATAAAACACTATAAACGCTACGAACACTGATTTGAATTGCAAATAAAAAGTGAAAGCGAAGGCTAAGGTGCTGTTAAGGGGAGGGAGGATAGCATGGGTGCCGTAAATAATTCTAAGAAGTACAGATGCCGGCCATATAGGATTAAATAAGTAGCCGCCTTAAATATTACATCTTAATTGGGTCATTTCAATACAACTTTTGGCAAGTTTTTCTTAACTATCCGGAAAGCTGTCACACCTGAAACCTTTGTCTGAATCACCTTTGGCTAGACATGATCTGTCAATAAATTCTGGATATACAAGTACCCTTCGTTTCAGGAGCTTCTGCTGAGTTCACCGCAAGGTATTCTAGTCTACGAACGTATGCAACCAAAGGTCAAAACTGAGAACTCAAAATAGGGACAGAGCAAGCCCCTATCCAAACGGTACAGAGTGGATTTATTGACCCCTCTTTAATGCCGCAGAGGAATGCTAATATCACGTATGTTTTCATTTAAATTTTCTGTTGCGCAAGCCTTTTACAATTGCCTCAGCTTTGTTGTTTCAATCAATGTAAACATTCCTAGGAATTCACATGATTAAAGTTGTTAAATGTCTCAGCACACTACTCCCGAGATACTCGGCATCTACAATTTAACACATTTAACACAACACAACGTACGCACACATAAGGTATATATATAATGAACACTAAATCGTAAGCCAATAAGCGCGTATTTCCACTCTATGTACTCTTACAAAATTTGCATATTGACAGCCTTTATAGCCGATATTTCGGTCTGAAAAACACTACAGTAATCGCAATGTGCGAGGGACAATTTAGAAGTCAAATGTTCTGAAAAGATCAGAATTTCAGATCATATATCGAGGTATAGGATTCGAACCACTAATTTTAAAGAATAAACTTTTAAAATCGATACGAAAATTTTAAGTTACTTACACGTCTCACTGTTTAATTCAAATTTTTTTAATTAAACTCTCAGGTTTTGATATTTAATTCATAAGAAATATTCATTTTAAATGGAAAGACATACTGGGAAATTTACTTCGTGAGTTTTATTATTTAACCGGCGAGTTTTATAATTTAACTCTATTATTTAACACTATAGTTTTATTATTAAACTCGGGAGTTATATTATTTAACTCGCGAGCTTTTTATTTAACACGTAAGATTTATTATTAAAATGCGAGTTTTTATTTAACTCGCGAGTTTTATTATTTAACACACGAATTTTATAGCTTAAATCGCGAAGTTTATATTATAACGCAATAGTAGTTATTATTATAAAAATGCGAGTTTTTTATTGTAACTCGCGAGTTGCTATATATAACGCTTGGTTCTTATTATTTAACTCGGGGAGTTGTATATTTTAACCCACTTGTTTTATTATTTAACTCGCGAGTTTTATTATTTAATATGCGAGTTTTATTATTAATATTGGAGTTTATTATTTACTCGCGAGGTTTATTATTTAACAAGCGCGAGTTTATTATTTTAACACGCGAGTTCTATTATTTACAACGTAAGATTGAAGTATTTAAAATGGTGAGTTTTTTATTTAACTCGCGAGTCTAGTTTATATTATAAAGCGCAATATATTATTATATAAAATGCGAGTTTTTTATTGTAACTCCGCGAGTTGCTATATATAACCCGCTTGGTTTTATTATTTAACTCGGGGTTGTATATTTTAAACCCCACTTGTTTTATTATTTAACTCGCGGAGTGTTTATGTATTTAATATGCGGAGTTTTATTATTAATATGGATTTTTATTTACTCGCGAGGTTTAGTATATTAACAAGGCGATGTTTATTATTGTTAACACGCGAGTTCTATTATTTAACACGTAAGATTTGAGTATTAAAATGTGAGTTTTTTATTTAACTCGCGAGTCTTGTTTTATCTATTTAAACTCGGGGTTTTATATATTTAAACCCCCTTGTTTTATTAATTTAACTCGCGAGTTTATATTATTTAATATGCGAGTTTATTATTTTAATATGCGAGTTTTATTATTTAACTCGCGAGGTTTATTATTTAACAAGCGAGTTTTATTATTTAACACTCGAGTTCTATTATTATAACGTAAGATTTGAGTATTTAAATGGTGAGTTTTTTATTTAACTCGCGAGTTCTATTATTTAACCTGCTTGTTTTATTATGTAACTCGCGTGTTTTATTTTTAACATGAGAGTTTTATTACTTAAATCGCGAGTTTTTATATTAATATGCAGATTTACTATTAAAATGCGATTTTTTATTTAACCTTCGAGTTCTATTAATTTAACTGCTTGTTTTATCATTTAACACGCGAGTTTTATTTTTAACACGCGAGTTTTATTATTTAACTCGCGAGTTTTTAAACTTTGGGTTTTTGCAATGAAAAAATATCTTTGTTTTCGGTTTTTTATTATCTCCACTTAAAGAAAAACAAGTGATTGAAAAAAAAACTCTTTAACTTTACATTTCCTTAAACTCCTTCAAATTTTAAATTCAAATTTGAAATTCGATTTTCTTTGACGTAAAAATGTTCTCCCCAAAATTCAATTCTTATACTCTTTACATTCACCATCATATTGTGGCCTTTAGCTGCTAAATTCTGCTTTTTCCCCCCAAAGAAATAGCATTTCCCAGCCTTCCTACTCAACGTGCAACATGGTCCCATAAGCTAAATTATTGAATTTACATCTTACAACACCATCAGCGATTGTGGAAGAAAATAGGTTTGGAGTTGTAAAAAAA